>JAWNPA010000039.1:6920000-7520000 GCA_035045345.1 Drosophila hamatofila | reverse complement strand
CAAAGCAAAGCAAAGCAATTGTAATAGGATGCCGACACATGGGGGAGCACGCTGAAAGGAGTGGGCAGGGAGTGGGCGTAGGCTAGCAAGGCGTGGCATAGCATTCACATTATTAGCCTCATTAAACGCACAGTCCTCGAACTGTGAAAAACTTGGCAAGCGAGCAGAACTCTCGAATGAAATTGTGCTCATGATTGCGATTATGGTTATGACTGCCGAGAATTATTGCCCGAGCCAGGATTCTTAACAGATGGCAGAGCGAGTGTTTGCCTGGGTAGCTCTGGGCTGAGAGAGAGAGAGAGAGAGAGAGAGAGAGAGAGAGTGTGTATTGGTTAAAGTTTTTCACAAGCTTCGTTAGACGCAACCAGGGCCGCATCCAAATCTAATTACCAAGCTAGGCTGAGCCAAGGAAGTCGATGCCCACAGCAATGGCCATGCAATTAGAGGCAGCCATACAAAAATCATAGCATCTCTACTCTCTCCCTCTCTCTCAGTCAAGGTCTACTTGGATGCCATCCGCCTCTCCCTAACCCTTCCACTTCCAGCATCTCACCCAGAGCAATCGTAGCAGAGATAAGTGACGAGCGTTTCAGCGAGCCTCTGCTAATTGCCTCGCTTATTGATGCAATCCGGTGTAGCCAACTGAAGCGTTCTGATTTCTCATTTCGGTTTTCGCATTTCGCATTCGCTAATTGAAATTGCAAACCAACGTATGCGATATAAATGCCAACTGTATACTATGTAAATAGATAAATACGGACAGATTTTTCGAGCTCTCTATCTGCAGGTCTAAATTAACAAATTTATTTCATATGTGCTCAGCCAACAGGCACATGCATGGGCTCTTGTCTTGATCGCAGGCCAGAGATGTTTTTATAATTATTATTTATAATAACAATCGGGTCTTATAGACTGCATAATATGCGCTCACAGTCAGTTTTTATGTAGATATGCAAGGTTTTATAGTGCCTAATTTCGTAGTCTTTATTCGAACTTGAAGTAGATGTTGTTCTAAGACTTTACTGAATTAGCATAGCCATAGAATCTTTGACACCTTCATTTACACCTATATATGTCGAACTTTACCTAATCGCAGCTTAATGATTTTAGTTTTTCAGTTTACTACGATAACAGCCTGCAGATTCCTTTGGGAATCTATAGCTATTGCTGAAATATAAGATTTGAATATAGTTTATAAATTATAAAATAAAAAACGAGCTTGATGTTTACCTAAGTCCATAGACTTTACTGAAAAGTTTTAGGCATTTAAACAAATATGTTGTATGTCAATATATATAAAGGTTTGTATGCATTTAGATATAGATTAGAATACAAATGGCTCTATAGGCTCTATATATGTAACAACAAAGTAAAATGTTAATAATGTTTATTTATGACTTCTTCAACTACTTTTTATATGGAAATGGAACAAAAGCAAATTTAGTTGAGGTACTCTTTATTTACTCGATAAATACTTTTCTACGAGACTATGTGAAATATATATTATTTTCAATATATATATTCACTGATCAATAATATCATGAACACTTGTAATAGATAATATACAATAAGCTTTGCCTTATCAAATATGCATAATTCAAAGTAACACAGATGTCTGCTCTGTTAAAAATGTAAAGTGAGCCTTGACGCCATGATATCCTTGCAGATGTGTAAATAGTTGCGCAAGAATGATATGACTCTGTCAACAACTGTAAGTAATTTCTTATTTTAGATATATAGAGAATTTCAAACATACTACAATTTTAAGTACTAAATAAATCAGTTCAAGTCAAGACGATATGTAAATGTAGAGGGTTTGCATTTGACTCCATTACAATTCCAACTACATATATCAAGATAAACTAAACGATGCGTTTTTAGTATACATATGAGATGAGATACCATCTAGATATTAGTTTTAATTTTATTTTTACATGTTTCTGCATTTATTAAGGCTTCAACTAAACTAACAAATATTATACAAAATTTTAAACTCTGCCAAGTTCTCTTAAAATGCAAAAGAAAAGAAAGCTAAATCGTATGTATTTCTAACGTTCATCTATAGAGTTGCGGTAAGAGCGAGAGTTGGAAGAGAGGCACTACAGATCAGATGAAAAACCAAATTTAATAGATAATACTTTACAGACTATATAAAGCAAATACTACCTACAGATAAACTGAAAAAAAAACTGCTAAGTTCTTTGTAAATTAGAAAAAGAAACTGAAAAAGAATCTGAATTTACAGAGTTGCTGAGAAAGAGAAATGCGTCAAATTCAGAGAGCTGGAAGAGAGGCAGAGCAGATAAGTTGAACAACCAAATTCAATACAATATAATATTTTATAGACATTTTAGTTTAAGCTAGTACTACTTTTAGATAAGGTAAAAAATACTAAATACTTTGTAAACTTGAAAAAATAAACTGGTTAAACTGAAAGAGAAACTGAAACTATAAAGTTGCCTAAGGAGAGCTGTAAATCAGCTGAACAAGCAAATTCAATAGATAATACTTTTTAGCCCAAGAAAGCACTACCTTGAGATAAGCTAAAGACGAAAACTACTAAATTCTTTTCAAATTGAAAAAATAAACTAAAAAGTCTGAAGCTATAGAGTGAATAGAGCATAGAGAGCTGAAAGGGAAGCAGATCAGATATTCAGATTTTTCAGATTTTCAACTTTTCCGCCTTTTCAGCCCAAGCAAGCACAACCTGAGGATAACATGCAAATCTGCTTTGAACAGCTGTTACAGCAGCTTAAGAGTCAACTCAGCCCCTTCCTAATGAGCTCATAAGATATTCATGAATTGTCCGACCGCCGCTTTGCATCTAATTTAATGAAAGCCATAACCATTGAGTTGAGTCGAGTTGTTTTTGCAACGCCTATCGTCTATCGATTGAATTTGCCATTCACATGTGAGTGCGACATTATTTGTGGACCGGTCATAATTTGTGGCCGGGCGGGGCTCTAGCGTGCAGCTTCCAACAGCAGTGGGTCCCGCATGCCATGAATTTACATACATATATATATGTGTATATATATATATATATATACTGGCCCGCATTATCATTTGAATCATCATTATCGTCCGCTTTATTATCATCTTTACATTTATTTATTATTGTGGCTGGATGCTGTTGCTGTTGTTGTTAATGTTGTTGTTGTTGTTGTTGTTGCGTGGCGGCGTGTAAAACCAATTTTTCATTTTGTGCCCGGCGAGCCATAAACTTTTGCGTATTATTTTTTATACGCTGTCATAAATAAAACGAACAAAAAATATGTTTTGTTCTATGCTGAATATCTAGTCGAGGGCGGGCACAGCCCATTAAAGCGTGCTAATATACGATTTAAAATAAATTGCCAACAGAAAATAGATTTCACGCCCAGCGATTCTCTGCCCGCTGTTGCAGATCTGCCTTGATAAAAAAAATAAAGAAAGAAAAGAAAATGTTGACAGCAGCATACGCTGCGTATACGTAATTTGCACTCTGACATTTGCACCCTTATGCGCTGTATAATGTCTTTTATGCTGGCATCAAACTCAAAGTCAAAGTTAATTTATGAGTCTCAGACGAGACGGGAGAGGGAGAGAGATAGATGGGAGAATGCAGACAGCAGCGAAGGGTTCTCTCCTCCTCCATCTCTCTGTGGAGTGGGTAGGTTCCTGGGTAAATTCAATAAACTTATGAAGTTACCGCGCATCAAATGCGCTCATTTTACTGACGATGAATCCTGTCAGCATTCAATGACTCAGGACGAGCCTCTATGACACACACACACACACACACACACACACACACACACACACACACACACACACACACATACACACAATATGTGCACATCTGCTCCTGCTGCCTGCTGCTACCTGTTGCTACCTTTACCAGTAGTAATCATGTTAAGCTTTTATCTCATTAGGACCGCTAATGCGCGTCATCAACTTAAAAGCCCTGCACTAACAATAAAAACAATGCAAAAGAAAAAAAAAAGAGGAAAGAGGAAAGAGGAAAAAGAAAACTTAATGCCATTACACAAACCATATAATAAAAATATAATTTTTATTCCTTTTGTTTCTTTTTTACTATTATTTCTGTGCACTATCAAAGTTTCACAATTCAGTGCACTTTTATTGTATAAATTTTAATTGTTCTATTGCGTTTTTTTTTTTTGGTTTGGTTTGTTCTGGTTTGTCATTTATCTTTAGCACCTCTCGGTCTGTTGTTTATGGCTGCTGATTGTAGTTCGAATAAATATATGGTATATAAAATAACTAATAGCATTGCCGTCGGGTGCTATTGACTGCATAATACCTGTTCACATCCCAAAAGACAGTTGAATTTCTTTTGGTAAAGCAATCAGGAAGCAGTCTGCAGTAACTTAACTCTCTCCTTATTAATTATTGCAACTCTAAATTGACTGTTATGATATGATAGATGCTCATGAACATAGAAATAGACACAAATATGTAAACATACATGAACACAGAAATAGATATAAATAAGTACAGATGCAAGGACAAAGACAAGGACCACATGCGTGGACTCTAAAACCAAGGCATATAAAATATGACTTTAGCCCCGACGCGATAGGATAGAACATGTAAGAGACGAACGCTGATCTTACAACTCAGCGATAGATTAAGAATAGGCAATAGATCAATGCTGAGCCTTACAAGCTCAGCACTATATACATACACTAGATTTAGGTTTTATACCCTGAACCCATTGAAAATGGGAAATCAGGGTATAATGGTTTTGTTAAAAGTATGTAACAGGCAGAAGGAGGCGTGGCAGACCCCATAAAGTATATATATTCTTGATCAGGGCGACGAACTAAGTTGATTTAGTCCTGTCCGTCTGTCTGTCTGTCCGTATGTATGAACGCGTCGATCTCAGAAGATATAAGAGCTAAAAATTGAATTGAATGTTTTTTTCGTAGGTCCGTATATAGAGCGCGCATATCAAGTTTGTTTTCAAAAATCGATAACTGCTCCCGTTATTTTGTTATCGATTACAAACCTTATCGAAAACCAGTAAAAAAATTATATTTAATACACCTTTAGAGCTAGAGTTTCCAAATTTAAAATGTTTATTCATATGTATTTTTAAGAGTTTCGGTTTTTGTCATATTTTAGCCCCCACCTCTCGGAACACCCCCTTCCCTACAAGTTTGCAAAATCCGTATTTCAAATACTAGAGACTTGAGCGTTGGCACACACACACACTTTGATGTTATAATCACGGTCTGAACGGTTTTATCAAGATAGTCCGTCTACAAAAAAAGATATTAAACAATTAAGTTCCCAATGTAGGCCCACATGGCAGCCCATGCCTGTTTATACATGCGTGCGTATGTTTGTATGTGTGTGTGCATGTGTTAGTAGAAGTGAAACGACGAATTATTGAAATATTAGTTCATGGAAGGGTTCAGGGAATCTCGTAGTCAAGCAGTCTCGACTAGAGCTTTCTTACTTGTTTAAGCTATGCATGAGTCTGGGTATAAAAACCAAGGCTCAGAAGAATAAAAATCGATACTAAACTAAACCCCATCACAGTCAGTGTATTTAATAGAAGCCTATCATCAATACACGTTTCTTCCTATAGAATTATTCATTATATTAATCCCATATTAATATGTAATAAGTAGTTTTATTATAATAATCTTACATCAATGTGAAATCGGTGAGTATTTCTTTTGTATAGAGGTAAAAAAAAATTAGAATAATCTCATATTAATTTGTAGTAAGTCAAACAACTTTCACAAACTGAAAACGCATACGCCCCTTAGTCTCAGGCTCATTCTCTTGTTTATGCCAATCGTATTTGTGTATGGCATGCATAGAACATAAAAACTGATTTATGGCAACATCTCATGCGCTTTCCTTCCTATTTGACAACTGGCTGGCTAACGTGCGCTGGCCATGGCTAAGAGTTCAAAAATATCCTGGCATTCGATAAAAAACAAAAAGTGCTGAAAATGCCAGCCAGTGACATTTACGACAGCGCTCAGTGGCTCAAACTTTAAAATGCTTTTGTTGACATGCATTTAACGGGCACCACCAGCAGCAGCACCACCACCAGCAGACGTGGAATGTGAATCTATTAAGTATATATATATATATATATAAATACATATATATATCTGCATGCCTGAGCAGTGGCAGCAGCCGAGGTGCATCTAAATTTGGCTGTGGCTCATAAGATCAAGTTTTGTGTCAACAAAATCAATAATGCGTCATGAAATGAAGTTATTTGACTAAACTTACTAGATTTCTTATATACTATATATATATTTTCTAAAGAAATTGAGAATAGAATGTAGCAACTGCAGTTATTGCATTTATATAAGAAATGTAAGCTAGAATGTTGAACTATAAAAGCTAGACACGGAGTTTTAAAGATCTCCTAGTCTCTTAAATGTTTTGAAGCATATCTAACTTGAAAATATCTGATTAGTTTCCATAAATATCTAACTGGAAAATTCAATCATAGCAATTCGCTAAACAGAAAGAAAATTGAGAATATTATTTATGTTATTTTAAAAACTAAATTGCATTTGAAATTTATATAAAACAAGTAAGAGTGCTCTAGTCGAGACTGCTCGACTAGGAGATACCCTGAACACTGCAAAGTGCTGATATTCCAATAATTCTACACTTCTTTCATGCACATATACAAAAACACATGCACACACCCATACGCATGCATCCATACGAACACACAAACACGCGCTCTGCTAACTGCGCAGTTACTGCGCTTGGGCGCCGTGTGGGCTTTATTATGAGAATTTATTTGTTGAATAAATCTTTTTGTAGTGAGACTATCTTCATCAAACCTTCAGAACGTGATAATAACATTCAAATGTATGTATTTGCCAAAGCCCAAGTTTCTAGTACTTTATATAGGTTTTTTTTTTAATTTGGGGCGAAGGGGGCGTGGTATTTAAAATCTGTAAATTACAAAATATTTGTATTTATCACATAAATCTACACAGTAAATCTGAAATCTCTAGGTTTATCAGTATTCAAATAAGGCTTAAATAACAAAGCCAGATTTTCGATTATTATCGATAAAAAAAATGGAATGAGTTATCGAAAAAATATGATAAACTCGTACTGTGTATGGTATACACCAGTATACATGTAAGATTTCAAGTCTCTAGCACTTGTACTTTAGGAGATCTCTGCGTTCATACGGACGGACGGACAGGGCTAGATCAACTCAGCTCGTCATCCTGATCAAGAATATATATACTTTATGGGGTTTGCCATGCCTCCTTCTGCCTGTTACATACATTTTCACAAAAACATTATACCCTGATTTTCCATTTTCAATGGGTTCAGGGTATAAAAATGCGTCATGAAATGTTGCTCTTCAATATTAAGTGATTTGACTCAACTTACAATATTTGTTATATATTTTTTTGTCAGCAGATATTGCTTCTATATATGCAATAGAAGGTAGATTGTTAAGCAATAAAGTCTAGAAAAATGTCTAGAAAAAAGACATAAGTCAAGCAATAAAGTCCCAATCTCTTAATTGCATTGAAGCATACCTACCTTAAAAATATCTGATTAGTCATAATACATGTCTAATTGGAGAATAAAAATCTGTCACTTTGCCTATCAGAAAGTGAATCCGTTATGTTATTTATGCCATTTTAAAAGCTAAATCGCAATTGAAATTTAAATGATATGCTGATGAATTAACTAAACTCTATTTAAAACAGATTTTAGCTTACTGATAAACTGGTTGAAGTAGTTGAGCTGTCTCATCTCTTAAAATCATCGATGGCGCCATCGACAGCTTCGATAAAATTTAATTTTTGCAATAAATTTATGAATGTTTATTATTTATGTCGATTTTGATATATTGCCTCACTTAGGTTATAGCCACTAGATGTTTCATCCTTGTGTTGAATGGTTAGTGGCATAATTTAAAAATCTTTTATAAGTAGTTTGAGCCGAGCTAATATTAGATAACTTCTCAGTATATAAACTACTGTTTAAATGCTTTAAAGATTCATAAGTAAAGAATTTAGTTGTGTCGCTCATTGTGCAAACAAATATTTCTGGCATGCTCTGTCGCATCGAAAGGAATGCTTCGCCAGGCAGACAAAGGAGCGTCAGAATGCCATAAATACCAACCATTTGAATAGGTCTAAAACAATAAATGCACTTGGTTTGTAATGCAATATTCAGTATTTTAATTCAATTCAATTCAATATATGCTTTATTTCCAATTTATTACATTTAGCTTAAAGCTAGCATATTTTTCTTTATACAGAGCTTAGACTTATTTTATGTCTGTGCAGCTGAGATATCGTATTTACATAGAATTTACTTTGAACATTGTTTGATATATTTAGATGGCAAAGGAAAATGGATGAAAACCCTGCAGTTGCGACATTCAGTATTTTAATAGTCATGAAAGTTGATTTATTATTGTTTTAACTTAGTTGGAAAAGCAAAAAGAAACATGCATTATGATGTTAGTTCGATTAATGAAACCATCGGTATTTGAAACCATCGAATGAAGCCACTATTGATGGTTTTGCAGCTCCACTTTCTATATAACTCTCCCCCTCTCTCTCTCTCTCTCTCTATCTTACTCTCTCCCTCTATCTCTGTTTGTGGCGCATTACGTTAGCTTAGTCAAAGAGTTGCAAAGAGAATTATAATTGCAGATTGAAATTCAATAAACTCTATTCGCTAATCAGTGAAAAATAGAGTGGAGAGCAAAAAAAAAAAAAAAAAACATAATTGAATTTGAATAAATTTTTCGCTCTCTCTATTGTTTCGTTGCGTACGAAAATGATTCGAACTGAATGCGAATTTATTTAGTTTCAATAGCCGCTCGAGCCGAGCATTTCATATGCAGTTTGACAGCCATGCAAATGAGCTCCTGGTGGTTGTTCGCCTGGAAAGCTATGAATATGATTTATGGCCGGGGCAGCCGTAGCAGCTTCCACAACTTTCCAGCCAACACAAATTTGCATATGCAATTTTCTAATGTCCTAAACGGCAATTGGTCGAGGGAAGCATTAATGAATAATGCTGCGCTCATTAGGGGCGAGGTGAGGCGAAGCAAGTCGAGGCGGGTCGATGAAACCATCTGGCAGGACAGTCTGGTGACCATATTCAATTATGGCCATATATGTCTTGAACAGGCAACGGCTGCCTCCAACAAGGCATTTGGAGCACGGCTGCCGACTCTGTTAGCTGCTGTAATTGAATGTATTTCATTGCCATTGCTGGATGCTGTTGCTGTTGCAATCACATTTGGCATTACATGCAAGCCACTGCCACAAATTGGCCCAAATGCCAGTTAGCCAACAACACATAGCCAGCGATTACAGGTGTACACCTGGCCAAAAGAGCAGCAGTGCATGTAACTTATGGTCGGCAAATGAATTGAGCTTTGCATCATCAGCGATTCTATCATCCAGCCTCGATTGGCATTACGCTAATCGGCCACAACAATACTCGATATGTTTGCCAAATACTATTTGTATCCATTATATCTTTGATTATATTGCAACAGCTACAGGTGAAGAGGGAATAGCCAAAGCAAGAGCAAAAGTTGCTACTTTTCAAATATGTTTACTCAGCTCTGTTTTATTGTTGATACAAAAATAAATAAATAAAAAATAAGAGAAATTAATTACCCAATTTAATTAATTAATTATTCATTTAATTAATTTACAAATATAATACAAAATATTAATATAAATATAATATAAATAATTTAATATATAAATATAAATAAAAAGTATAAAGGGCTAAGAATTTAAGGAAATCTTTATCAGCTAGACAGCAAATATAGTATAAAGATAGTCTGCGATATACATAAGCAGAGTATTCTAGAGTATCTCTCTATCTATAAATTTTCCTTCAAACTAGCAACCCAATATATCGATTACTGCATATGGTTATCGAGGATATTTCAGGGTCTGGAGAGCTTATAATATTGACATATTTTTCTGTTTTTATTTAGGCCATATAATATCCTTGTTCAAGTTTATCTTTATGTTAACACTTGCTTGGTCAATATAGAGGATATTATGTTTACATTAATGAATAAAATCAGATAGATATATATTAAGTATCTCACAAGAGTTATCCACAAATGTTATTTCCATTTTAATTTCTTTGACTGGTTATCAATTTTTAGGTATAAAATTAATTTATGTCTCATAGCTAAGCATATGTCTTGTATGTGAATCTCTTTGTTCATATAGCGTTAGTTATGTAAGTCTATAAAAGTAGCAGATGTGCGAAGGATTTGGGGTAACTCCTAGTTGGGCACTTCAACCTATATATTAGTTTGCCCATGTCTATCAGGATTAAAGCGACTTTTAGCACAGGTAGTTGAAAATCGCAATTTAAAATATTCTAAGACATCAGTTTTAGACTGACAAATTAAGTATAAACTTATTTTATTAACGGGCGCCTCTTGATGCCTTCAAGTGGATCTCAATATTTATAATATTAGTGCAACATACAGCAATACCAAATTTGATTTATATTTGTAAAGATATAGTGAAGATTTTTCTACAAGAATTTTTGATCTTTTTTATATACATATATTAGTTTTTGATATCAGGCCTATTACAGCATATGAATTTTTTTCTTGACAGATGAACATGGCTATAAAGACTCGATTAACAAAAATATAGCTGTCTATGCTATACTCTGTACTGCTCCAGATGTCTCTATATATGCGATATATACTTCGATTTATATATACATATGGCATACATAGCTGATTGAATGACTTAAACTTTTTATTCTATTCTTGCCTTTCTTTCTGTGAGATCACTGTACTTGGTATATACCACTTATGAAGGCAGTATATACCACTTATAGAGAAATGGTGATTAAGTCATCTTCCCGAACTCATTTCATTATCTATTCAAATATTAAGTTTGTTATCAGAGATGCGTCCAAGCGTAATACAAGCAGAGAGTTTGTATGTATGTATATATATATATATATATATATATATATATATATATATATATATATATATATATATATATATATATATGTGTGTGTGTGTGTGTGTGTGTGCGTGTGTACAAATGAATATGCTGACATTAATATGTACGTGTGTTTGTGTATTGTTAATAACATCGTCGAGCCCAAATGTTTGTAGGCTAGTTTCTTGCTGTCCGTTGTCCTGTCAATCAAGTGATTGAGTACCGAGGTCCCAATCCAAGGTACACACACACACCCACACACACTACCCACACATACACTCATGAATACATAAACTAACTCAGCTAGTTTTCATAGTATACTATACTAGTGCCACTGTCACTGTCACGGCCACTGCCACTGCGCTTCCTTCCGCTCATTGATTTGGCGTTTGAGCAGCCGGACGTAAGCAAAAATATTCCCATCATCGTCCTAATCCTGGCAGCACTCGCAACGATGCTGTCAGCACAATATTATCAAAGAGGCTGCCGGGACAGTCCAGACGGAGGAGACAGCAGTCGCTACGTGGTGGACAATTCAAGGCGACCCTGCTTATCGGGTCGCAGTTGACCTTCGCAGCCTAAAATTATGCAACATAAACTAAAAATTAAGCAACCGCTCAACGCAAAACAAATATTTGCTTGATAGAGCAGTTGGGCAAATGGGAGAAAGGACGTTTTACGGGAGGAGGGGACAACTGGATATTGTTGGATATATTTTTCATTGACATGCGGGTGCTGGTTGTGGTGGTGCTGGTGGTGCGTGGGGCCGTTGCCATTGCCACAATCCCCAAATTTGTAGTTATAATCATTGTTGTTGTTGCCGGAGCGGACGACCACAAAACCAGACATAAACACTTCACGACCAGAACTTTTCGCGAGTTCCAGACAACAACAACAATCAACAACCAACAACAATCAACAACCAACAACAAAAACAACTATTTGAATTGTTGTTTGAAATGCGTAGCATTTCTTGAATGAAAACTTCAAAGTTCTCAGTTTCTCAACTGTTGTCGCTGACGACTATCTCGAAAGTTTTTCAAGCAAAAAAGGGAGAGAGGGAAAGAGACAATGAAAAAAAGAGAGAGAGAGAGAGCACAAAATTCTGCCCAAAAAACCAGCAGCTGTTCAAGTAGCTGCAATACACAGCACTTCAAAGCGATCAAATGGAAATGGAACTTGAGCTGAGCTCTCATGGCAGCAACACGACTAGCAAATACCCTGTATACGAGAAAAACTAGACAGGCAAGAGTGCATGACTGACACATACCCCTTACTTTGCGAGCAATCTTAAATATAGTTAACACTTCTCTCGCCTCCCCTTTGATAGTGCAGAGCTTATATTAAACCACTAAACAGTCAGCTATAAAAATTATTGCGATGTAAAGCCCAATTGATTAGCTTTCATGGGCTCGTTAAATGCTTGGCTTTAAGCAAGTGCGAGGCAGCCTTTTGGCTTTTATGGCCAAACTCATAGCCATTTTATACATATTGTATTAAGAGGCTTGCTACAACATCGTTTTCTATTGGTAGTTAAGAGAACATCAAATATTTGCTCTTTATCGATATGTTAATATGAGAAATTATAAAAATAGCACAAGAGCTGAACTAAATGTTGTTCTAGAAGCAGTTATAGCATAGAAGTCGATTTTTCTTTGATAGCATAATGTATGTACAGCTGTGTTCATGAAAATAGTAGTGCGTGCGACTAAATATTTTAGTCTAAATATTTCTGTCAAATTGTTTTGAAAAATATATTGAGCCAAATATTTATAAAACAATTTGAAATATAATAAGCAACATGTTTGAAAATCAATTTGAAACAAATATTTGGATTTCAATTTTATTATTCTAAGAACCCATTGAAAATGGGAAATCAGTGTAAAATGTTTTTGTTAAGGTGTATGTAACAGGCAGAAGCCTGCCACGCCTCACACCCCATATTCTTCCATATTCTTGATCAGGGCGACAAGCTGAGTCGATTAAGCCCTGTGTTCCTCACTCATCTCTCCGTCCGTTCGACTGTCCGTATGTTAAAGACTTTTTCTGTAGTCCTCCGTATAGCACGCGCAGATCAAGTTTGTTTCAAATTATCGATAACTACATCCGTTTTAATGTTATCGATTAAAAAACTAATCAAAATTCAGTTTTTCAATTATATCTATAATACCTTTAGAATTAACCTACTCCGAATTTACGTTTAAATTAGTAGATAATCTAAGCCTGTCATTGTAAATAAGACTCAAGGGAGATAATGGAATAAAAAGAAACTTTTCTGTACATATATAAAAAAAAAACACCTTTAGAGTTACTTGTTTTCAATAATTTATGTTTTTTTTTATTATAAATTTAAGAAAATTAGATACAATTTCGAGAAATTAAACAAATTTAATACTTCATGAAAATGCCTACTGAAAAATTAAACAAAAAAAACTATTTAACATTAGTCTAACTTCATATAAGTATATTTTAATTCAAATAATCGAAAAATATATATTAAATCAAATAATGTTATCAACCTTCAGTTGAAATCTTCAGGTTAAATGTTGTAAAATGTGGTTAAAATCTTACATTTAGTTTCATTTGAATTTTATTAAATTAAATATTATTTGTCTAGCGGCTGCAAAAATTCTTCAATATATTGTTTAAATAATTGAATATAATAACTTTAGCAACCTTTAGATAATTAATCATATCCCTGACGTCCGTTTCAGTTTCAGTTTTCATTATTTTGGTGAATTTTGAACAATTTTGATTTAAATTCTTTTGAAAAGAAAATTTCAAAAAGTTCTTTAAATTGATTAAATTTGTATAGAATGGAAAATGCGTGCTACATTTTTTGGCATTTCCATGGCAGCTGCTTGGCATGGAATCGATGAGATTCTGGCAACACCTCAGCGGAATTTGCTGGCATGCCTCAGGCGACATGCTTCAGGACTATTTGACTCAGGACTCTGATGCGTAAAGCTCAGCACTACTATTGTTATGAACACAACTTGTGTAAGTGTGTTGGTTCAAAATTAATAAATGAATATATATAAATATTATGAGCTCTGAAAGTGTTCACTTATTTATGATACATCTGCCACTAAAGAAAACATCGTCAAATCATCTGACATCTGTGACTTTCACATTTCTAGCCGCCTTGGCGAGGTTAAGTGAGTGTAGTATATAGTTTGATCAACTTGTCAGTTTTCATAGCACTTGAGCTGTTAAATCGCACCAAATGGATTCGAAATGCGGTGCTGATGCTGCGGTTGCCCACCAGATTGAGCCAAAGTGCTGACTTGCTTTTTTTTTTTTTGCTCTCAGTCAGTTGTTGCGTCTCGGTTTTTAGGATCTCATCACATATTTATGAAGGCGACACGCACTTTACGATGCCTACGACGGCCGACACACACACACACACACACACACACACACACACACACATATTGAAGCATTTTTTGCGCGACTGCCACGCCCACTTGGGCAATATTTGAACTGAAATGTTATAAAAATATTGTGAGAGCCTGTCGCAGCTGCTAGCCAGGCCAGAGAGCCTCTCAGTGTGGGATTTAATTGGACATTTTGCGATAGGCAATCGTGAGAAGTAGTACTTGTCGAGCCGGAGCTCAGCTGGTGCTCAAAAATTCGTATCGACTTTGGAGCTGAGTTGCGGCTATAGAAAATCATATTCCACACTTTCGGTTAGCTTTGGAATCCTGAAAGTAGAGCCTGGCGGGTGGTCAGTTGGCTATTGTTTCTGTATTTTTCTCGGACTAAATTCACGACAGCATAATCAAAGTTTCAGTCGCAAAAAGTTATTGTCGAGCAAAGCCCAATTGATTAGCTTTCATGGGCTCTTTAAGTGTTCGCCTTTAAGAAAGTGCTAGACAGCCTTTCGGCTTTTATGGCTAATTCATAGGCATTTCGTACACGCCTCGAAGAGGCTAGCCACATCGTTTCTATGCCGCACTCATTGGAACTCGAGACCATAAAACATTTCTTTTTATCGATGGCAATTTCCCCAGTGCTAAACACGAACAGAACTGGGAGCTGTCCGATTTTGCCCCGCAACAATAATTTAAGTGCGAGTGCTCGCATTTGGCCAGCGCGCACTAGAGATGAGCAACTATCGTGCTCTTTAGCATCGTGACACGAGCAAAAAGGACTACATAAAAGAAAAAGTTGACCACTAGATATGTTTGCATTTAGCTAGTCACACCTATGTCTAGAAATATTAGGTAGCTGTGTATCAGCTTTCGATAGTTATCGATAATATTTAGCATCGATATAAGCCAATTTGAAAGATACTTTAAAACTTCTTAAGACAAGAAATTATGGATTACTATGTACAGTCATCGATTTACGATCTAGTTATAGATTATATTTAGTATACATATTAAACTATTTAAGAATATCATATCGCTGACATATTTTTACAAAGATTCTATGTCCAAAAATTGTTATGCATAAATTATTGATTTTTAATAAAGTAATCTATAATATTTATAATCGATATTAGCCATTTTTGAGGCTACTTTCTAGGTTATACAAAAGTATAGTTGTCTATGTCAATGAACGATGGTTAACTTTGTACAGTTTTCAATTATCGATAACAATTTAATGAGTTTTTTACAGAATATACATTTTTGCCAAGACATTTTAGTTATCTGTGTAAAATGATTAATTTTTGATCAAGTTTGTTTAACTATGTAAGATTATCGCTTTTCGATCAAAGTATTTATATTATTCAGCATCGATATAAGGTAATATTAAAGTCACATCATTGTTTATATATGTTTATATTTTTGCATAGATGTCTATAATTTATTTTATAGAATTATTATTGATTATAAATCGATATAAATCGATTAAAAGTTTGCTTTAGGTTTCATTGACTTCTGCAAATATGTTTTTGATAATACAGGTGCTATAAACATTAATGAAGTAGTTTCGTTTGACTATTTCGTGTCGCCTAATGTCCCCATCTCTAAAAGGGACATCAAGTAGCAGGTTGTGCACTTTCGACCAGCAGCTAGCAATTAGAAAGAGTCGTTAAGCAAACGACTGCCAAATGTTATTCCTTTTCTTGCTGTCTAGCGACTGCTACTGCTGCTGTCTATTCGACCATCAATTGCAGCGTAATTTGTAAGTAAAAGTCAGTGGATAAAGTTTTGGGTTATCTGTTTGAATGATGCATGCACGTTTTGTGACGAATGGCCAAGTGTGCGGCAATTGAAATGAGATATTATCCACGATTGCACATGAGTTATACGACGTACATATAGACATGACAGTTCCATGTTATGGCAAGCCAAGCCAAGTCAGTCTATCTAGGCAGCTAATTGAACAGCAGCAAGTTACTATACAACTTCAATTTATTTTTTCCTTTTTTTTTTTTTATTCAATTTTGTCAGAGATTCGTGCTGTTGTCAACCAAGCAGAAACTTCAAGATTCAACATTCCACAAGTTAGGTAAAGCGTAGCTACCGTACAAACTGTACTAAATAATTGAGTGAAAGGGAGGGCACTTGATTGATAGCCAAAAGCTTTTTATGCTATCAAATAGTTAACGAAGCGTAACAGGTAAGAAATACCAAAAGAAACACATCCTTTGCCATGTGTGGCACGGTCTATGTGTGTCATTGTGTGTGTGTGTGTGTGTGTGACTGTGCCTGTGTGTGTGTGGTTGGGTATACCACACAATCACACAAAATGCAGTTGCAATCGCCTCAGCACTCCACCCTACTTGAAAGTTCTATCCCTTAGGACATCAGAAGCAGCAGTTGCATCTTTTGCCACTAACTTGGAACTTTGGACGGAACAGAGCTGCTGTCATCGCCTTTTTTCACGCCAAATTTAGCATTTTTTTACAATTTACCATTTCTGCAAATTGTTAATTGTGTTTAAGCTTGATCAGATTTATCAAGCATCAGACTTGGGACAAAGTTTAACAGATGGAAATGAGAGAATAGAATGTATAATTTGACTTTTTATAGTAAGGGTGCTCAAAAACAGATATACGAATATATAAAATATTTCTAGCTGGGATGGACGAATTTACACAAAGATACTCAAACTTAGCTAAGCATTTATTTAATTATTTTTAAATAATTTAATTTAATTATTCAACAAAAGTTTTTTTATTATTTTTTTGTTTAATTATTAAATACATTTTATTTTTTATTTTATTTTTATTTTTTAAATTTCATTTATTTTTATGTATATATATTTTTTTCTTTGCATAATTTAATACTTTTTTGTAATTATTTTTAAAACTTTAGGTTTAGCTTTAAATTTTACTTTTTTAAATAAAAATTTTTTTATCTGTCTAAATTTTTTTATTTGCTTATATATTTTTTATTTTTTCATTTATTTAATTTTTTTATTTATTTAATTTTTTTTTCATTTTATTTATTTTTTATTCATTTATATAATTTTTATTTATTTATTTAAAAAAAATTATTTGATTTATTTTACCATTAATTTATTTAATTTTTTTCCATTTAATATATTTTTTTTTATTTTTATTTTTTGTTTTAGTTTATTTTGTTTTGTTTGATGAACTAAGAGAATACATTTACTTTTTACAATACTTAAATAATCTTACTTTTTTATACAAAAATATACCTTTTTTTATGTCAGTAAGATCAACGCTTTCAAATAGAGAAACTCCGACTAAGCTTGGCGTTCTACTCAAGAATAAATATATACACTATTCGCAGATGTTTATTTTTCTCATTGAGATGTGTGTTCGGGATATAAAAGTATTGAGCTTTTTTTTCGCCCTCCTCCCAAGTTGTCAGCACTGTTGATACTGTGGTCAGTGTGGATTTGATTGTCCGTGGGTAAAAATGAATGTGTGTGTGTGAATCTGTATATGTGTATGCGATGCAAGCAGAGTAAAGACCAATTCCAATTCCCAATTGCAACAAGCTGCAGATACATTTCAAGAGTTAGAAGTTCAGCGGTCAAACATACACAGCTAGGTTTTCATTTAATTGGATAAGAACTTTGAAATGTGAATGAGATGGCAGAGTAAAGCGCTCGACGGCAATGGGATAAAGTGCATTTATTTCTAAAGATTGACAATGCCACTATTCAGTCAATAGATTTGCATGGAAAAAGTTGAATTCATTCAGTTTTCGTTCTTAATGCAGGCAATTTGCATTGCTTGAGTGAGAGTGGGGAAGATAAAGAGAGAGAGAGAGAGCGAGAGCTTCAATCAATTGCGTTTTACAGCTGCGTTCAAAATCATTCTATGGACTTTCAAAAATCCAAAACCAATCCAACCCAATCAGTGATAAAAATGCGTGCAGCAGTGGCAGCCACAACACAAACACAAAAATGTGGCAGCAGCTGTGCGGCTCATCTCATCTCCGTCTCGCTTACATTTGTGTGTTGTGTCTGTGTTTGTGTGTGTGTGTGTGTGTGCTATGTCCTTGTTGGCTTTCGGTATGCCTTCGCTTCAGGACATTTCTGGCTGGTGTTCTCTCTCAGCACTCAAGCCTGTTTTGTATACGCTTCATGTCATGCGGAAATTGAATAGTTTCCGGTATCGAACAATGATTACTTTCGGTCCCAAAACGTCCGTCCACACGGCTAAGACAAGAGGCGAGCGAGACACCGGTCTCGGGCCCCACTCAGCCCAGCCCCAGTCAATGTGCAACAAAATTGCTGGCTCTTGCATTTTGGCGTACATTTTTGGCCCCATAAATTATTCGAGTTTCAACTGCTACGAAATAACCTCGTGGCCATATGAAAAATGTCACTTGATGCATTCTTCTAGCCCAGAATCTGATCTCAGCTAGATTTCCAGCGAGAGCTACTATCGAGTATTGAGTATCGTGTATCGAGTGTAAACAAACTGTCTATAATATACTATGTATGCGCTTGGAATTTATTTCTATTATTATTTTATTATTGTTAATTGAAACGAGTTCACTGAACCACCAGGGTCTATTGCTGCTTCTCACTGGAAAATATATTATATAGCTATATATATTTTTTTTCTTCCCTTGCTTTTATTCATTTTGCATAACGAAAAACTATATATAAAAGAAAATAATCAATTGAATTAACTGCAGTGTCATAATAAGCTTTTGGCTTATATTTACAGATGACTTTTATTATTATAAAATATTCATAAAATTTTTTGTCAATAGACCAATAAACATAGACATATTTTGTATATATTTAATAATAATATAAGCCATATTTTAATATTTGACAAAAGCTTATTATAACGAAGCAGTTTATTCAATCGATTTTTTTAATGTTTATATATTTAATTTTTTTTCTTCTTAAGATTTTTTTCATGGTTTTAATTTTGTTTATGCTCTGCTTTATTTTAGTTATTATTCATTTTGTACATACATAAATATATTTTTAAAGCAATTTTTAAATTTTGTACATTTTATTAAATTGTCTATTACATTTTTCATCATATTTATATACTCATTCACAAAAGTGAAATGAGTATATTGGATTTGTGCAATGTTCGTCTTGCTGTCCGTCCGTTTGTCTGTATGAATGTAAACCATTTATACTCCATTGAAGCTAGATACTTGAAATTTGCAGCATATAATCGTGTATGCCCTAAATTTATAAAGTGTCAAGATTTTACCGATTCGCCCACTAAAGGTGTGGCAAATCGGAAAATGCATTTTACGGTATCTCTGCAACCATGCTAATTGGAGTGCTAGAGAGTTGAAATTTGGAAATACCTACACCCATTGGGGGCGTGGCAAATCGAGAAAAACTGTACTTTCTACAGTTTGAGAGCTAAAAGAAAAAATTATATATATACCAATTGGGGGCGTGGAAAATCGGAAAATCGTTTGGGCCATGAATGAGTATTCTGCAGTCGGTGACGCCCGACAGCAACGGGTTTATTTGTTTTATATTTTTGTATTATTTTGTAACTAATAATTTCATTATTTTGAACCTATTTTAAAGCTTTAAATGACGTTTTAGCTACTTTTTTACTGCAAATAGCAAATGCTTAAAAAATACTTCAATTATTTCAATATATATTCAAGGGCTGACATAATACAGTAGAGAGTGGAGAGAATACTCTAATAGAGTATACACTATACACTATACAGCATCAATGGTTTTTGCTCCTGCCTGAGGCTCTAGGTAGTAGCTTTTGTCTACTTCTTTCTTTTGTGCTACCTCCTGCATTTGTCACAAATTTGCAGAAAAGTTTTTTTCATACATCAAAGGCGTGTCAAAGTCTTTAAAGCCTAGGAGGCAAAGGCAAACATTTTTTCGATATTTATTTCCTTTTTCTTCTTGCATTTCTTTAGCATTTTGTTTATGCTTTTTTTTTTTTTTGCAGTCGGCTGTTGGACAACGGCATAATTCATGGCATTGTAGAGTTATATAACGCATTAGTCAATGCCGGAAGAGAGAGAGAGAAAAAAACAAAGGAAAGAAAAGAAGAAAACCTTTTTGCTTTTTGCTTGCCTAGGATGATGCCTCCCCGTGACATTGGACATTCCGTGTCCTTGCCATATCCGCTTTGTGCCAAATTGAAGCTTATTATTCCAACAGTCAACAGCACCGAGTTCCAATTGCCGTTGCCCCAGCCCAATGCGGATCCCGATCCATCGGACCCACTATATACCATTGTCACCTACCTGCCCACAATATTGCATTCAGTGTAGCGCGTTTTATCAGAATGAAGCCTTAGCATTCCAGGCAGCTTTTACTTATGCCACATTTGCCGCATGAAAACCCACAGTTGCAACTCACCTGCAAATAGAAGAAGTAGAGAAAAGGAAAATTGGGATTTAGATTGGGGTTTCAGCTCAGTTCAGTTGTGTTCTGCTCAGTTCGGTACTGTTCAGTTGTGCTCAGCTGTCGGTGGGGCTGGCAGGCGGCGCCGAGGCGCGTGTTTTCCATTTAAAGAGGCTGCTTTGCATTGCAATTGTTGCTATAAAATATGCGACGTCATGACGGATGCGTCTTGCTGCTACCCAACTGATTGGGGCAAACAGAAAATGTCGGAAAATGGAACAGGAAATAGCTAACGGGAAATCGCTTAACACTTAACATAATAATAATAACGATGCAAAATAAAGAATTATGTTCATGTTGCGAAAGCTGATAAATTATCTCGACATGAATTTGTAATCATTCAATTATTATTGATTGCAGCTCGGCGAGAGTTATTTTCGATTACCCATCTGATAAGTATTTTCTAGGATTACGCAGCTGAAAAACCATTTTCTACGTGATTTTTATTATAAATATAAGCAAAGTGCGATATTTACAGAACAAAATTTTAAGAACTTTCGGTTAGATTTAAAATAATTCTGAGTGTATAAAATTATCACATTTTTGTGTATTAAAACTTTATAATCTATGATATATTATATTTATAGTGTATATAAAGTAAAATACTCTATCAAATTTCGCAGTACAGTTTTCTTTTACTAATTTGCTGTGAAACACATTATCATTACATTTACATTTTAACAAATTTAAAATTTTCTCAAACAGTAAAATTTTTTTCAGAATAAATAAATTTTAAATATATTATTTTCGATTATAATGTCTTTGTTTTAAATATTTTCATTTCTAAACGATTTTTCAAAGTTGTGGAATTATATAAAATATTTATTAAATATTTTAAGATATATAAAAAGGTTTAAATATACTTTTTAGGAAGAATTTTTCATAGTTTTATGAAATATTATATATCTTAAAATTTTATTTTCACGTTAAGAAGCATTATTCATAAATAACTAAAATATTTCTTAAATATTTTAATTTAAAAAAAATTATAATTATTGAATTATATGAAATGTTTTTTAAATATATTAATAATATAAAATATTTTAGTTTTAAAAAGAATTTTTTTATAGCTACATAAAATATTAATTATATATGTATATTAATTTGAAAAATAACTTTTTATAATTATATGAAATATGTTGACTGTTTCATAACTAAAAAGTCATATGTAAAATATTTATTAAATATATTTTTTTTATTTAATACTACTTCAGAACGTAAAGTTCAACTGGCAGAAAATTTGATTAACGATTCTCGTCTCGATTTCAATTCGATGAAATTTATTCAAGTCTAGAATTTGGTTTTAGAATGAGGCACATTTTCGGGTCTATTACAAATACTTGAGCGGAATGGAAATGCGAAAAACTGATGCGCGCTGGCCAATGCAGGCAATAATAATTTTAATTTAAATAACAGGATCATCGTTTAGTCAAGTTTTTTTTGTGTCCCCCACATATAGAGGGCACGTGACGAGCCGGCGGCGTGTTCAGAGCGTTAAGGAATGTTTCCAGTAAAGTTCGGCTCAAAACCCCCTTGGGGTCAAATGTGATTTTGTTTACCTAAAAGTTAAGCAATTTATTATTAAGAAACTTTTACAAGCGTCGCAGCCAAAAGCGAGAAAGAGAGGGCGAAGAAAGCGAAGAGAGAGAGAGAGAGAGAGAGAGACAGAAAAAGCGAGTTGGCCGCGCCTCAATTTTAATGCGAGCCTAGTCCGAAATGTATGCCACATACTTTAATGGGATGACCTGTGTATGAAAAATGAGCATATTAAATAAAACATAACAAGAAACTCCGGCACAACTCGGACCGGGGCCAAAGGCCATGAATCGAAACGCTGAAGGGCTGCCAAAAAGCCGGGTCGTTAGGCGCACAATGTCAGCGCGCGAGAGTTTGAGTTATTAACAAAATATGAAATAACCAATAAAGTTGGCAATCTCTGTATACATATATTAGACCCAAAATGATTTAATGAAATACGGGCACAGCTGAAGACGAATTCTAAGAACGGCCTTCAGAGCTAGACAATTTCATTCGTAATTGTGGCAAATTTTATTGACAAAAGAAACAGTAGAAGAAACTTTTTCAAATCGAATTCACTGAGGTATTTCCTTGAACTCAGTGGACGGACAATATAAACATAGCTTTAAGTTTGAAACATCACATATATCAATTGGAATTATAATCAAAGAAGTTGCAGTCAGGCGTCATCGACTGCATAATACTCGTTCACAGTCTAAGAAAAGTTTATTCGTTTTTTCTTAAATGTCGAGCTTTGAAGTTCTAGATATGAAACTTTAGAAGTTGGAGCTATTTTTTCAATTTGACACAAATCTATGAGGCATTTTGATTTTTTGAAAAATTATATATATAAATCATATAATCATTTTAATTATATTAATTCAATATATATGAACATAAATATATATGTATATAATTTTCAGTAAATCACAGAGGCGACCAAAAATAGTCAGTCGGTAGTTAGTCTAGTAATACAGTTTAAACCGACTTGCCACGTCCGCAATGGGCGTGGATATATCTTGTATATATTTTTGGCTGTGAGTGTATATATTCCAAATTTCAAGTCTGTAGGCAACCGAATAATAGTGTTTCTATTATGGGATATATAGTACTTCTGGATTTGCTATGCCTTTATTGGAAGTTATTTAGAAGTTGGAGATGATATAAAACTAAAACTAACTGATAGAGTAAAGCACCGAATACTAAGGCGCTTGTCATGAGTGGGCGTAGATAAAAGATCTAGGATCTTTATAAGATTAATGAGCCAACGAGCATAGGTATCGAATTCAAGGTCTTTTTAAAGTCTCAAGCAACGAAATCATTTGACGTCAAATGGATAACAAGATGGACATTGCACAAAACCAATATACTCTTCCCACTTGCTGATGAATTAATGCAATGTGTGCTTAAGAATTATTAAATATATACATAAACCAACAATTATAGATATTGTAAATATTAAGAAAAGCTATCAAGAAGTTTAAATAAACAGAAAGATTCCGATAAACATAAAGGCAATCTCTATTTCATAATATAACCTACATTCACAATATATATATGTCTATAGATAGGTATTATATCCCCAGCTCATCCTTAAATCCTACGTTAACCAATCACGTCTCCCATTTATTGGGGTCAATTGAGGCATAAGGAAACGGAAATGCTAAAAATCAACGTTGTTCATTAATGAATAACGCATTAAATATGCATCAGTTTAATTTGTTTGTTATTTGTTGTTTGTATGTCTGCCGTCTCCTTTCAACAACAACAACAAATACACAACAAATACACAACAACAACAACAGAAAGCAGCCACATAGCCATACTACATTAAAATAAAAATGCAAGTAATTAATTTCACACGGAATAAGTTTGCAAACTTAATTGGCTTAGCGTTGGCTTTTGACTGATTGCCAGTCAGATCGGACCGCGGCTGTTGGCGGTTGACGGGGGCGGAGCAGGAGACGGAGACGGAGGCGGAGGCGGAGGCAGAGGTAGTGACGAGGGGACGGTGTTGGACCACAGTAGGGGTCGGAGCGATAAGTTTTTTAGCATTAAGCATTCAACAACATTCACTCAACGCGCGCGCCTCTGCCCAGTGCTCCACTGCACTTCACTTCACTCCGCTCTGCTGCTCTGCTCTACTCCTCTCTCTTCCTCTCCTCACTCAACCACAGCTCGACTCTCGCGCCTCGTATTCATTCGTGCACTTAACTTTGCATTTGCAATTGCAATTGCATTCGCAGCAGCCAAAGCTTTAGCCTGAACTTTGCCATGGGCCTGCCCCTGAGCAAGAGAGTGAGTGAAAGGGAGACAGAGACTGAGATGGAAGCAATTTCGTAGCTGCAATCGGATTCGACATAAGAAGCTTTGCAAAAATGCGAGATGAGAGATTTAGTGGTCGCCCGCCCCATTAAGATGCGACTACAATGCAATTGATTTTTTTTTTTTTTCTCTTTGTTAAGTATTTGTTTTCTATTTTTCCCAAGTATCATTAAAACTATGCTAATTATTGTAATCAGCCAGCAAGATGCCGAAAGAGAGAGAGAGAGAGAGAGCGAGAGCTAAGACCAGAGACCAACTGCTCATATATCATTTATAGAGAGTTAATTTAGTTTTGCCGTTGGCTTTGTAATTGCCAGCGCGAAGTGCATTTGCGCTGTTCAAAAGTTTTCAGTCGCAGAGCGATTCCAATCAACTGGTTCTCGCACGGGGCAGTAGCAAGTGAACTCTGTCTGAGAACTGCATAGCTGCTGCTCTAACGGCGATCGGCGATCGGCGATCGGTTCAAAGCATTTACAAGCGCTTGAATTTGGTTTTGGCTTGAAACGTGCTTAGGTTGCTACTACCTCACGAGGTGAAATGAGTATATTGGTTTTGTGTAATGTTCGTCTGTCTGACCATTTTGTTGGCATTGAAGCTTAAGACTTAAAATGTAAAGCATGAACTCGTTTGTTGCTCCAGTCTTATAGATTCTCCAGTCTATAAGATCCGATACGCCCACTAGTAGCATGGCAAATCTATAATCGTGCAATACTATATCTGGTAAATAGGAAAGTTATTTTTGTGACGCTTCTCGGTACATTAAATTTAAAATATACGTGCGTTAAGACAACAGACGATTTAACATATATATTAGATATATTAGATATATTTACGCCCATAGGGGCGTAGTTAGCTGCAAAGGCTTATGTCTTCTAAAGCTTTAGAGCTGGGATGAATCGAATATTTTAATTATGGTTGACTTCCTCTATCGATTGACCATAACAAATTTTTACGACTCTTTGGAGGCGTGGCATATCCAAAAATCCTAGTATTTTCCAGTGTTCTTGATTGTAAGTTCCAAAATTTTACAATTACATTATTCTAAACTCCTAAGGATGTGCCAAAATTTATATGTCTACGCCCCCTAGGGGCGTGGCAAATTAAGTAAAGTTGTATCTTACACAATTTCAGATCTAAAACCTCCAACTTTGGCATATGGAATATTATTCAGATACTCTTCAAATCCACGCCCATTAGAGACAGCTCGGCACTCAATTATAGTTAATTTGTAATAACTCTGTACAATTTTACTAGAGACTGGATATTTTAGATTATAATTAAACTATTTTGGTGACGTGAACGAGTATTATACAGTCAGTAGTGCTCGCCTGCAACTTGTTATTATTTACCAATGAATGACGAATTTATTATTATTATTTACTATAACTTTTACAGCTACATTGTTTTGTAAAAGAAACAGAAACAGCTGTTACAATTGTGGAACAATGTTTCAATTATAGCTTAAAATGGCTTGTAACTAGAAACTAATTAAATTATAGAGCTGAACAAATTGAGTAAAGTCCAAAAAATATTTTTAAAATAATCCACTAAATTATTTAAGAGATGGTAGCCACATATATAGTATAATATATAGAAATTCATATTCAATCAGCTCAAAAAGAAATCTGATAAGATTTTATACGAATCACAAATGTGCATTATCAATTGTTCTAATCAGGAATACTATATGTACATCTCTCTCTCTAATATATAAGTATATATATATATATATATATATATATATATATATATCTTTTTTTTAAATTATAAATTAATCATAGTTTAGTCCGAAGTTATTTTAAGTTTAATTATATTTATTTTTTTATTTCTGGGAATTTTACAAGAGGAAATATCTTAAGTGTATGAAGTGTATAAAATATGTTTATCGTATGCAGAGTATGCTAGTAATGCTATTTAAGGCTCCCATCTATATAGATCTAGAGTCTTGCTAGATTTAACAATTAGAATTGCATCACAAATTGATTATAATCCAACTTTGAGTTACAATCAAAGAAATAAAAGTAAATACCGACTATACCTAGAATACAAGTGCAATAACTTCATTACAATGATATATTAGACATAATTTGAATGGTTGCTGTTGTTGTTATGGCTGACAGACAATGCATTGATAATGCTGAACAAAATAACAATAACAATAACAATGAGTTAAACAATAAAATTTGCAAAAATTGAAAGTGACAACAGTACTCAGGTGAAAGCTACTACATAGACAATAAATCTTTCCGGAGTTTGTGTGTGAGACGTGCCGGACCTTTACTTTACCTGTTTGACATGTGCGCGACGCTCGAATTGAATGCCCGCCGGATTATGATCGACAATGTCTAAGACCAGCTTTGCTGGAGTGGTTGTTGTTGCTGCTGTTGCTGCTGCTGTTGTTGTTGTTGCAGCAGTTGTTGTTGTTGTAGGTGGTGTTTGTGTTGTAGCTGGCGCAGCTGCTGGCAGGGATATGGAATCAACATTGCCCTCCATTAAAGCATCCGCCGCTTGCAGCATGTGCGGCATTGGCATTAGATTAACGGCGCCAATTGAATTGGAGCTGCTGCTGCTGCTGCTGCTGGTGTCAGTGTTGCTGTTGCTGTTGCTGTTGCTGTTGCCAGTGTTGCTGCTGCTACGTAAACCAATTTCGATAACAATTTTATTGGGCTGAGCTGGCTGCTGTTGCACTGCCTGCACTGGCTGCACTGGCTGTGCTGTGCCCAGCAGGCGTTGCAAATTCCTGGGATGCGTTGCCGCTGATATATAATTGAGATCGCTCTTGGATAGATGATGCTGCTGCAGTGTCGAGTACTGCTGCTCGACGAGGGCGGCGCGCGTTTGGGCCGCCTGATGGCCGCCATTGGCGGCCGCCGAGTCGCTGGCGACCTTTTCGCGCAGCTTTACGATATTCGATATGTTGATGCTGTTGGTTAGGGTGATGCCCGTGATGCAGACCAGGACGATGGTCAGCAAGACGCCGCAGATGACTAATGTGGGCATGCGAAAACATTTTCGGCTGCACATTTTGTATGCACACTATTTGTTGCTTTAATTGGGCAGAGTTATCGTTTATCGATTGTTATCGCTAACTAAAGCGCACATACATATATTATATATTGTTTGTTTCTCAGTTAGAGTTTGTTGTTGTTTTTGCTTTTGTTTTTGCTTTTGCTTTTGTTGTTTTGCATTTGCTTTAGTTTTGTAGTCTTTGTCTTTTGCACTTTAGCCCCGTCGCCTTTGGTCGATCGGCGTTCGGCTTCGACTTGAGCTTCAGCTTCGTTTGCACTCGGCTCGGCTGGGGCTTGAGTTCGGTTTTCGATTCGCTTTCGCACTCTGCCGCCCGCTGTGGTCAACGTCTGCTGCGTTGCGCTGCTGAAACTCGAATGCAACTGCAGCGGCGCAGCTGAACTCGGCGCATTGCTTTGACAGCTACAGCTTCAGCTTCAGCTCTCTCTCTCTCTTCCTCTCTCGCTCTCGGTTTTATTTGCGCTCTGCTGCGATAACTTCAGCTGCACGTTCACCTTGGCGCCGGCGCCGCCGCCGCTGCTGCTGCTGCTGACGGCAAAGCCATTGCAGCTGCGCGCTGCGCCAACTCAACTTGCATGACGTCGCTTTGTTGTTGTTGTTGTTTTTGCTGTTCCTTTTGCTGTTATTCTTGTTGCGTTAGATTATATTTAGCTTTTTATTGCCGTTACAGTTATTGTTTTTGCACTTAGTTTGAATGGGCTTTGACTTTGTTTTTTGTTGTTTTTCTTTTATTGCTTCTTCTGCTACGCAAAGGAGCACAGTTAACGACAGATCAAGACTTGAGTAAGACACAAAAGCCGCGAATCCACTACAAATTGGAGTTGAGCCTGAAGTCGTTCGCTCTCCAAGCTCAACACATTTGCCTATTGCAAAGCAATTGCTCTCTGATTAACCACTAATTAAAATGTCTTCAACATGGCTGGCCTTGCTAACTGTAATTCACGTTAATTCCGTTGACTTCTTTAATTCATGGCAACACCCCAAAAAATTCAAGTAAGAGTGCACTAGTTGGGACTGCCCGACAAAGGAGATGCCCTGAGGAGAACAGGGTTACTATCTAGTAGTCTCTGTGTGCATTTGCCAAAGAATTTTATATTATATCTCTAGTATTCCAAATAATTTTTATTTCACGTATGGGACGAAGGCATCGAAAATTCGAAATGATATACAAAGTCTCTCAGCTCATTATAGGGATATAAGCAGTCAATCTGAAGCTCTTACAGTACTCAAGCTAAGTTGAAAGAACTAAATCCAATAATCGATTTATATCGATAATATAAAAAATACAATAAGTTATTGAAAGGAAAAAAAAACATTATACATTTAAAACATCAGATCTTTAGCTTTTGTAGCTTAATATATATCACGGACAGATGCACAAACAAATAAACATGACTAGATCGACTCAGATCGACTCAAGAATATATATACTTGATGGGCTCTGCCACGCCTCTTTTCACAAAGTCATTATACCTTGACTTCCCATTTTCAATGGATTCAGCGTATCAAAAGAAAAACAAAAGTTGTTCATTGACTACCAGTTACCCTGTAAATTATGCATCTGACTTCTGACTCATTTCATTATAAGTTTAAGCAAAAGTTTATGTTGCCTGATTAAGCTTTCAAAAGTTTGCGAACTTTTTCTTTTACAGCTGTTTTCCATACGGTACAGAACTTTGGTTGAGCGATTGACTTTAAACTTTTTTTAGATTGATAAGAAAACTAAAAAGTTATGAAGGCATTACATATATGAAACTAATCTTTAATATTCTGATTACTGTACTTAAAATAATATAATTTATGATAAGAGAAAACTAAAAATAATTTTTTGACTACTGCACTCAAAATAATACAATTTTTAACAGAGTTATATTTGACTCAATTCAAGTCAAAAGAGTATCTTCTATACCTCTATATACCCACCAACATGTTAAGACATAGGGTATACAGTATGCAAGCCATGCTATGCTTTTGCCACTATTTAAGGGCTCTTCGTCTTATTTTTTCTGCTTCAAATTAATTAAACAACGAAGACGCAGCTTCATTAATTGAAATAAATAGAAATACAAAACGAAAAAAGAAAAGACAACAACAACAACAAAAAAAGAACAAAAACAAAAACAAAAACAAAGCTCAAGATTGCGACAGCAGCGGAACGAGTGGAACGTGAGAAAACTGGATGTGGATGGGTGCGTGTGCTGAATAAATGGGCGGAAGGCACGAGGGGGAGGGGCGGGTAGAGGCGGGCAGAGGCGGGGAGTCTCAGTGGGTCTCAGTGTGGAGCTGTGGGGCGCAACGATTTTATTACTCGTCGATGTCATTTGCCCGAAAATATTTCGCCTAGGCAACAGGCGTTAATATTCAATTAAGCGAATGCTTCGCTTTGTATACGAGTGAGTGAGTGTGAGTATGAGTGAGTGTGAGCGTGAGTGTGTGTGAGTGAGAGAGAGTGTGGTGTATGAATGATACATTCGTGCGTGTGGAAGCGTGTCAAAGCTCTCGTATGCCGCTCAATTAAATCCGCAAGTCTAACCCAAACCACAAATAGAACAAAAAGCCACACGAATCCGAATTCAATTTCTCAGGAGCCTCACCGTGCTGGGGGCGGGGGGTTTGGGGGCGTGGCGGGGCAGAGACAGAGTTCTAGCACATGTACTGATCCCATGAAAATAAAACGCTCAACCAGAACAAAAGCGAGACTGAGACGATTTGATAAGCTGCATTAAAAGGGTATTACGAAAAAAAAGAAGTTCAATTTCTTAATTGCTTTGCGATAATTATGTGAATGGAACTAAAAGAGTCGGAGAGTACCTTGAGTCTGCCTTATCCCAAATCCAATTTCAGCTGTCTAGATGTCAGCTTCCAACATAGATCTTTAATGTCAAACGGTAGAAACAAGATAATGAGAGTGCCTAATGAGGCCTGAAAAACGATTGCCTTTGTTGGCCAACAGCATTGCAATGTTGTCCTAATTCCACTTAGCACTCTTAGCCATTATGTGTAAATGGCTTGGTTATAGCCGCAGTGGATGCTGCTGTTTGGCCAAAATAACTTATGAGCTTAAGTGCTTGTGAGATGCATTTATTTCATTTCATTGTTGGGCGCAGCTACACTTAAGCCAACAGTACTTAAGGTGAACATACAACAATGAAATGCAGGAGGAGAATGCATATATAAGAGCCGTCCGTGCTTGCCCATGCCAATGCACATACATATATATATATATATATATGTATATATAGATATATATATATATATATATTTGTGTGATTTTTGAGCGAGCATCTCTCGTCAAGTTTCGCCTCGGCTTTTGAGTAATTATTTTCAACAGCTTTTCGCTGGCGCTGCTCAAGGCGGCAGACCAGCAAACAGATTGCATTACGGACATAAATTTAACCAAAAAGGCGCCCACCCAATGTGGCCCAGCCGCTGCTGACAATGGCACAGCCGGAAGAAGTAGAAGAAGAATAAGTTTTACATTTATGCAGGAACACGGCATGTGTCTGTATCTCTATCTCTATCTCTCTCTCCCTCCCTCTCTCTCTCTCTGTGTGTGCCACACGCCTGGCAGGACGTTGGCAGCTTTATTAAATTATAGTAAGTAAATTGAAATTTTGCATAGCATAGTTTTGTGCGCAACGCCTCGTATACGTAATAAATGCAGTTTTGCATGTGCAGCCAACCAAAGACTCCACGGACCACGTCAGGTCTTCAATTAAGTTTCATCACATATATTGCGCAATTACAAAAGAGTTAATAACATATCATCTATTATTTAGATTTCATTTCAACTTGATAACTGTATACACTGAATTGTTTTCGGTGCACACAGAAATTTACTTTCGACCCAAGGGAAACTTGTCTAAACGATTTACCTATTATTACTGCAAACTAAATGTAATTCGTGCATTTCCACATTGATTTGTTCAATAATTTGCACTTTTGTTTCGTTGCTAACACTTTAAGTTGTTGCTTTTCCCTTTCATATACAAAGGCTAATCAAACAAAAGCTGGAAATGTGCCCATTTGGCATAGACAAACAAAAGCAGAGAGCGAACGCAGCTTAGCTGTTGTTGTTGGCCGACTGTCAACAGAGCTGACATATCACATGCACGTTAGATTATTATTAATTATTTAATAATTAACTATCTGATGTCTTTTTCATTGGCGGCACCAAAACAAACAGATCATCTACAAACAACAACAACAACAACAACAGCAAGGGAAACGCGACACGCACAAATGTTGCTAATAAATATTTATAAATCCTGTCCATAAGTAAATATCATCAATTATGTGGAACTGGCATCAAACATCAAATATATTAATAACATTATTCTGGCCGAAATGAAAGAGTTTTTCTCAGCTAATCTGCCACAGCCTAGAAAAAAATTATCTATGGAGCAGGCCAAATACTTTTCAAGTTGGGCTATTTGAATGGTAAAAGTGCCCCAGGTGGTGTTTTCTTATGGGCCTGACAAAAATCTTGAAGTTCTATCAGATAAAACACAGAAAGACGGAGACAGTTTGCAGCTGTAAAAGCAGCAGACAAACAAACAAAAGACTATATACTCTCTCCATTTTCTAAACGAGTAGAGAATTTTATTTATTTCATGAATATGAAATAAATATTTATTTTCCATTTCCAAATTAAATCTTATTAAAAATAAAAAAATAAAACAGTAAAGGAGTATATTATATAATATATATTATATTATATAATATATATTATATTATATAATATATAGTATATTATATAATATATATTATATTATATAATATATAGTATATTATATAATATATATTATATTATATAATAATAATATAAACTATTATTAATAGTTAAATAATAATAATAACAGAATATTTTAACGAGATTATTTATTTCAATATTTTTTTTTTTAGTTAGAGTTTTTAATTTTCTGCACTTGACATTTTTATCTCAATATTTTTTTAAAAGATTCTTTTTTTTTTTTAAGTTTGTAATTATATATATTTATTGTATTTTTTTATTTTTATTTTTTTAATGGTTTCTTATATAAAAGTATACTCTTTTAACTTTGCAAACGAATAATAAATTTATTTATTTCCATGTTTTAATTTAAATATATTTTGCACAGGCTATTCTAAAGATTTTTTCTTACTCATAAATTGAGTGTCATATAAGAAAAAGTCTATATATTCTTTTTAAAATTATTAAATAAAAATATAAAAATGAATAATTTTATTTAATTTAATATTAATTTTTAATTTTTCACATTTAATTGTTAATATTTATTTCATTCTGAAATGAAATCTTTGGGCAAAGCTGGTATATAAGCATATATTTATATTTATATTTATATTTATATTTATATTTATATTTATATTTATATTTATATTTATATTTATATTTATATTTATATTTATATTTATATTTATATTTATATTTATATTTATATTTATATTTATATTTATATTTATATTTATATTTATATTTATATTTATATTTATATTTATATTTATATTTATATTTATATTTATATTTATATTTATATTTATATTTATATTTATATTTATATTTATATTTATATTTATATTTATATTTATATTTATATTTATATTTATATTTATATTTATATTTATATTTATATTTATATTTATATTTATATTTATATTTTTATTTATTTCGATTTCAACAGACTTTAAAACATTTAAACTGTTGCTAAATTAGCTCACTTATATTCTGCTTTGTATAAGTGCTTTCGCATTTTCTTGGAAATTCCTGATTATGCTATCAATGCATCAATTTAAATAATTAAGCTATAAATGTATATAAATTTACAACAATATATATATACATACATATATATATACTTGCAGCGAGAGAGTAAATCTGATTAAAATTTTCCTAGAATCTGTCCATTATGCTTTTACCATATACTGTATATACAGCAGAAAGTAACTAATTGGACTTATCAGATTTTCAGGGAAAATTGCGGTTATATTATTAAGTAAGCAATTGAAATATAATAAATATAGAGCACAGTGAAATATATTTATTTATACTAGAGTCAAAAGTCCTAATGAAATCGCCAGATTGAGCTTAAAATCTAATTCTATTTATTAAATCTAGCTGAACAAATTCGGGTAGGATTATGCAATAAATACATATATACTGAGATCAGAAATCCTAATGGGCTTATCAGACTTAGTGGCGAATCCAATTGGATTTATCAAATTTCGCTGCAAACATCTTGAGAGGATTATCTAGTATTTTTGAAAAATTATATTGAAAATTTTCTGATTTTCCTGAAAGACTTGATTCATTATTTACCAATTAAATGTATATAAATATATTTATTTTCAAGGTTAGCTTTTTGTTCGCCTTACAGGCCATAACAATCTGTTATTATCCTTGCTGTGCATTGCGCGTATTGACAGCAATCTGAAGCCTCATTATAATTACTTTCGAATGAGATGCGCGTCTCTTAAGAAACTGTGCCAGCAGCTTCACATAACGTCTCAGAGAGATACTAGGCCCAAAGGGTTTCAAGCGGCTCTACTAATTAGAGACGCATTCCAAGTAGTATGAATGCGTCGAGTTCAGTTGGCTTTTAGAGAAATTGAAACCGCAGATAGAGACGCACTCGGATTCTAAATGTGTACAGAGACAGACGGCTGCAAATAGCCAAGGACATGTCGTGAGAGAGTGCAACCTTGGATGTAAATCAGCGTACCAAAAAAAAAAAAGAAAAAAGAAAAAGAAAAATGAAAAGAGAGAGAGAGAGAGAGAAAAAAATAGGGGAAACATCTGCTAAACAGAAGCCAGTGAGCAGCGCTAAGCCTAAATGGAATTGTGCTGCAGCAGCACAGGCAACACAGGCAGCGGCAGCGACAAACGTGGCCAAAATGAAATGAACCTGCCAACGAATTTTCATGGACAAAAAAGTGCCAAATGACACAAGAAACAACAACAGCAGCAACAACAGGAAAAAAGAGGAAAAAAAGTAGCAAATGCAACTGAATAAAACAGAATGCAACAAGACGCAGAAGACACAAGAGCAATGGCATAAAATATATAGTTAGCCCCAATTCGCATAGACGTAATAGCAAAAAAAAAAAAAATAAAAAAAAAAGTTGGCTAACAGCAAATTACACTTAAGTCTGCACATTACAGTGATATAATTATTTGATAAAAGCGAAAGTTGTTGAGTGTGTGAAATATGCAGAGGTATTAACTAGCTGAAGCGAGAGAGTGTGCGACGAGGAAATACCCTGTAATCAAGTAGAGCATCAGTTGAAATTATATATATCCCATACAATGTAATATATCATATACATATTATACGAAGATATTTTCAATTAAATATGTTGAGGGTGTTCAATTGAAGAATTGATGTCTAGTAGATACCCAGTAGACTGTGTTGTAATTAAGTAGTAGATCATCAATGCAAGTTAAATATACCGTATATCTCATATATCAAAATATCCTATACAGAGATTGTCTATTATATAAAGAGTATTTACATAAAGAAATGCAAGTCTAGTAGATACCCTGTAGACTGTGATCGAGTAGTAAATCAATAATGAAAGCTTCATATATACATATCATATAATATATATAAATATCTATCATAGATATGAATATCTATAAAGATTAACTATAAAATGAGAGGGTATTAAATTGATGTCTAGTAGATACTCTATAGACTGGGATTGTTGTGACTTCAACTTGGATATCGAAGAGAGAAGAAGATACAAGATACCCTACAATTCGGTATGACATATAGGTATATAGACATTGTTGGGGTATATATTTAGCAAAATGTTGAGTAACATATACCCTATAAGCAATGATTGCTCGAATTGGTGATAAACTATACTATTCATCAGTCCCAGACCTTTATAGGTATTGACTATGATATACCCTGGAGTCAGAATGGGTTGAATTAAGTTTGACTTGAATATACTCCATAAAAAATGATGTTTGTGGACTTGAAGTTACATACTCTGCTATTGCTAATTTGCTATAAGATATAAAGAAATTGACTAACTAATTGTTCTCTAATCCACGAGCGTTTAGCTTGCACATATCCTGTCCCCAGATACATATTGACTTGAAGTATTCCATATATTTTTAGAGAGATTTTTAGTGAATATATTAAACAAAATCTTGAGTGAAATATACCCTATATGAACTGATTGCTTTAGATTGATGATAACAGCTTCTTTAGTGTAACAGCTTTATAAGTATTGACTATGACATACCCAGAAAATTTTATATTGAGTTTGACTGGGATATACCCTATAACCTATTATGATGGTTACTTGAAGATAGATACCCCATACTCGGACTGTTAATGAGATTTATATTGGCTAAGATACCTTTTAATCTATGATATGAGATGGATACCCTATACTGAAATTGTTAATGAGATTTATATAGTCTAAGACAACTTTTAGTCAATGATTCCTAATCAGGAACCTTAACCAAGTACACATTGACTTCACAATGAATACCCTATAAAATTGTATATGTCATACATATATATATAGATATTCTTAATATACACTAGGGTATACATTCAGCGTAATATCTTCAGTGCTCGACGTTTCCTGCTGCATTTTGCTGTCTTACATTGCGTATACGTAATATTTACACTAACACACACCGTGCACTTGGCATGTAAATGTACGGCAGCAAAAAATGACATTTAATTCGACAGGGAGCAGTTAGGCAGCCAACGGCTAACAGCCCGCTGTCAGTCAACATTCTATTGCAGCACATTAAATTATTAAAACGGCACCACAGCCACAGCTCGAAACAATAAAAGAACAGCACGAGACAGCATCAAGAGCAGCAGCAAATGCAAGTCAGTTCTGTGCATGTCCACTGACTATGGCAGCACCACACATAGTGCCTCTGTCATGTGACCTGTTTTCAATTGTCCTGCTGTGCTGCTCCTTTAACTGCCGTCGTTGCTGCTGCTGCTGCTGCTGCTGCTGCTGGTGGTGCAGCTATACCGCTGTGCTGACCATTTGAGTTGTTGTTAAGCAGCAGCAAACACGATACTCTCCTTCAATCTAATTCAGCCCCAAGCCCAATGCCAGTGCCAATGCAGTTGCAGCCAAGCAATCCGTTCGCATGGGTCAAAGTTGCTAACAAAAGATCTGCCTGCTAGCAAAATCAATACCAAACCTGAAGAAAAGTATCAAAAAAAAAAGTCGCCAAAACAGAAAAAGTCGCAGGAGCTTAATTAGTTGTAGTCAATGTCGAAAGCTCAAAGACAATTCTCCCTAACTGCATCTAAATATTAAAAAAAATACTAGATAAATTTATTTCGATTTTCAGCTTGAAGTTTAAAGAAATCTAAATCTGTTTCTCTTTAAGCTAAGGAAACTTGCGAATGTGATTGAATAGAATGAACAATCTAGTTCAATGGTTCCCGAACAGCTGAACCCAAGAAAACAGTTCAGGAACTGAGCTATAATGATTCGTTCATGACCAACTCAACTGTAACGTTCAATAATTACTGCATAATTTCTTTTAATGTTCATACAGACTAGTTCAGTGCATGAACTATTCATATAGATACATTATTAAAATATTCATTTGCTCACAGTTCATTGTACATTTGGTTATTAAGCAGCTGAACTCAAGAAAACAGTTCAGCAATGGAATAAAGAATTTCGTTCATGAACAACTGAACTGTGACGCTCAATGAACACTACATAAGTTCTTTTAAAGCTCAGCTCGCATAGTTCAGTTCATGAACTACTCATACTCAACTGTTACTCGATTGTTCTTTCGCTCAGAGCTAAGCAGCTCAATGGCAATGGCTGAACTCAAGAAAACAGTTCAGCAATGGAATAAAGACTTTCGTTCATGAACAACTGAACTGTAACCTTCAATGATCACTGCCTGAGTTCTTTAGTTCATTTGAATTTCATTGCAATTTTAATGAACCGTTCATGCGGCTGACAAAACCAGTTTTTTTTTTTTTGAATGGAAGAATATATAGCGAACGTATCTGAACAATGCCGACATGTGTATATACTGCCAGCAACAAAAGTCTAACTTATAGCCAAATTCAGGCAAACTTGAGATTTCAGAATTGACCTGTTCATTTGGGAAAACAACAGCTATATATATAATTTATATATATGTATACATATAAAGAAGGTTTAAGCTTTATAAAATTTAAACAATTTGTAAAGGGTGTATAAAAAAATAATAAAAAATCATTTGCTCTGAGTGCGGCTTGCATTTCAAGTGGTTGTCTGAGTCGCAGCTCGTGGGCAAAGTGCCAGACATGTCTGACAAGACTCTGTACATATGTATATGCATATATACACACATGCACACATATACACATACATATATTTGTCTGTGTGTATTTGTGTTCTCACACTCGTAACTCTGGGAGTGTCGCATTTGCATTTGCCTCCTGTTGACTGCCATCGCACGCTGCGTGCTGCAGTTACAACCATTTCTGAGTTGTTTTTTTTTTTTTGTGCTTTGTGCAACAGCAACAGCAACATCGTGCCGAACAGAAGAACATTTTGCCGGACATATTCGACGTGCAACATGCAAATTGAATATTAAATCAAAGAGTTGCCATAAATTATGTTTGCTGAATTTGCAGTTTTTAATTTGCAAAAAAGATCTGAGTTTGCCAATGGCTGCGACCCAACTGAAATATATGAAAGCCATTCGCAAACACACACATATAGGGAGATATATATATAGAGAGCGGTTCACAGGTAATCATAAACTCATTCTGTTTGCCATAGGTGATAAAAAGATACGAGAGTAGATTGATATTGGTTTAAAGAAATGCAGCGAGGACAGCTGAACAGATAAGCATAGGGACAGCTATAGTTTTGCTTAATATTATTATTTATATGAATGTTTTTTTTTTATTTAAAGTTTTTTTATTATTATTTTTAACTCTAAATAGGTTGTTTATTTTAATTTTGTTTTGTTTATTTATTTATTTTTTGTATTGTTTTGTTTATTATTTACTGCTTTAATTTATAATTCATTTAATTTCTTACTTCTTATTTTTTGTTTTTTTTTTTTAATTTTTAACAAATTTAATTTTTTTTTCATTTTTGATTATTTTTAAATTTATTATTAATTTTATATTTATTTTTAAGATTTTTTTTAATGATATTTGTTTTTATGTTTCATTTTTACAAAATTTTAAAATTATTATTTTCATTTTTTAATTATTTATTATATTATATTATAATTTTTGTATTTTCACTTTTATTTTTAATTTGCAATATTTTAAAAAATGTAGAAATGTAAAAATGTAGATGTGATATCTATATTAAGTTTATTTTTTTTTAGGGTTTACCATGAATAATATGATAGTTATTTTATTTTGTACTCTAAATTTAAATATATTTGTAATAATATGAGATAAATTAAAAATAAAACAAAATAATGAAAAGAATAATAGAATACAGGTTTATCCATTACCCGTATTTTTCAGAGATAGTGTGGGATCGTAATGGTAAGGTATTTAAACATATCGAGTCCTATTCATTCAATACAGACAAACAGTCAAATCTTTCTTCTTTACATAGTACAACAGAAAAAAAAATCATTCACAATTGAGTTACATGAAAATAGTAGTTGCACAAAACATTTTGTTTTGCAATCATTCGATGCAAATTTCATGTATAAAATCAATTCTATTGTTTGCAGTTATTTGCATGTAATAAATACATGTTAAATATTGCTTCAGTTGTTTGCTCTTGACTTCTGCCAAATGCCAGTTAATTGTAGATTCAATTTGTGCCTTCAATTAACTTCCACTTCATTTGACACACACTTATATACACATACACATACATGTATGTACATTGTATATTTGCAAAATATCCAACAGAATGCATATCTGTCTATCCATCTCTCTGCAGATCTATCGAAACAAGTTTTGCCTGAATCTGGTAAAAGGATTTTCTGGTTTCGAATTGGCAGCAGACAGGCATCAGTTGCCATTTGCCGTTCAGACCTCTGACAAAGGACAGCTCTGTGCAGCAGCAGCCGGCAGCACCAACCACAAAATGGAATACAAAATATAGCTGGGCAATTAAAATGCAACGAAATAACAAATATTCCCAATAAAAAACCAAACACAAATAAAGAAGCGAACCGAAGAAAAAGTGGCCAAAAAGTCAGCAGCAAATTATTTTCACGATTTGTTGGGCGCTGCAGTTGTTGCCGCGCCAAAAATAAATAAATAAATAAATAAACTGCATGACAAACAGCAAAGGACAACTATTTGCCAAAAAAAAAAGAAGAAAGTAGAGGGCTTTAGAGGGGAGTACACGACTAGGAGATACTTACTCTCAACTCTGCTAAGAGCTGCTATGCCAATGCTTCTGTTATACATTCATAGCAAACAATACGTGCAAACACACACTCACACACATACACACTTGCACATGCACAAGTATGAGTAAGTCTGCTGACTGCGCAGTTAACGCAACGACTGCGCCTGAGCTTCCATATGGGCTTTATTATGGGAATTTAATTGTTGAATAACTATGCTTCTAGATAGACTTTCAAATACAAACTTTCAGATCAAATTAATGGCATCTAGATGGGTGTGTGTTCGCTAAAGTCTATAGCATATGATAACCAATTTTTTAGAACTTGGGGAACGGGTAGAGGAATCTAAAATACCCGAAATATTTTGAAGTCTCCTCCATCTGCTGTGTTATTTAACATATATTTTGAAAACAAAGGAAATGAGATGAGTAAATAGGTAAAACTATGAAATTTTACTACGTATGTATGGCGTATGTAGAATTTCAAGTATATAACTTTTGTGGTTTATGAGATATCTGCGTTCATACAGACGGACGGACAGACGGACATGATTAGCTCAACTCAGCTCGTCATCCTGATCAAATATATATATATACTTTATAGGGTCCGCATGCTAAGCATATTTTCACAAAACAATTATACTTTGAATTCACATTTTCAATGGATTCACAGTATAAAAGGAACAAAAGACGCAGAGCATTTTGTCTAGAGTATACAGCTTAAGTCGATGGAAGAAGAAAATACTAAACAATTTTTGTTAGAAATTGAAATAAAATAAAAATATACATATATACAATGGACCGAATGCTTATTATCTCACAATACATCTATACTTTCTCCTTGCTAGATATATTATATAATAATAATATTATTATTAGCTGCTGTATTTTTCTATTAATTATATAAATATTATTTTTTTAAGCATATTAGAAATAAAATAAAAGTGAAGGAGCTAGCAGTAAATTTAATATCTACTGCGCAATTTAACCAAAGCAACAATAAATATATAAATTAATTAAATATCAAATTTAAAGAGCTCTCTTTCTGTTTACTTTACTATATTGTATAAATTGTGGATGTGTAAAATGCGTTTGCACATTTGCCCTAAATTTCGCATATCAAAACATAGCTAAAGTAAACCAGTTTACATGGAAATCATTTGTATAAAATAATAAAGGAAACGAAAATGAGATAATTAACATATATACGAAGAATATTATATAATGGTAAATATAAATTCCGTTTATATAGCTGAATCAGCTCCTACTATATCTATCAGAAGTAACTAAAAACGCAACCTCGAATCTTGGCGAATTTTCTCTTGAAAAACTCTGTGAAAAACCCATCGCTTTTCTTTTTTTCCTGCTCATAAAACCACACGGGAGCTGCTACTTTATTATATGACAGCAAATGTGATTTAACAAAAAAAACAGCGCCGTGTGGTTAAGATCAGCATTGCGCCTTCATGTTTTTCTACAAATTGCACTTTTTGCCTGGTTTTGCTTTATGGCTGAAAGCATTTTCATACTCATTCACGTAAGTGAAATGAGTATACTGGTTTTTGTGCCATGTTCGTCTTGCTGTCCGTCCGTTTGTCTTTTTGTCTGACTGTTCGTCAGTCTGTCCGTCTGTCCGTCCGTCCGCCTGTCTGTCCGTATGAATGCAAATTATTTCGACGCTTTTGAAGTTAGAGACTTGAAATATGGAGCATATAGTCGTGTATATATTATAAAGTATCAAGATTTTCCCGATTCGCACACTAGGGGCGTGGCAAAACATAAAATGCACTTTCCGGTATTTTAGATATCATATTGAATATATACTCGAGTTGACAACACACGACTAAAAATATTTAGTGGATATGTCTACAGCCATTCGGGGCGTGGCAAATAGAGAAAAACTGTAACTTCTACAGTTTGAGCTAGAAATTTCAAATTTAGTGACCAAATTACTGTTGACATTCTCTATTAATTAGCACAATATAATATATATATAATATATAAATCGGAAAATGGATTTGTTTTCGTTTGGGCTGTAAATGAGTATTCTGCAGTCGGTAAAGCCTGACTGCAATGTTCTTTCTTGTTTTTTATTGCATACTTTGAAGCGGAGCGACAAGAATTATGACACGTTGACAAAACGGCGCTGAGAGCGCAATGAATTATTAATAAATAAGCGTAAGCCAAGTGCCAGTGAGTGCCACAGTTGGCAGTCGGCAGTCGCTATCACAGAAAATGGCATAGATAACAAAGCTAATAGTAGCTACAATTGCCAAAGTCAATAAAATGCAAAGGGCTTGCCAGCCAAACATCACACGAAAAACCAAACGAAAAAAACAAATATTCTACAACAACAACAACAACAGGGGCACGACAAACTACAATAAATGTAAATTTGTCTTGACATCAAATCAGACGTGTCAAACAGAGTTGCCAAGTACAGAGACAAGTGGCCGGAAGCAGCAGCGGAGGCAACAGCAGCCAAAGCCTCTGGCTCCATCAGAGCTGATGAATGATTTTTATACCGTGTTTTTATACCCTTGTTTTCGTTTCATTCTTCCTTTTTCTTTATACACTTTTTTTTTTTTGCAACCAGGTCAACGACAGTCAGCAGTCACGACATATGTGTGTGTGCACACACACGTATGTATATATAAATGGGTTGTCTTCAAAATTCCAGCGAAAGCAATTTAAAATAAAAATGTATAAATTTACAAGTAAGAAAAACGAAAGCCATTTGTATACGCAGGCTTATGAATTGTGGGAGAGAGAGAGAGAGAGATGGGAAGAGGGAGAGGGAGATAGGGCGAGAACTCTTGCAGCAAGGCTTACACTCGGGTAGACCGTTTGGCACACCAAATTTATTTCGCCTGGCTCAAAAGTAAGCGTAATCTTATGGAAAGCCATGTATTTCGTTTCCGTATGCTGCTTTGGCTGCTGCAGCTGCAGGCGCTCAGGTGCCGGCACAGGTGCAAGTACATACATATACACAAGACCATTCTAAAAATATACACGAAACAATCAGTGAGGCTCACAGGTAGATTAACTGCGACGATAATGCGTACAACTGATAAAGCCAAAGCTAAAGGCTAAAGATATGTTTCACATAAGCTAAAGCCAAGAGAGCAACAAACCGAAATGTTGCCGCTTTTGAATTGAGCTGAAGCCACGCCTACATTAGGCCTATACTTTGGGCTTATTATTTATTTATTTTGTATTTAAATTTATTTTTATTAATTTTGTTTGTTTATTTATGTATTTATTATTTAATTAACAACGTTTTTATTTATATTGTATTAAATTATAAACTTTCTTTTAAAACTATTATTTTTGATTTATTTTTATTTTATTTTATTTTTATTTTATTTTTTTTTTATTTATGTATGTCTTTAATGATTTATTTTCTTTTATTTATTTATTATATATTTAGGAATGCATATTTCTATTTATTTATATATTATCTATTTAATATATTTTCGTTTATCGTTTTTTATTTATTTATTTATGTATTTATATATTTATATATTTATAAATCTATATACTTATTCATTTTTTTAAATTTAGATAGACTTGGACTTAATATATACATAAAAAAAACACAAAAATGGATAAACTTAAAATAGAAATATAAAAACAAAACAAAAATAAAATAAAATAAAATAAAAAATTAAATAATTTGAAAGATATATAATATAATAATATATCTTTCAATTTATTTCATTTTTTTATTTTATTTTATTTTTGTTTTGTTTTTGTTTCTTTTTTTTAAGTTTATCTATTTTTGTGTTTATTTATGTATATATTTATATATATTTATTTATCTATCCATCTATGTATATATTTATTTTTATTACCTATTATTTTATTTATTGTAATTTTATTTTTTATTTATTTTTTATTTTTATTTTTTTAAATTTCATTTAAATTTATTTATTTGTGTATTTATTTATACATTTTTAAAATTTATTTATCTATATATCTATTTATTTATTTGTTTAAAAAATCTATTTATACTATATTATAAGTATATCTATAAATTTATTTAATTTGAATTCATTATTTTTTGTTTTACTTTTTATTTTTGTTTTTTTTTTTATATTTATTTTTATTATTATTTTCTTCTTCTTGCTTTCAGAAATGCATTTCCATAATCAACATTGCACGAGATTGATGGCAAGTGATTGAAACCACCCTCGTTTTTTCGCAATGTTGTTGATGGAGCGACGCTGACTGCTCGTCGCTGCTGTTGATGCTGTTGATGCTGCAGCTGCTGATAGCGCACGTAGAGGTACTAAGCAGACGAGCCATGCATTGCATTGCATTTGTTGCATTTGTTGCATGCCGACGCCACCCATCAAGTGGACAGGTCCTGGCCCAGCTGCAGCAACAACACAAAAAAACAAAAACAAAAATGAGAGAGAAAAATATAACAACAACAAGCAGCAGCAACGGCAGCAGAGCCATCGGCTTAGCCTGGCTTACTTTCAGCGCTTAAGTGCACTTGAGTTGGCTGTAAACACACACGCGCCTCTAAGCGCGAGGTGGGCATATAAAATTACACTCGCTGCTGCTTGTTGTGGGCGTAACCACGGTGAGGGCGCCGCATGGAATTGCCAGACATGATACGCTTCTCTGTTTTTGTTTTCTTTTTTTTTTTCTTCTGCCTAGGCACAACAGGATGTGAGCAGAGATATGTGCGTGTGTCTGTCTGTATGTGTGTGTGTGTGTGTTCAGGCCCGTAAGGCTGTTTGTTTCAGCTTTTCAACTTTGGCTCTACGTTGAGCTTTGGTTTTTAGCTTCAAATTCAGCATCAGCATCAGCATCAACTTTAGCTGCTGCTGCTGCAGCAATAGCAAGCGGCATGGGCCATCTGTACTTATTATTATGTATTTATTATGTTGCTCAAGTGAAATATAACGCATTATACGTTACTTTTTTACAGCTTTTACTCTATGCGTGTGTGTGTGTGAGTGTGAGTGCGTTTATGTGTGCTCTGTCAGTGTGTGCGTGTGTGTGCGTGAGGGGGTTTATTTGTATCTAGTAAAATGCATATACCAGAGTTGTCTATGACAGAGATTTCTTTTATTTTTATTATTTTGTATGCCCCTTAAAATATGGCTAACGATGGGTGTACTAAAACGGTACGAACAAGAGAGGGCGAGAAGAACAGTGAAATATGTAGAAGAAAAGAGGGATTATGGATGGGAGTTGATGGGAGAGAGAAAAGAGGCAGGAAAGCGAGAGAAAAGGCAGATAATATAAGGAAAGAGAAAGGAAAATGAGGAAGCGAAAGTGAGAGGGTGAGAATGAGAGACATGAAACAGAGAGAGTGAGAAGAGAGAGGAGAAAGAGAGAAATATACATATGTATAAATACATAGAGAGAGAGAAAGAGATACAGCTAGCGAAAAAGACAGAGATACAGAGAGAGAGAGAGAGAGAGATAGAGAGAGAGAGAGAGAGAGAGAGAGAGAAAGAGAGAGAGAAGAGAGAGCAGAGACAGGCGAGACTACACAGAAGAAAGAAAAACGGAACAGCAAAAAGAGAGTGAGGGGAAAAGAATGGAGAGAGCAAGGTGAGAGAAGAAAGAGACAGTAAATGAGATATAGAAAAGAGAAACAATTGAGAGAAATAGAAAAGAAGACAGTAGAGAGAGATAAAATAAATATACAAATTGAGAGAGAGGAGCGTGATATAGAAACCGAAAAAGAGAAAGTGAGAGAGTTTTAAGGAAAGACACTGAGACAAAAGGGGAAAAGAGCAAAAAGGTTGAATACGAGAGAGAAAAAAGAGATGGATAAAAGAATGACACACATAGGGAGAGAATGAGCGACATATAGATCGAGAAACGAGAGAAAAAAGTAGAAGGAGACGAAGGAGACAAAGGGGCCGAATACCAAAGGGAAAGAAAAAAAAGATAATATCGGCGTATGTTAGAGAGTTAAAGAGTTAAAGAGGATAAAGAAGTGAGTCAGAAATGGTCTCATTATTATAAGTATGTATATGAAATGAGATAATGATCGTATTATCATGCGATAATTTTATAACTGTACTTGAGGAGTATATGAATCCTTTAAAGCCTGGAGTCCCCCACTCGTAGAAAACAAGCAACCCAATATTTCAAAAAGAGTAAAACCAAACTCACAACGGTCGATGTGAATCAATAGCCAAAGTGTTGCAAATTTTTGTAAATATCTAAATTCTCTAATTCTCTAATTCAAAACCATCCGAAATTGCGCGAATAATTCAGACAACAATTATTGGTGAAAATTGAGGGAAAAAGCCCCGAGAATTCGATCAACATATTTAGTAAATGCATTTTAAATGCATGCAAAAAGTATGTAGGAATAGGGAAAATATAATGTGCGCTAGGAGAGCGTTCTCATTTCACATTAATGTACATATATATGTATATACAGACATATATATTAATATGTAGGTACACTATATATATATAGACACACATTTATATACATATTTATGTTTGAAATAAAATTTGTGTGAAACATTTTTCTGGCATGCTGTGCGCGAATTTGAATTTTGTTGATAGCTCGCTTTGTGTCCCCCGAGGGCGTGGCAATGCAGGGGCTGGAAGTTGGATTTTTGTTTCGTTTTTTTTTTTTTTTTCTGAAAATGTTGCCATGATTTCTTCATCAGGCAACGATTTTATTTATTTATTTACTTATGCGTATAATATTTTCATTTTCTTTTATTTTTACTTTTTTCCCATTTCTATTTTATTTATTCTTATTTAAGGCTTTGAGTTAGGCATTCGACTTGCGTTGCAATAATGACTTTTTGATGGAGCCTTTTTGTGGGCAGAGCCACGTATTACATTTATGGCAAATACTACATGGAAACCGCAAAGCAAAGCCAAATTGAAAATAGAGCATTTTTTAATTCTAATCGATACTTTGGCTTAGCTGAAAATTGAACAATTTTTGAATTTTTTTTTTTATGAATTTTTGATTGAACCAAAGGGAAAAACTGCAGCAGGCAGTTCAAGGACTTTAAGTCATGCGGGGTTTTTAGCAGTGGAAATTTTCAAATGAAAAGTACTGTAAAAATTAATGAAAAAAATCAAATAAAAATGCTGTTAAAATGCAAATTATGTTTAATGAAAATAATTATGTTTAAACAAAAAAATAAGTTAAGAATGCTGTGAAAATTTAAATACTTATTACTGATGGCGACTTTAAAAAGGTAAAATTAAGCATAGATGCCAAAAACAAAGAAATAAAGTTAGTTTAAGCTGCATTTTCATAGAGTTTCAAATAATATTTAACAAGAATAAATATACTTGATGCGGTCTGCCACGCCTCCTTTAGCCTCTTACATACATTTTCAGAAAACTAATTAAAATCTCATTAGCAATGGTTACAAAAAGAGTTCAGCAAAAGACAAAATGAGAAGATATTATTTCTATATATTATATTTTATATATACGATTTGAAATCTAAGAATAAGAAAGGAATGAGAAGATATTATTTCTATATTTATTATATTATATTATATACTATTTGACATCGAAGAATTTGTTGCAATATTATTTACTCAACAATGAACATGGTATTGACTGCAATCTTCTGATACTAGTTGATTGCGGGAGAACATGGATTAGGCATGGAGCTTCCCCAATATCAAAACAATCAAGTGGAGAGACTTACGAAAAACACTTGTGCTCCAATGGGCAATAGACTAAAGTATACGAATTTTAAAGGCTTCGCTCTTTGGAACTCACACATTGGAGTGCAACATGGATCGTTGTAGCTTATCCATCTGCTTCTTCATGTTGCTCTGAGTAGCCCCAACTAGTAGTAAGAGTTCTCATATATAGAGAGTAGTTCAGCATTCAGCAAAGAGTTGTTGCTCATATACCTGAGCTCCGGCTAGATCGCTGCAGCTCATTCATCACAGCTCAGTCTAGATCGCTGCAATTCACTCATCTGAGTGCAGCATAGATTTCTATAGCTCTAGAAACTATGGTAAAGTTCTCAGAGATAGAGCAGCACAGCATAAAGTGCTGTGACTTAAATATTTTGAGCTCAACCTAGATCGCTGCAGCTCACTCAGCTGAGTATAGTATTGATCGGTGCTCTCAGCTAGTTAACAATCACTCTTAATCATTCTTAAGCTCCATCTTCTCTTTTCAGTTGCATTCACTTATCAATATAATAATCTGCTGAGTTATCCACTCCTAATTTAATTCTTTTGCCTTTGCCAACTTATTTAAATGAAATACCTTTTTCATCTGCAACAGGCGAAGAAATTGAAAAACTGTCGAACAGAATAGAATAAGTAATAAATAAGTCTACATTGAGTTAAGTTTTGTCCAAAATTTATCTTTGTAAGTCGCTTTTTTTTGCTACCACAATGACACGGCAATGGCATTTAAATAAATATTTAATAATGAGCTAAAACTTATGACAGAGTCAAATCTTCAAAGCTTCCAAACATATTCTTATTCAATTTTCACATTGATAACTACAATCCTCAGGCTTTTGCCTTCTCAGATCGTTGCTGATCTCTTGAAAAATTTCAAACTGATCTTCCATGTTTTTTTTTCACTTTTCTAATTTAAGAGGCTTAACTATTTCAATTGCTATATTTCATTATCATATTTGTAGCCAAGACAGCTCCAACATTATTCTTATTCAATTTTCACATTGATAACTACGAACGTCAAGCTTTTGTCTTCTCAGATCGCTGCAGATCTCTTGGAAAATTTCAAACGGATCTTCCGTGTTTTTTTCACATTTCTAATTTAAGAGATTTTACTATTTCTATCCTTTAACATAGCTGTTGTCATGACAGCCTCCAACATTACTCTCAGTTAGTTTCCACATTGATAACTACAATCTGCTGATCTCTTCGAAAATATCAAACTGAACTAAGATTTTTTCACCTTTCATTTTAAAATTTTGACTATTTCTATTATGATAATTACATTATTTATCATATTAACTGTTATTAACAGCGCCACTGCTTCATTTAATTTTCAGATCGCAGCAGATCTTTTGGATAATTTTAAACTGATCTTCCAATTTGTTTTTTTTTTTTCAATTTTCTAACGTAAGACATTTTACTATTTCTATTGCTATAACTACATTCTTTATCTAATTAGTTGTCATGCCAGCTCCAACAATATTTTCATTCAATTTGCATATTGATAATTAGGTTTTTTCCTTCTCAGATCGCTGCAGATCCCTTTGAAAATATCAACCTAAACTTACATTTGTTCTCACTTTTTTTCATTAAAACATTTTACTATATCTATCACGATAACTACATTAGTTAACATATTAGTTTAAATGAATTTAGTTCATGAAATGCGATCAGCATTTCCATATAAATATCTATAAGATCTTTAAGGTAATAATTCCAGAAGATGCACTTAGCCCATTCCACATATTTGACTATACATATAAACAAAATATGTTCGTTGATTGTCGCATATCTTTGTATTATTTCCTTGGTTTGGATTTGCTTTTCTTTCATTCACTCATTGAAATGTAAACACCGTGCATAAACAAGAAACAAGAACAAAAAGATGGAAAAAAAATATGTATGTAGAGAGAAAGCAACATGGAAACGGATGCACAGACTGCCCAAAATGGCGTCATTAACACATTGCACATCCGTTTCCGACCGCAGCTGCAGTTGTTGCTGCAGTTGTTGCTGCTTCTGTTGCTGTTGTTGTTGCTATTGCTGTTGCCGTTGCAGTTTCATGGCAAACGGCACGCCCGGCCACACAATTAATACCAGTTAAACAATGAGGAGCACACGTTTTCGCCCACCCGCCGAGTTGGACCGTAACAGAATGCAGCTTAACGCATTGTTATTGTTTATTTACGCGCTCTTGGCCGGCCGTCGGCATTAAGATGACGGCCACAGCCGCAGTCAGAGCCACAGTCAGAGCCAGAGCCAAAGCCAAAGCCTGGCGGTTGACTCAATGTAAACGAACGCGTTAACAGCGTAATGTCTGTCCAGGGATTTCCTGCTTTCCTCTAATGCTGTCTATTTCTATGCTGTTGTTGTTTTCTTTTATTTGTTTTGTTTTAGCTACAGACACTCATTCAGGTTCAGGTGTCGAGCAGGAAGCTGCTGCTGCTGCTGCTGCAGGTAGCCTTGAGCACAATACAAAACGCAACGACAACGACAACGACGACGACAACGACAACGACGACTACTAGTGATGGCGGTATATAGAGCCCGATTGACATTGAGTCGCGCGCGTACAAATGTTGCGTGGAGTTGACGCTTTCAGTGCAGACGAGACATTAAACGCGCCAGAGCAAAACATCAACACAAGAAGCCAGCGAAGCAAACAGACGGACCGGCCAGACGGCCATACGGCCAAACGGCGCCATTGGGGCCAACGCTGGACGCCCAACAGCGACAGCCGAACGACGCTCGATGCCAACCCGAATGCCGTTCGTTAATCAACGAATCGAGTCGAGAGGCGAGTCGTAACGAGTTGTTCGATGTCGAATGGGAAGCGAGCAAAGCATTCAGACCAACACCACAAATACTCTACGATATACATATATGAGAACCATGTATTATAATATGTAATATAATATATTATATAAAATATACACAAATATATGTATGTATTAAAGCCGTATATATAAAAACTATTAAGTCTAAAAAAATATATATTATTTATATAGAAATATTTTAATTAATATAAATTAATTATACAGAATTATAAGTTAAATTAAAATTATATATATAAGAATTACTTATTATATTAAATATACAGAAATATAAACGAAATTCATATCATGAATATTATTAGCAATATAAAATAAATATTAAAGATACTAAATCATAATATAAATATGAATATGTGAACATAAAAATAGTAGTGCGACTGTGCATTAAATGTTATACAAAAAAAACTTAATGATAAACTCAACAAATTGAAACAAATATTACTATTAATATAGTATAGTTAATAATTTAGATGTTGACATTAAATTTATTATAAAGTTTTTTTTTTTTCTTCAAAATGTAGTGCTCAGACGCACTACTACTTTTATAATTATATAAAATAAACTTTAAATATATAGAAATATAAATTATATATTAAATATACAGAAAAATGAATTAAATTAAAAATATATATTAAATATATAGAAATATATATTTATTTTCAAATATAATTATAAAAATTATTAATTGAAAAACATAAATATTAAGAATACAGAAATATAAATTAAATTCAAAATATATATTTTGTATATAGAAATATATAGACATCTGAAAACTATTTATTATATAAAACATATATTAAATAAAGGAAAATATAAATTCAATAAAAAGTTCAATATAATGAAAAAAATATTTAATTTGTTTAATGTGATTTAAATTGTTTAATTAACAATTAACAGTAGTATAAACTAAATTCAAAATATATATAGACATTTATGAGAACAATTTATTATATAAAACATATATTAAATAAAAGGAAATATCAATAAAAATAAAAATTTAATATAATGAAAAAATATTGAATTGATTACTGTGATTTAAATTGCTAAACAATTGTGGCTGTAAATAATTTAATTCATTTATTCATTAGCATTGCTAGCGAATTCATTTCATTTGTTTACACATGTATATTTGCTACTCTCTCAACCTTATCAATTAGCTAATATACCCTACAAAGTTAACCCTGAGCTTTTGCCCCAACCACGAAATTAAGTTGGCAGCGCAAGAGTTTTGGCGCCAAATAAAAAATGCTTGCCAAAGCTACGACGACGACAACAGCGTAAGCTTTCGACTGAAGCTCGACGAACGCAATGTTGCGCACGTTGCAACGGAACAATGTGGCAAATGGAACAACCAAATGTTCCACGTTCCAACAGAGCAGCAGCAGCAGCTGAAGCTGAAACAGAAACAGAAACTTAAGCTGAAGCTCCTTGGCTCAGTTCAGTCGTCTCGTCGCCGAACGCGAGAACGGTTGACATCGAGGCACGAGACTGAGGAGCTGTTGCTGAGCGGACGACACGACGATAGCATGTCTGCTGCGATGTTCGCACAAGCAAAAGGTCATATGCCATGCGGCAAATGGCGTGGGCGAAGGGGGCGGAGGGGGACAGAGGCAACGTGGGATTATTTGTAATATAAATTAGCGCGATTTCAGCTTAAGCTGAGCAGATAACAAATTAGGAACGCTGAGAGTTTAAGAAGTCAACTATTAATTGCGATCATTTGAAGCAGTTTTTTCTATAGTACATATCATTATTATTAGCAAGCATATTTATTCTAAATAAGTATGTATTTCAGTTAAAGAATTCAAAAGATCTGAGCAACTCTGAACTATATTCATTTCAAATATATACATATTTCTTATATTGTTACCCTTTCATTCTAGAAACTTTCTTTAAGTGAATTTATATTTAAAATTGAATTTATAAGATTATTTATTTTGCGGTTTGGTGACGCTGAGGCAACTTGGTATTGTTTGTAATATAAATTAGCGCAATTTAAGCGTATTACGCAGGTAATAAACTGAAAGCGTTGTTTGCGATCAATATAGACATAGTTGTTTCTATAGTAAATATTAGTATTATTAGAAAGCTTATTCACTCTAAATAAGCAGTACATACATATTATAGATAAATTAACTGAAGAATTTAAAGATCCTTAACTGTTATGAGAGCCTGTTAGCTACATGCGTAACTATTATAAAAATATACTCATTTATTATATAATTCTTATATTGTAACCTTTTCATTTTAAAAACTTTATTTATTTATTTATTTATTTTATTTTAATTATAAATAAATAAATGAGGAACTTTAAAAAAATCTTAAAAATTGTATTTTTATTAAAAATTACAAATTTAGTTTTTTAGAATTATAAATTGCAAATTAAACTTTTTAAATTTGATGAAACTGGGAAATTTTTTTATTTACTTATATTTTAATGATTTACTTTTAATTTATATTAAAAAATAAAATTATTTAAAATTATATTATTTAAAAATAAAGTTTTTGTTGTCAATTTAATTGTTCAGATTTTTAGACTTGGAATTCTTTATTTTATTTACATTGAATAATTTACTTTTAATGTATACTATTTAAAAATGATATTAATTATATTATAGTAATTTAAAAAATGTAAATTAAAAAAAAAAAAAATTTTTAAGTTTTTGTTTTAATTATGAAAATTTGTATTTTTTATTTATATTTAATTTTTATTATTTACAAATTATATTATTCAAAAATTTAATTTTAATTTATAAATTTAAAATTAAAATAAAACTTTGTAAGACAACAGTCTTAATTCCATATTTACTTATTTATGATTTTTTTAGATTTTTTTTTCTCATTTATTAAATTGCTAAAATGTAAAACTTGGAACTCCTCATTTATTTATTTAGGATTTTTTCAGAATTCTTGTTACATTTATTTATTTATATTTTAAGCACAAAAATTCCTTCGCTCTATTCTGATCTGTTCCATCCACTCAATAAATATATGCAAATAGTAATATTTAAATGCATTTCTACTACCAATTTGTAGGCCAATCTCTAGACTGTGACGCGCTCCAATTAAGCAATTCCCGGCAACAATTTAGATATTTCGGCTATACCAAAATAGACTCTGAACTTACAACAATGCAATTGTTTGTGGGGCGAGTAGTGCGAGTGGGGCAAGTGGGGCGAGCGGTTCGATGATGCCGCTGCTGTTTATTGACACAAATCGTTAAGCAACGCCGGACAGTGGTTGTCGTTGTTGTTATTCTTGTTGTTGTTGTTTTAGCTTTTATTTATTTGTTTTTCTTTTCCTTTTTTAATTCTGTGTCTATTTTGTTTTGTTTTGTTTGTATTTATCTGCATGCCGGGCACGACGAGAAACACACAGAAATTGCTGAAATTGTTGTTGCGCACCATTTGTGAAAGCCAAGCCCGCTCGCACTTGGCCAATTAAATGTCACCAACAAGTCCAAAAACAGACAACAGTTCTTAACAGTTGATGAGTGGATGACTAGATGACTGTGTGTGCGTGTGTGTGTGGGCACATATATATGTATATATATGTGTGAGCGTGTGTGTAATTGTACGCAATGACTAAATTAACTGCGACTTGCCCACATAATTAGGCCGTGGGTTCGCAAGTTCTCAGTTGAATCGCAGTTATTAAAACTGTAATAATAACTAGTAAGAGTGCTCTGGCCGGGAGTGCCCGACTAGCAGATACCCTACACTACATGCTAAAACTAAAAGAAAACACGCCGTTCGGTTCCTAAATGCGTTTATATAAATGTTGCTAATTGCCTGATCTTAATTAAATAAAATCTGGGCGTAAATTAGCTAAATCACAGTTTTCTATTTTGAGTAGAGAACATAGATAATTATAATCTTAACTCTTTCTTTATTTAGTTCTTAAAGTTTACGAAATTTATGTATTTATGATTTAGTCGAAAATCCTCTGAACCATTCAAAGAACTGATATTCCAATAACTGTACGCTTTTTTATGCATACAAAAGAAACAACACTCTCAGACCTCAGACCTCAGACCTCTGCTGACTGCGCAGTTGACGCAGTGAAGGCGCTTGGGCTGAAATATTTGCTATGTTATGGGATATAATAACTTTTCTCGTAGATGGATTATCTACACAAAACTTTTATATCGTGATAATAATATTCAAGTGTGTATATTTTCACCACAAGTCACAAGTGCACAAGTCTCTAGTATTTGAAATGGATGGACTTTTCTTTATCCAAAATATAACAAAAATCGAAATTTTATAAAATACACATGTATCTATAAGCAAAATTTGGAGACTCTAACTCCAATGATGTACGACAAATATTTTAATAACTGATTTTCGATAAGGTTCTTAAGCGATATAACTAAAACGATAATAGTTATCGATTTTTTTAAACAAACAAGATCTGCGCGTGCTACATAGTGACCTACAGACGAAATTTCAAGTCTCTAGCTCTTATAAGTCTTGAGATTGGCGCGTTCATACATGCATTTATTTTATGTGTTAAGCCACGTTTTCTTCTGCCTGCTATACACATTTGACTAACAACATTATAGCCAGATTTCGCCTTTTGTGAACATAAGACTGGAGATAAAAACTTTAGCTATTAATCAAAATCAAGTGAACTCAACAAATACCATTTGAGTTCATATTTTAACGCGATTCTAAATCTAAAAACTCATTAACATGAAATACATTTTATTTCGTTTTGCTATATATAAACAACAATAAAATCATATATATGTATATATTTTGTATATACATACATTTGAATAATTTCATTTTAATTGTACCACAAGAATTTGAATCACTTTTTAATGGGCAGTCACGAACATTTAATGCTCAAGTAGGCCTGTAAAGGCTCGTTAAACTTGTGATGCGATGTTATAAAACACGAATGATAGTTATACTACAATTCATTTCATAATAGTTTGTGTACTTTATAAAGAACCGTTTGGTTCACTGATCTGCTGTTGACGACTGCAATTAGGTAGCTTTTAAAGAGAGAGAGATAGGTAGATGCGGAAAGGTAGAGAGAGAGGGAGAGCAAGAGAGAGACAGAGATGGAGAGAGAGAGAGGGAGAAAGGAATAAAGCAAGTGGGTAAGAGAGAGTGGGAGGCAAATAACAGAGTACCATAGACCGACGAGAGTCGGGTATGCTCCACTAGCAGGTACCCTTAACCATATAGCAGAACTCTACTTTTTTGTAGTTTACGCATAAGCTGAACTTATATGGAAGTAAAGATCGGACTCAGTCCGTTGCACTATTCCATAATATAGACAATATAATACTCAATATACTTTGGGGGAATATATAAATATATATATATATATATATATATATAAATGTGTTAGAAGTAGAACCAGTTCCGGTTCCGAAGAATAAAGCTTAATCAAACCGCATTATACATTCGGTATTTTTCGATATTACAAGGGAATAGGATTTCTTACGAATTACATGGGTTGGCGATTTAACAAGTTTTCTATTTAATTAAGCTCAAAAAATACATTTCGCATTAACAGGAATTATAATGTAATTTGTAAAAAATGCTATTCCCTCGCCATTCCGAAGTATATCGATACAAATTAACGAAGCGGAGCATTATGTATAAAAATTTTACAATTTAATTAATTTGTTTTAAGGGAACATAAGATTTTTCGAACTATTGAGATTTCCAACTTATGATAGCTATCCGAATATACATATATCTCGGTGAATCTAGCATCTAATGATATTTCAGTTCATATTCGTCTATCTATATTTTGTTTAAATCTTGTAAAAATTGTAAATATTGTAAATCTTGTACCGTATATGTTAAACTAATACTCAGTGTGTATATATCATCTCTGATCTGTTATTCATTTCCCTAATATCTAAAACTAGATTAAGTTGCCACTGAAGGTAATAGAAAACTTTTTTAAAAAAATATGCAAATTTAAAAAAAATAATAATAATAATAACAAAGCTGAACATTAATTACTTTACATACATTAAACATAATTGCTTAAAAGCCCAAAATTCAAATTAAATTTAATGTCAATAACTATAAACATATCTAATAGATTGCATTCATATCTAATATATATAAATATCATAAATTTTCTACTTATATTTGTAAGTTTGTATCTCAAATAAATAAATTATACAAAACAACTTAAAGTCCATAACTGAAATAGTTGTACATTTGTCAAGCCAAAATGAAAATTTCTGCCTTCATATTATAATTAATTAATTCATTTTCTTATTAATTTTCACAATTGTTCACTAGCTGTAAGAGCACAACTTGACTAGGAATGTGTGAGAAATGAAAATAATTATTCACGTGCTAACAATCAATTGGCGGATCGTGACCAACTGTCGAGAGAAACTGGTTCTGGTTCTATTTGTTGTCCACATTTTCATGAGAACGACAAATAATGCTAATTGTATAGTTTTATCGGGCATATGGAAAAAACATATATACGGAGATGGGACAGACCTAAAACAGAGTGGAAGAGGGAGAGGGAGAGAGAGAGAGGGAGAACGAGAGAGAGCGAGCTGTCAATGTGTGAAAGTTCTCAAAGTGGAACCATTAAAAAACAATTCGAGATTTCTTAAAATATAACAAATTCAATTAGTTTTCAGCCATTTTCACTGCAAGCAAGATGTCAAAAATGCTTTAAGTAAAATCTGTTAAATTTAATTGGGAACAGCTAGGGATTGCTAGGAATAGCTAAGTAACCAATGTGTTGAATTCTCAATTTGTTGAATTCGAATCTCAATAGCAATATAGTCTTATCGAAAAGTTTTGCAATTTTTAAAACATTTTCTTTCCTTCTTATTTTATAGATTAGATATTTGATTAGAAGTGTATTTACAAAGTAGACGAGAAGCGGAAGTTTCAAGCTATGTTCTAAATGACAATATTGATTAAGACTACTGTAGAAACCATATCGAAAATTTAAGAGACTGTGTCAGAGAGAGAGGGCAATAGAATATATAGCCTTGAGCAAGGCTATGTTCTAGTACTTCTCGGAAAATAAAAATGACAATATTGATTAAGACTAACTGTAGAAACCATATCGAAAATTTAAGAGACTGTGTCAGAGAGAGAGGGTAATACAATATATAGCCTGGAGCAAGGCTATGTATGTTCTAGTACTTCTCGGAAAATAAAAATGACAATATTGATTAAGACTAACTGTAGGAACCATATCGAAAATTTAAGAGATTGTGTCAGAGAGAGAGAGGGTAATAGAATATATAGCCTTGAGCAAGGTTATGTTCTAGTACTTCTCGGAAAATAAAAATGACAATATTGATTAAGACTAACTGTAGGAACCATATCGAAAATTTAAGAGATTGTGTCAGAGAGAGAGAGGGTAATAGAATATATAGCCTTGAGCAAGGTTATGTTCTAGTACTTCTCGGAAAATAAAAATGACAATATTGATTAAGACTAACTGTAGAAACCATATCGAAAATTTAAGAGACTGTGTCAGAGAGAGAGGGTAATACAATATATAGCCTGGAGCAAGGCTATGTATGTTCTAGTACTTCTCGGAAAATAAAAATGACAATATTGATTAAGACTAACTGTAGAAACCATATCGAAAATTTAAGAGACTGTGTCAGAGAGAGAGGGTAATACAATATATAGCCTGGAGCAAGGCCGACAACTGGCTTTGCCTCGCCACGTCTATTAGAAAGCGAAACCTTAGCAAATAAAAAAAACAAAAAATCTAGTTACGGAAACGTTTTGATAAACGAGTCTTCATATATCGAGATGCTACAGCATCTGTCGATAGACAGACTCATTAGGTAAACAAGTAAGAGTGAGTTTGGCGGGAGTGCTCGACTTGGTGATACCTTGCACCGTGTGATGAGCTGATATTCTAATCATTCAATCGTTCATTGGGTTTACTATGGGATATTAATTGCTGAAGAAATCTTGTTCTAATTGGACTTTCTAAATCGATTTTCAGAACATGATATTGATGTAAAGATCAATATGTTTAATTTCAGATTTGGCGAGCATGGGTTGCATCGCCTCTTCTTGCAGTTGCAACAAATTCACCAACTAATATACCCTGAACTCTCATTTTGAATGGGTATCAAAAACCACAGACAAAAGCGCTTTTCATGAATACCTTTTTTACCTGTATTGCGACAACGATCTGTGCTGGAACATGTAGTGTGCGAACGCAAGAGCAAAACAAAGAATGGCTACAACTAGAATAGTCAAGTAGTACCGACTTGGAAAACCTACCCTGTAGAGATTTTATGCGTATTTTTTCTTGTTATATTTATTTATTCTTACGAAAATCATGTTTTTTCTAATATAATCATATACAAATTTTGTTTGTTAAAGCATATAAATTTACATAACAAAATAATTTTTAAAATATTTATAAATGTCTTTTTTTTTAAATATAATAATTAGCTATATTAGATAAAATAAAAATTGTGTTTTTCTTATAAAATATTAGTAATAAATTTAAATAAAAAATCGTTATTTTTTGTTGAAAAAATTTTAAAAATATTTTTAAGTGCAATGAAAAATTATTTTAAAAACTTATATATATTTTTAAAAATAGCGATTTCATGCCGACTTTTACTATTAACATTAATTTAGTAAAAAAAACACACATTTTGTGATTTTTTAAAAAAATCACTTTATTAAAAAAGAATTTTAAATATTTATATAAAATCATTTTATTTATTTTTTTATAATCTAAATGAAAATGAATTGATATACAAAGTCAGTATATATTTCAATATAGATAAATATACAATATAGATAAAGATCTGATAAAAACAATATCCCTATGTCAAATTGAAGTTCTATGCAGTCCATCATCCAGACAACTCTATTGTACCCTGTAAACTTTGCCCACGTCAACGCGTTATTCTTGCTATGTTCGCGATCTTCGCGTTTGGCATTGTTGTTATTGCTGCTGAATCAGTTCAAAGCGATCAAGACCTTTTTTTTGTAGCTTGTCTTACTTAATAGCGCCTAGAATACTGGGTCAGTGGAATAACATAACAAGCGAGAAAAAAATGAAATAGTAGAGAACCCAAGTGGAAGAGCACAAAAGGAGAAGAAGAAGCAGAATATGAGTAGCAAAGTGAAAGCATAAGAAAATACAAAAAAGAAGGAGAAAAAGATAATGTGCCCAGGGGAAGTACGACTTGATTGTTTTAAGTTCCCAAATGGGCTCTAGGCCACGCCCATATCCTAAAAACCATCGAACAGTTCGAACAGACTTACTACATATTTGTCTTTCACTTTTATCAGCAACAAAGAATTTCAATTATATTCTTCTTTAATTGTTTACACGCGTAGCCACGACACGAATATTAGGTTCATGCCATGTTGACTTGAATTTCGAATGAACTTTACCAAAAAAAATAGGAAAGAAAAAAGAAAAAGAAAAAGAAAAGAAACAGCATAGTCGCATCGTCATTGAGTTTAAAACAACCTATATTCATACTTTTGTATGTATATATTATTATATTATAGATTATTTATATATGAGAATTTTGAAATAGAGCATCTTAGACAAATGATTTCCAGATGTTTGTAATTAGGCAAAGCACAAGTCTTTGCTGAAATACATGTTTTCAAATTCGAGGGAAAGGGCTCCCATATTCAATATGTTCAAAAATATTCAAATATATGACATTAAAATTCAAATTAAGAAACAAATCAGATGATCGACTTTTTTCAATAATAAGGAAATGTGATAAGTATTCGATCAAACGTCAATATTTAACCGATACGGAAATGTCAACAGTTTTTAATGGAATTGTCAAATTTAAACGGTAAGGAAAAGGTATATCTTACAGATCATATTATCGATAATAAGAGAATGGGAAAGTTTTTAATCAGATGGTAGATTTTTATCGATAAGGATATGACATAAATTATCGATCAAATGGTACATTTTTATAGATAAGCAAATGCGATGAGTTATCGATCAAATTATCAATATTTATTGATATTAACAAAATGAGATGAGCTATTAAAAATATAAAAAAATAATAATAATAAACTCATACTTTGCATGTTATAAAGAAAGATAAACTTAAAAAAAAAAAAACAAAACTAACTTTTGTTTTAACGGGATTGCTGCGTTCATATGGACATAATGGAATATACAGACAGACTGATTTATCGACGCAGTTTGCCTTGATCAGTTATATTAGACTGCCACGCCTCACTCTGCCCTTTACAAACATTCTCACAGAAACATTATGCCCTGAGTTCTCATTTCCAATTGGTTTAGAGTATAAACAAGACAAAGTCAAATCAGTTCTTATATGACTACATGGCGCAAGCAAGTCTCGCTTTAATCTTTCCAATTAGCAAATCCTTAGATAAAATTCCAATAAACATGCATATGAACATACATACGTATATATGTGTATGTGTGTGTGTATTTGTATATACCACTTGCACATGCAATTTGTTTAGAATGAACGTGTAGATTGATCGGCAATGTCTTTTTTACTTTTACTCTTCAGCTCTCCCTACCTCTTCATCTCTTCACCTCTTCACCCCCTCTCTCTCTTTCTATCTCTATCTATCTAGCACGCTTGCCTCGTGTCTGCTCACAAGACCGAAGCGAGTTATCGGCTCAACTCATCGCGTTTACCGCAATATGCCAACCAACGCACGCCCCCCTTTGAGGAGGAGGAAGAAGAGCAGCAGCAGCAGTCGACAACAGTTAGCGACAAAGTCTAATAAGAATGTATTCACATTCAATGAGTTATCGCCGTGGCAGCATCCGTCAACATTAGCTCTGCTAGCGACGGAAGTCCACAGACGTGAAACAGAAGAGGAAGCAAAAGACACGCGAGCGAAATAAAAACAAAAACAAAAAAAAAAAAAAAAGCAAAGAAACTTTTTTTTTAGCGAAAGAATATGAGAGATTTATAGTATATGGCGAATCTTACATAAGATCTGAAGAGAGAAACGGGCTTATCAGTGTATGGGGTGAATGGGGTAGAAGGGGCGGGCAAGGGCGGAGCGGAGGGGCGGAGGAGGTCTTGTTGAAACGTGCGTGTTTTATACATTAATTTTTTTCTTTTAATTATTAATTTTTATTATTATTATTAGTTTATAGAGGGGGAGATTGGTTGTTGTTGGAGCGTGCGTGTTTTATACATTTTTATTTATTTTGTATACTATTTTTATTTATTTTTAAGATGATTTTTTTTATGTTACTTTTCTTAATTTCTTATATAGTTTTTATTTATTTTTTATGATTTTTTTTTATATGTTATATTATTTTGTAGTTATTTTTTATATTATTTTTATTTATTTTCTATATTATTTATTTATTATGTGTATTATTTTTATTTATTTTTTTGTTATATTATTTTCATTTATTTTTTATAAATTTTTTCTTTTTTTTATGTATTTTTTTATTTATTATTCATATTATTTTTATTTATTTCGTATAGGATTTTCATTATCTTTAAATGCTATTTTCTACTTTTTTAATATTATTTCATATTTTCACTCACCTCTTTAACTTTTTCCCGTTTCTCTCTCATCCCATTATTGTCGCCCGGCAGATCCTTGCCCAATCCCATGGGCAGCTTGAGCTGCTGCTCGGTCACGAGCTGATTGTTTGTTGTGTGGTCCGCTGATGCTGGCAGTGAGACACGAGGCGGGAGACGAGCCGCATCTGGCGCCGCATCCTGTTCGATGGGCTGCTCTTGCTGGGCAGCCGGCAGCGGCGCTGGCGCCTGAGCAACTGCATCACCAGCCGCCGCCTGTGGCTCGTCTAGTATGTCGCCCAGCTCGGCGATGATCTTTTGCTGCAATCGCTGGCGATCGCCCATGAAATGTGGATCCTCGTCGCGTGGCGCATGCGCGGCCAGCGGTGGGGCCGGTATGAATATCTCCGGACCGGCCTTCTGGAAGTGCTTGTAGACGAGCAGGACGCGCTCGCTGCCAAAATTGTCGGGCAGCAGGAAAATGCCGCCGAAGCAGAGGAAGCACAGAGTCGCCAGCACGAGTCCAATCAGACATTTCTCGCGCGAGTGGAAGTTGGATTTGCGTCCAATTGGACCGATTCGATACATTTTCGTGCCCTTGTGTGCTTGTTCTTCTCCTTCTTGCGGTTGTTCTCCTTGTTATTGCAGTTGTTGCGCTGCTTATGTGTGTGTGTTCGTAGCTGACTCTCTCAGCTGTTTCACCGCACTGACGTTATGCCGGCTTTACACACACATACACGCACATCAACAAAAAAAACCAACACACACACGCACACACACCGATGACGCAGGCGCACGTAAATTGTTTTTTACCTTTTCTTTTATTTTGAATTTTATTTTGACTTGTATATGTATTTTTATTTATTTTTTTTTTGTTAGTAAAGTTGCTGCATTTTTGTTCAACTTTTGTTGCTTTTCATTTTCCGTATTACTTGGCTATTTTTGGCAAATCATATGACACGTAGCGCAGGCGAAAAACTTTTGAATACAATTTCAAAAAAAAAAAAACAACAAAATAAATACAAAAATTACTAACAAATACAGTGAACGGGGCGTCGAGCGCGTCGAAACTAAAAACGCAACGCTGTCGCTTTACAAAGTACGACAAACGGCAGCAAAAGCAGCGGAGAGGAGACACAGAGAGAAAGAGAGAGAGAGTGTATGTGTGTGTGAGTGTGTGTGAGATAGCCGAGCGTGGTTGGCTGACTGCGACGCACGCAATTTGCAATCAGCAACAGCAATGTTAGCGGGCGCTTGGTTATTACAGAATACCGTTAGAGCAAATTAACCGTACCAAGAGCGCCAATGAAGCGAAAAGCTTCCCTCAGTAACGGGGCGTGTGACAAATCTTACAGCTGTCTGAATTCGAATAAGAATTGGGGTGGCTGCTGCGGCTGCTGTCTGGACAAAGACTCTGATGCCGTCTTCCCTCTTCTCGTCTCTTCCGCTGTTGCCGTCGTCTGCTTTGATTTTTTTGCAAATACTTTTGCTGTTGTTGTTTTTGTTGTGTGTCGGCAGCGCTTTCTATTTGAACGACACAAAAAACACAACTACAAAAAAAAGCAGCCGCAATTTTTTGTTATAGCCTGACGCTATGTTTTGTTGTTTACAACAAATATGAAACACACACACAGACACGCACACACAGACACTAGTGAGAGAGACAAACCAATTAAATAAACACAACGCGTCTTTGTCTTAAGTTACTATTTAACGTAAATTTGCACACTATTCAATTTATTATACATTAGATCACAGTGGAAGCAGAAGCATAACACGAATGGGAGCGGTAGAGTGTTTAAAATGTTTTCATGCCTTTCACGAATATTTATTGTATTTTGTTTTATACTTGCATTTCGCATATTTTTGTTGTCATAGCGTTGCCACATCTTTGCAGTATCATCTGGCCATAAAGAGCGTGACCAACACTGTTTCCTGTCACGCTTGTCACATTTAAGTTTTAAGTTTAATGGGCGGCAATTTAACTATACTATATGCATGAAATAGTATATTTTAAATAAACTTTAATTTATAAATAATATTAACATTTTGTATTTTGATTGGGACAAATGTTAGTATTTTGAAATGTTAAGCAACGATAGCTTATCGATAGCTAAACGATAGCTATTTATTGAGCTGCCCATTTGGTTTGTTTTGGTTTGCTTTTAATTCGTCAGCAATTATGGAAAAGTGGATAAGTGATACATTGTCGAAATGCCTGGATTGTGTGGTTACAAACCAGATGATGGCGTGGGTATAGGGAGATGTTTACATTTAATACATCTAATTGCATATTTTCGCATTCCAGCACAATTTTGGCCATCAAAAATGATCAGGAATTTGACGACTACTTTGGCAACTTGCTGAGCGAGGACATCGAGGAGCATCGCATGTTTCTGCACAACTGCCGCCGCATGCTGCTCAGCGGCAAGCAGCCGCGCAGCAGTGTCAAGAGCAAAACGCCACCCGCCCACAATGCGCCTATTGTCCAAAAAGGCGGCAGTGGCGCCGCCAAGAAGCAGCACCAAAAATATGTCAATCTGTATTCCGGCGATGGCAAAGTGGCCGGCAACAGTGTCCTGCTGAAGGGCAGGCGCAGCTGCGACTGCCAGGCGAGCGAGCACAAGCTGATCAACAACTGCCTGGGCTGCGGCCGCATCGTGTGCGAGCAGGAGGGCAGTGGCCCCTGTCTCTACTGCGACGAGCCCGTCTACACCGCCGAGGAGGAGCAGAAGATGGCCAAAGCTGCCGCCGCCACAAATCGAGCCAACACCAAAGGTCAGACCAAGGCACAGCGAAAGCAACAGGCGATGGCCGCTGCCAAGGCGCTGGCGCAACGGGATCGTCTCCTGGAGTACGATCGGAATAGCGAGAAGCGCACGACGGTCATCGATGATGAGCTGGACTACTTCCAGGAGAACTCCGTCTGGCTAACCGATGCCGAGCGCCAGAAGTTCGAGCAGCTGAAGAGCGAAATGCACGAGATGAAGCACGGCAGTCGCCTCAAGCGCAAGATCAAGGTGGACTTTGCTGGCCGCGAGCTGCCCGAGGAGTCGCCGGTTACCACTGAGTATGAGCAGCTGGTGCTGCGCCAGCTGGCTGCGGCCAGCAAGGCTGCAGCAGCGGGTCCAGACCATGCACTAACGGGCCACTCCTCCCTGGGCCTGGCTCCAAATCTCGACGTGACCAAGCCACCCGTCTTCCGGGCCAGCAAGGAGCTCAAGAATATGCCCGCCCCGACTATCACTGATGGACTCGAACGCATCTACAATCGAGTGCAGGACAAGGAGCTGCTCGAAATGCAGGACATGCGCCAGTGCCTCTCCATGCATCAGCCATGGGCATCCCTCCTGGTGGCTGGCATCAAAAAGTATTTGGATTTATATATATTAATTTGTATTTGAATAATCTGTTAAATCCTTTCCAGGCACGAGGGTCGCGTCTGGTACAGTGAGCATCGCGGCCGTCTGTGGATCGCCTCGACGGCCAAGGAGCCGCATGCCGATGACATTGCTCAATTGGAGCAATTCTATCGCGAGCTCTACAAAGGTGGGTGTTTTTACAAAGCTTGACGATATCAGCACATTTAATACAATTCACATTCCTTTCAGACGATAACATAAAGTTCCCAACACATTATCCTACCAGCAGCCTGTTGGGCTGCGTCAATGTGGAGAGCTGTCTGCCCCAGGAGGAATATCGTGAGCTTTATCCCGAGGGCGAATCCGATAGTCCCTATGTCTTTGTGTGCTCCAGGCCGGAGCAGTTGCCGCTGCTGTTACCAGTGCAGGGCGAGCATAAGATTTGTAAGTAACTTCCAAGTATTTCATTCAGCCTTTGTCTAATCCTCTCCTGCTTTGCAGATGAGCTGCCGCTGAAGACGCACATTGCCGCCTGCAAAACATTGCTGCGTGCGCGCGCTAATAAAGGCTGAAAAGCTACCATCTCTAGATTTCATATTTTCCAACTCTTATTTTGCATTCAAATTCAATCGTGAACTGCTTGAGTAAACTATCGATAATAGTAAATTTAAACGATATTTTGTATGAAAGGCATTCCCTTAGTGGCTTTTTTTTTATTAAATAAGTAGGCAGATACATTTATGAAATGAATTTTGTTCTTTAATGTCACTAGTCAAATAATTGATTAGCTTAAAAACTATTAAAATTGTTTTTTTAATAAACGTTAAATGTATATTATTTGCAGTATTGAAACCAAAGATTTTGTTGAGTAAATTGGGGTTGACCATGTGAAAAAGTGTTTTTAAAAATATATTATCAGATATGTGAAAAAGTTTTTTTTATATTTTTTAAACATCATTTTTAAAATATAAAATCAAATGAAAAAAAAGTGATTTTTAAAATATAAAATTAATGTGAAACTAAATTTAAATAGTTAAATATATGTATGTACATGCAAAGTGAATTTTAATTTGTAAGTATACAAGTTACCTTTATTATTATTTATATTTTTTTATATAATTTATGAAGAGGAATATCCCTTCATTTTGTTAATACAGTTTATTAAGAGGAGCATCCCTAATCAGCGGTTTGTTTTGGTTTATGCAATGGTCAATGTGGATGTAGAATACTGGTTAGCAGCAAAGATAATTAAATTGGATTAAATATAGTTATATATATGAATATATGTATATATGTATTCTCAGTGGAACCTGTAACTTCTCGCTGCAATGTCAGCTGCTGCGGCAGTTCCTGGTGGATGCGGCGCCGGGCGTGCAGGTCTCCTGCCATCAGGGACGACGCGGCGCCTTCGAGGTGACCATCGACGATCAGCTGGTGCACTCCAAGCTGGCCAGCATGGCCTTTCCCCAGCACCAGAGCGTGCTCGACCAGGTGAAGAGGGCAGAGCGCGGCGAGGCGTTGGAGCCAGTGCAACAGGCGCCCATCAAGGACTGCAGCATTATGTAGAGAAATCAAGAAATAGAAAAATACTAAATACCAAATAAATACTAAAAATATGTATTTTATTTACTGGAGCCAGTGCAACAGGCGTCCATCAAGGACTGCAGCATTATGTAGAGAAATCAAGAAATAGAAAAATACTAAATAAATACTAAATACCGAATAAATACTAAAAAATTAGTATTTTATTTACTGCAGTCAATGCAACAGGCACCCATCAATAAACCCAAAAATACTAAATGGATACTAAATACCAAATAAATATTATAAAAATATTTATTATTTACTGCAGCCAGTGAAACAGGAGCCCATCAAGGACTGCAGCATTATGTAGAGAAATCAAGAAATAGAAAAATACTAAATAAATATTAAATACCAAATAAATACTAAAAAATTGTATTTTATCACTAACCATACATACCATTGTATGCTTAGTGATTTTATTTACTGCAGTCAGTGCAACAGGCACCCATCAATAAACCCAAAAATACTAAATAGATACTAAATACCAAATAAATACTATAAAAATATTTATTTTATTTACTGCCATCAGTGAAACAGGAGCCCATCAAGGATTGCAGCATCATGTAGAGAAATCAAGATACCAAAAATACTAAATACCAAATAAATACTACAAAATATTTTATTTGATTTATAAAATAAGAACTAATCAGCTCATCAAGGATTTCAGCTTCATGTAGAGAAATCAAGAAACCGAAAATACTAAATAAATACTAGATAGTATTTAGTACTAGTATTAGTTTACTTAGTAAATACCAATTAAATACTATAAAATATTTTATTTTATTATCATTTTAAAAAAAAGTACAGCAAATAAAGTAGGCGTGTCTGCCCGCCCTCTCTAGCGCCTGTAGCGATAGCGCTTGAAGTGGAACCAGAGCTGAAAGATGTTGTTGTGGAACTGGCAACGGAATCCCCGCTTGTAGCTGAACTCCCACTCCCGGTTGACGATCTTGAAGGCGATATCCTCGTAGGGCGGCCCCGTATGGAAGCGCAGCACGGCAAAGTCCCCATTGTCTGCACAGGGCGTGATGAAGTACTGTGGGGTCTGCGATTTGTCCATGAGATCCGGATAGAAGATGTTGAACTTGTAGCCCTGCACAATCTTGGGCGGCGGATTGTCCATGTCGTAGTGCGTCTGATTGTATTTGTTCCACTCGAAGCCGGTGTGGACGCGATTGAAGTAGCGCGGCTTACGTGGCCGATACTTGTCCGTGGCTAGCTGAGGCACTGCATCCAGTGTGGTCTCCACACTGAACTCCGCCTCGTCGCCCTGCATGCCCTTGCGCGCCTCGCCGCGCATGCGCAGCTCCTGCGGCGTCAGCTCCGCCACATCCGCGCCGCGCTCCGGATACACGAAGAGCAGCCGCTGGCGCTGCACACGCTCCTCGTCGTCGCTGTCCGCATAGAGGCCGCCATCGATGTTGTCGTCATCGGCGGAGGTCAGCCGGCGTCCGCTGAAGTCCTCCTCCCGTATGTAGTGGGGACTGTAGTTGCCCTGTTTGTACATTTGGCAGGCGCGTTCCAGCTCCCTGAGCGGATTTGACTCCTCCTCCTCCTCTTCCTCCTCGTCTTGCGACTCCTGCTCCATTTGTTGGTCCTCCTCCTGCTGCTCCTGCTTCTGCTCAGCAGTCGTTTCCATCTCTTCATCCGTTTCCTGTTTCATCGACGTGGGTGAACTAATCTCCACCACAGTGGGCGGATCGGGCTCGCGCTTCAGCAGCTGCAGCTTCTCGCGCAGCAGCGCCTGGTGGGCGTCCCGCAGCCGGGCACGCGCCATGTGCGCCTTCAGCTGCGAGAGCAGGCTCTCCCAGTAGCTGATGTCCACGCCGTCGGCACGGCCGCTAATCTTGGCCTCGATGCGCTGACGCATCTCCTCCAGCTGCTTGGCGTTCTTGCCCCGAAAGATGTCCGCCACATCCTTGACGACGGCCTGGTGGATGCCATCGCGGCGCTGGTTGAGCGAGTTCGCCTCGCTCTGCTGGATCTTCAGCTGCTTCTGCAGCTCGTCCTGGACAATGGTGACCATGTCGTTCCAGAAGTCAATGTGCTTGCCCTGCTCCAGCTCCTCGTACACCTTGATGTCCACCAGCAGATCCTCCAGCTCGTCGATGCTCAGGCCATGCAGCAGCATGTACGGCTCGTGCATCTGCATCTCCAAGGCATCCTCCAGATCCGTCTCCGTATTGGTGGAGGCCACATATTGGGCCAGCAGATCGATGGGCTTGGCGCGTCCATCCCGTATGCGAATCTCGCTGCGCAGACGCGCCTGCTCCAGATGGAATTGATCCTCCTGCCGTTGCCACTCGCGGAACTGGACCGCCTCCTTGGCACGCTGCTGCTGCATGGCGTCATCCTCGCGCGCCTGCCGCTCCAGCTCGCGCTCCTGACGCAGCTTCTTAACCTTCTCCAGCTCGCGACGGTTCTCCAGCTGCTTTTGGAGCGACAGCACCTCCACGGTCTTGGTGGACAGATTGGACAGACCCTCGACCTCGAGCTTCTTGCCCCAGTGGAAGGTGGAGGTCAGATTGGAGTCCCCAAAGGGGTTGTCCTCATTGGAATATGTCTGGTATTCGTTGTCCCATCCCATGCGCTGGCGGCGCCGTTGCTCCTTGGCCTGCTTCTCGCGCAGGCGACGTGCCCGCTTCTCCTCGGGCGTCTCCTTCGACTTGATCTCCTCCTTTAGACGCTGGCGCTCCTGCTGCTCACGCAAACGACGCTCCTCCAGCGTCTGTATCAACTTTATGGAACTCATTTCGGTGCCTCTTTTGGTCACAGGCTTTGCTGCTGCTGAAGAAGATGATGATGAGGACGTGCTTGAGCTAGAGGATGAGGACGAACGTGCTCGATGCTCCTTATGATGCTTATCCCGTTTCGAGCTACGTTGCCGACTCCTGCTCCGCTTCTCCTTACGCTTGTGATGATGCCTGTCTGAGTCCCGTTCCTTCCCTCGCTCCCTCTCCTTTTCCCTACCACGTTCCAATCCACTTGTGGATCTGTCTCGACGCCTCTCGCTTTTGTGCTTGTGCTTGGAGCTGTGCGAATGTGACCTCTTCTTGTGATGGCTGCGACTTCGACTGCGACTGCGATGCCGCGATTTCTCTTTGGGCATGTTGGGCTGTCGAAATATTAAACGTTTGCAGAAATAAAACACAACAGAAAAAAACACAACGCGTTTGGCTTGCGATTGTGTTTGCTGTAAGTCGAAAGCAGCTGCTTGTTATCGATAGTGCGATAACACTTTTTGGCAGCACGACTATGAATCATTTGAGTGTTTTCCAGCACTTACAATGGTAAATGAATATTTTGAGTTATATAGGAATATATTTTCATTTCGCATTTATTGAGGTCTGACAGTCTACTTGAATATTTTTACGTTTTTGTTAGTATTAAAAATATGTTACCATATAAAAACGATTTATTGCCCTCAAAATATTTGCAACAGCTAAAAATGGGTAATTTATAATTATAATATATATATACATTTCTAAATATTAGAATTTCAAATATAATGCATTCAACATTATTATTTTCTTTTATACATTTTTTGCATACATTTATTAATTTTCTGTTTCTTTTTAGTCTGTGCTCCAGGATCGCTTTTTAAAATGTAAATATGCGCCAATATATCGATATGCATTATGTTATGCTGTAACCTATCGATATGTATTGTGCAGTGCTGTAACTCATCGATATTTATTATTTTTATGATAACGATCGAAAGTGATCTCTTTTTGAAGAGTAACATCGCTATAATTGCCGGTTGCACTCCAACTCTCATTTGCTGCCATAAATAACGCTGGAACCGCAGCCGAATGCGCAATAATGGTCGAGTACACAGCCGAGTTTACAGCTGCGGAGCAGGCGCTCATTGACAAAGAGTTCTCCAGACTAGGGGGTGAGTAGTAATGGATGGTGAAATAGCGGCACTGATAAGATACCCATCGGATGATACGTCATACACTTCTCCTCATACCAGAGAGCACCTACCTCGACCATGCGGGCACAACGCTCTATGCCGAGAGCCAAGTGCTCAACGCGGCGCAGCAACTGCAGCGCGATGTCATCTGCAATCCCCACACCTGCCGCGTCACCGGCGACTATGTGGACCAGGTGCGCTACAGGTAAATTGTTGTTATTGTGGTTGATGTGATAATTACTACTTGCTATATTGTGCAGAATTCTCGAGTTCTTCAATACCAATGCCGATGATTATCATGTTGTGTTTACGGCCAATGCAACGGCTGCACTGCGTCTGGTGGCCGAGCACTTTGATTTCGCCAGCGATGGCAACTTCCACTACTGCCAGGAGAACCACACCTCAGTGCTGGGCATGCGTCAGGTGGTCAAGGCCAATGGCATCTATATGCTCACCAAAGACGACATTGAGTTGAATAATCTGGAGCAGACTTCAGTTACAGCTGCAGCTCCTGCTCCCGCTCCCACACCACAGGCCAATTCGCTGGTCACCTTCTCGGCGCAGTGCAATTTCAGTGGCTACAAGATTCCACTGACTGTCATTGAGCAGATACAAAGGTGCGGCCTGCAGCAGCTGGGCAAGTGCATCTGGAGGGCAGGAACTGAAGCAGAAGAGAAAAGTAAAGAAGTCAATAGAAACTATTATGTATGCTTGGATGCGGCTGCCTTTGCCGCCAGCAGCCCGCTGGATCTGCAGCGCTTCCGTCCGGACTTCGTTTGCGTCAGCTTCTACAAGATCTTTGGCTATCCCACGGGCGTCGGCGGTTTGCTGGTGAGCCGACGTGGCGCGGAGGTGCTGCGCAAGCGTTTCTATGGCGGCGGCACCATTAACTATGCCTATCCACACACCATGGAGCATCAGCTGCGCAGCGTGTTCCACGAGCGCTTCGAGGATGGCACACTGCCCTTCCTGTCCATTGTGGAGCTGTTGCAGGGCTTTCGCACGCTGGAGCGTCTGGTGCCCGGTCGCAGCATGGAGCGCATCTCACGGCATGTCCATGGCCTGGCACGCTACTGTGAGCATCAGCTGAAGCAGCTAAAGCATCCCAATGGTGAGCCGCTCATCAGGCTCTATAACCATGCCGGCTACGAGGATCGGGCCAAGCAGGGCGGCACCGTCGCCTTCAATGTGCGCACCGATACCGGCGACTACGTGGGCTTCGGCGAGGTCGCCTGCATGGCTGCACTGCATCGCGTGCTGCTGCGCACCGGCTGCTTCTGCAATGTGGGCGCCTGCCAGCATTTTTTGCAGCTGACTGAGGAGACAATGGATGCGATTTATAAGCGGGCCGGACGCATCTGTGGCGACTACTTTGATCTGTTGGATGGACAGCCCACGGGCGCCGTGCGCGTCTCCTTTGGCTACATGACGCGCATTCAGGACGTCGATCGATTCCTGCAGATGCTGCGCAGCAGTTATTTGGTTATAGCGAAGCCGCAGCAGCGGATCAGCTTCATTGAACAGCAGGCGGAGCTGTTGCCCAAGGCGCTGCAGCAGCGGGCGCAACGCCTGCGTCCACGTCTCCTCCAGCTGGCCATTTACCCGGTAAAGTCCTGTGCAGCCTTCAAGATAGACAGCTCCACGGGAAGCTGGCCGCTGACGCAGCAGGGATTGCAGTACGATCGCGAGTGGATGATTGTCGATATGAATGGCATGGCCCTGACCCAGAAGCGCTGCACGGATCTGTGCCTGATCCAGCCACGCATTGTGGGTGATCAACTGGAGCTGCATGATGCCACATCCTCCTGCTCCGTTCCACTCTCACTTAGCATTCAGGCGGCCAGTTCGGCGCGCTGCCACAGCAAGGTCTGTCGCCAGCCCATCGAGGGCTACGACTGCGGCGACGAGGTGGCCACGTGGCTGAGCCAGAGCCTGGGCCTGGAGGGCGTGCGTCTGCTGCGCCAATCGGCACAGCGCAGTGCGCCGGGCACACAGCAGCAGCAGCTGAGCCTGGTGAATCAGGCCCAGTTCCTGCTCGTCAATCGCGCCTCGGTGCGTTCGCTGCAGTTCGAGGAGGCGCTGGACGAGACCGTGGATCGCTTTCGCGCCAACATCATCATCGATACGGGCGTGCCCTTCGAGGAGCTGGCCTACAAACAGCTGAGCATCGGCGACATCCGCTTCCAAGTGGATGGACCCTGCCAGCGCTGCGACATGATCTGCATCAATCAGCGCACCGGAGAACGCTCGCCAGAGACCTTGACGACCATTGCCCGCATGCAGAGCGGCAAAATGAGATTTGGAATCTACATCTCACGCCTGCCCAGTGAAAAGGAGGACAGAGTAGAGCAACAACTGCAGCATCAATTGACTTGTGGCGATGTCATTGTCGTTAGCTAATATATATTATATATTATACAAGAGAATTCGGTTATAACGACGCTCAAGGCACCGTCGTTATACCCGGAGCACGCTATAAGCATTTAGGCTTGACTGGGAACCAGAATTTCCGTCGCTATAACCGTACGAACGCTATAAGCAGAGTCGTTAAACGGATTATATATTGTACAATATATTATATATCATATATCATATATAATAAATATTATTGTATATATGTATGTATTATATATACTCGGCGTGACATTCCACTGAAAGTCTCTTTGTATAAAAATGTAATTTTGTCAAGCCTTTGTTTACTTGCCAGCATTGTGTGTAATAATATACACCATATACCATTTTTGTTATTGTTTATTGGAAAAAATAAACTAATTGAATTTCCTATGAAAATAATAAATCTATTAAGTATAGAGTGTTATTCGACTCGATACAAAACACAATCTAAATGTATAAAGTAACACTGCTTAAATAAAGCTCAATTTTTATTATTATTTACTTATAATTAACAAGAATAAAAACGAAAAATATATTTTCTTATACAAAATACAATACTATTGAGTTTAATACTTTAAATGAATGAATTCAATTATATTGAAACTGTCAACTTGCCAGCATTGTGTGAAAGTTATATTTAAAAAAAATATATATATATATCTCTTAAACTGCAAAAATATTAAATTAAATTTATTGTTTGTTTATATATAGTTACCATATTTTTATTGTTTACTTTTCTTTAATCTATTAAGTGTTGGCTTTTGACTCGTAATAAAATATAATCTAAATATATACAATTTTTCTTTTTTTTTCTTTTGTAAATTAAATTTGTCATTTAAACTAAACAATAAGCAAACCGACTAACTATTATACTTTTTTTTTGTATACAGTCTCCCATTGTAAATACATCATAAAATTTAATGATTGTTCAATTGAACAGGATGTAAATAATAAATAATAAAAATTAATAAACTCATTGAAATGTTTACATAAATTTAATTGTATCTACTAAATTTATCAAAAAATTTACATGTTTACATAATTATATTTCTATTTACTAAATAATAAATAAACTTACTGTATATATATATATATATATATATATATATATATATATATATATATATATATATATATATATATATATATATATATTATTATCTATTTATTATTTTTATTTCGTCTTTGATAAGAGAAAGTTTTGATTGATTTCCCCTTGCTGCAACAAACCCACTATTCTCTCTCTTTCACTCTCTCTTTTTTTTCTTGCTATCTCAGTGTCCATTTGCCGTCTTTGTTCTTTTCATTTACTAGCTCATGCTCGCACTCGCTCTATCAATAAGTACGCTTTATTCTATTCGCTTTCTCACTCGCACTCTCTTGAGCGGCATTCCTTGAGAGTTTCATAATTTCGAAAAATGCAATTGTAATATATTTTTATAATTTAAATAATTTATTACTTGAAGAATAAAAATTTGTATTATAAAATAAAATTCTTTGCTTTTTAAATTTCAAAAAAGATTAATTATTATTTATTATTTATTTTATTTTATTTATATTTATTGTTATTAAGATGGTTATCTTATAATAAAAATTAATACCCATAAAATGCTTTTTAAAACTTAATTCTTTTTAGTTCAAGAAGTAATTTTCTTAAATAATGTATTTGAAAACATTTGAGATTCGTTTTAGTTCAAGAAGTAAACTCCCAAAAAATGTTTTTGAAAATTAAATCCTTTTTAGTTCCATATTTAAAAATAATTGTATTTTAATGTGTTTTTTTTTTTTATTATTAAAATAATTAAACACTTAAAAACCCATTAAAATTTCATATTTTAATTTCGTTTTAAGATAAATGTAATAGTAATATTTCTTTGTTATTTATACATAAAATAATACTTTTTAGTTCTGGAAATCAGTTACCGAAAAATGTGCTTGAAAATTAAATACTTCTTAGTTCAAGTTTAAAACTAAATTCTTTTTATATCCTGAACCCATTGAAACATTGAAAATGGGAAATCAGGGTATAATGGATTTGTTTATTTAATGATTTCGTAAAATGTAATTGAAGTAGTTTTTTATTTATTTATATAATTGAACTCTTATAAAAAGTAATTTCCCAAAAACCTATTCAAAAATCAATTTTAGTAAAAGTAGAAATCCTTGCAATGATTTAAAAACCAGCATCAAACCGTTACGTTACGTCTATCGTAATCTATCGACATTCGATACTCGGTGTAATGCGACTGGCAGCTACTTTGCCCTGTGAGTGTCAATAAGTTGCCGTTAGTTAGTACACAAACGAAGCTGCTGGCAAACGGACGACAACAGCGAACAGACGAACAGAATACGGACAGACGCGCAAGGCAAGCGCACACACACGCACACACAAACGCACGCACGCACACAGTGTGGAGGCAGAAATGGTGTGAGACAGACACTAGTCCAAGAAAGTATGCAACAACAACAACAACAGCAGCAACAGCAACAGCAACAGCAACTGAACTGTGCATAACGCCAGCTTAATATTCGTCCGTTACCTACAACAACAACGAGCAGAGCGCGCTAGCCAGCTGAAATGTAAAACATCACAGAGTCGAGTGTGGTGATATATGTATGTATATGGCATACATACAAACATATGTAAATACACAAATACGTATGCACAAGCACGCAGTCTCATATAGATCCATGCGCAAATGCACATATGCCAAAATGCGTAATTATTTTTGGACAACGCTTTTACAATAACAGCAACGGCAGCAATCACAACAACAACAGTAACAAGAGCAACAACAGCAACTGCAACTGCAACTGCAACTGCAACAACATACTTAAATTTGCATGCGTGCACCTCCATGCGTGTGTTTGTTTCGTACACCTGTATGCCAGAGCAAAAAGAATAACAAATGAGATTTTTGTCAAATACGTATACAACGAATATAGATTTTTATACAATTTATTTTATCCTCTTTTTGTTTTGCCTAATAGTCGCAAGAAAGTATAAGAAACGCAAAACTAATACACGCAGAAACAACACAAATAAAAACAACAACAGCAGCAGCTGCGATAACGGAACAGCGCCAGCGAACAGTGCGAAGAAGCAGGAACGAACACATCGTGCAGCAGACAGCAGAAAGAGAAAGGAAGCGCGAGAGAGACGGAAGGAGCTAGAGAGAGCGACTATGTGTTTGTGCGAAGTAAATAACATCGAATACGCATAAACAAAACTGAAACTGAAAATATTTGCCCAAAGAATTACGCACATACATACGTACAGACATACGTACAGACAGACAGAGAAGAAGTGAAGAGCAAAGGAGGAGCAACAACAACAGCAGCAGCAGCAGCAACAGACAGTAGCAGGAATCGGGAGCACGTACCACGGACCCTCCAAAAATGAATATGCTACACAGCTTTAGCAGCGGTGGCGCCTCCAATGCCAACAGCGATGCCACCAGCGGTGAGTGAGAAAAAGTTTTTTTTTTTTGTTTTTTGTTTTCGTTCTTTTTGTTGTTTTCTTTTTTCACGTTTTGCCATGCCGCAACCACACAAACAATAACAGCAACAGCAACAACACAATGACAACAAGCTGTGATAGCATTGATATTATGTATAGCTACATGTATATATGTATATGTTTATGTATATTGTACACGAGTGTGAGTGCGTGCGTGCCTGTGTATGTTTATTGATGATTAGAAAGCGTCGCAGCTGAAGGTGAGAAAACGAAATGATTTTATGTTCTGCAAGACAAATGCGAAGTTTATCAGCAACTTTTCGAGCTGAGCAGAACTTTTGTAATTTGCGCGTGTCTCTCTGTGTGTGTGTGGGTGTGTGTGTATGTCTCTCTCTGTGTATGTGTGTGTGTATGATATGTGTAGTCAGACGCAAAGTTTTCATTCCTTATTAATATTGGAAAGCTTTTATGTAGCATACTTTTATGGGCTTGGAAAGTAACGTCTGCAATTCCAGCAAATTGGAATAGTAGTGCGTAAATCAAACAGAGTTGTTATTCCTGTCACAACTTTCAATAATTGATAAGCATTCGAAGCTGATAAGCTCATGAATTTTGCATAAACTCGAATAGTTTTACGAACAAGGAATTGCCTTAACAAACATTTGCGAACTATTTTTATAGATATATAGATTGTAATCTTATCTGAGGCTCTCAGCACAATATTAACTTGATTGAGTTAATTCCACTATATATATATATACAGTTGTAAAATAATGCTAGGACTTAGTAACTTATTATAGACATCTAAATTAATAGCAATGTAGATTAATATTTATATTCTTTTCAAATTGTTATCAAAATACTGAGTTTATCACTAAGTTATGTTTATACGACAGTACTACTACTGTCCTACTATCTATATATATATATTTCGCTAAATAAGCGGCTTAACAGAGACGACAGTGCGAGACAGACTGAAAACAAATTGAATGAATTTAGCCACGATTAAGTCGACTTATTCATTTCAATAGCAGCTTAACATTGACATTTAACTGCTATTAAAAAACAAAACATAAACACCTGACGCTCGTGGCACCTGCTGCCACTTAAACGTATTCGCCACTTAAAATGCAAATAGCCAACTAATTGGCATCGATTGCTCAAGTGCACTACTCCACTGTATGGGCCGCCTTATCGGATAGCCATCGCCCACTGGCTGCCACTGGCTGCCATTGGCTGCCACTGAGTGTGCGGTGCCAATTGGAGCCGGCGGAGCCAATTAAATTACGCATACCTGTGAAATGGCCTTTGGCTCCTCTTGTTGCAATGCCAACGTCAAATGCAAAAGTTCAGGGTCAGCCGTGCAAATTTGCATTCATCATTTCAATGTCCTGACGTCCGGCCGTCCGGGCGTCCTGGCGTGTTGTGGCGCGCGCGTGTGAGCCTGTTGCACGTCGTACAGCACTCCTGTCTATCCGTCCGTCCGCTTGTCTGTCCATTTGCAGTCCGCACTCTGACTGAGTGTTGTGTTCTTGGCCTTTGCCTCTGTCTTGCTAATTGAGTAAATATCGACTTTTAATAAGTGCCTCGCTCACCGGCATTCGCGTTGGCGGGGCTTACCACCATTGATTACTAATCAAGCGACATTTAAAGTACCCGGCTTTGTCCGGCTGAAAGAGCTTTCCTTGATTTATAATGCAATTTTGATTAGTTAATTTAACCGGGTTTACTGTCACTTAACCAAGACTTAGTTTGCTTTTAGGACACGGTAAGCAGAGACATCTTACCTTCCTTAATAGGTAATCAAGCAATATTTAAGGTAACCGGCTTTGTCCGGCTAAAATATTTTTCCTTAGTTTTTAATGAAATTTTCTTTGCTGAATTTAGCTTGCTTTACTTTTTTTTTTTTTACTTTATTAATACATAAGATAAGGTAAGATAAGCCTAGGTGAGACTTCATTTCTACCTAAGTAGATAATCAAGCGACATTAGCCGGCTTTGCTTGGCTGAAATGCTTTTCCTTTATTTTTAATGCGATTTGTTTTAGTTATTTACCTTGGTTCACGTCACCTACTTTACTAACACATAGTTTTCTTTAAAGATTAGCTAGACTGAGAACTCTCCCCTTTCTATCTTTTATCAAAAGATATTTAAAGTCTTCGGCTTTGCCCGACTGAAATGCTTTTCCTTTATTTTTACTTTATTAAGACATAGTATTGTTTAAAGATACAATATGCTAAGTTTAGACTTATCATAATAGGTAATCAGGCCACGTTTAAGTATCCGTCTTTGCCTGGCTGATTTTTTATCTTGATTCATAATGCGATTTCTTTTAGTTAACTCAACTGGGGTTACTTCACTTTACTAAGACTTAGTTTGCTTAAAGGATATGATAAGCTGACAGCTCTTATCTACCTTAGTAGGTAATCATTTTCCCTTGATTTTTAATATACATTTTTCTAGCTAATTTTCCTTGCTTTACTTCACTTACTTACTTAAAACTTAGTTTTTCTTTAAAGACGCAATAAGCTAGGACCTGTTATTAGCCCTAGTAGATAATAAAACTTTTTCCTAGATTTTTAATTAAATTTTCTTTAGTTAATTTACCTTGCTTTACTACTTCACTTACTTTACTAAGACAATGTTTTCTTTGAAGATGAATCCTCTTACCTACCTTAGTAGATAATGAAGTGACCTTTAATGCATCCGGCTTTGCCTGGCTAAAATATATTTTCTTGAATTCAAATGCAATTTTCTTGAGTTACTTTTCCTCAACTAAGACACAGTTTTCTTTAAAGTCGCAATAAGCTAAGCTAAGACCTGTTACCTGTCTTTGTAAATAATAAAACATTTTTTCTACATTTTTAATTAAATTTTCTTTAGTTAATTTACCTTGCTTTACTACTTCACTTATTTTACTAAGACAATGTTTTCTTTGAAGATAAATCCTCTTACCTACCTTAGTAGATAATGAAGTGACCTTTAATGCATCCGGCTTTGCGCGGCTGAAATATTTTTCCTTAAACTTGAATGCAATTTTGTTGAGTAACTTTTCCTGAGACCTGTTACTTACCTTAGTAGGTACTAAATTATTTGTTTGCTATATTTTTAATGCAATTTTCATTAGTTTTTTTCTTTGCTTTACTTCACTTACTTTACTAAGACCTAGTTTTTTATTAAGGAATAAGTTAAGATGAGACCTGTTACTGGCCTTAGTAGATAAAAAAAATGTTTTTTTCTTGATTTTTTATGAAATAGTCTTTAGTTGATTAAGTTTGTTTGACTACTTCACTTACTTAACCAAGACATAGTTTTGTTTACAAGCGCGATAAGCTATGCTGAAACCTGTAGACCTAGTAGACCTTGTACCATAGTAGATAATAAAATGTTTTTCCTTTATTTTCATTTTTTTTTGTATAATTTTCTTTAGTTAATTTAGCTTGCTTTATTTTACTACCTACCTCACCTACCTCACCTACTTCACCTCATCGTATTCTGCTCAACTCAAACCAAAGTCCAAGCAATGGATAAGAAATTTGAATGCTTTTTTTGCTTAACCTCAAGCTTTTCGCCTGTCATCAAAGACTTGGATTTCGAAATCTGGTTACCAAAGCGTAATGCTGCGCGTAAACCTGGTATTTAGACCCAGCCAGGGCTGTGAAGGTGAGGTGCGTGCACCTGACCTGCTTGTGGCTTGTGTATGGGTGTGTATGTGTGTATACACACGCATACATATTTATATGTTTGGCTCGGTTGGGTGGCAAACATATGTTTGGGTCCAGCTTCCATTTACAATATGGCGCGGGCAAATGAAGCGCGAGGTCGTAGCTGACGGCAAATTAAAGAGAGCACAAGCAGAAGCAGGACACAAGGCTCATATTCACGCACTCGCACTCGTTATGGCTGTGTCGCTGTCTCGCTCTGACACTCGGCCACACTCGCTCACGTCGCTGATTCCCTTTTTGTAACAGCTGTCGTCTCGCTCGCACCCACGCGCACTCTCTCAGCTTGCCTGTCATCAGCTGTTTTATGTTGTTCAGGGTCAAGAGTGTGCGTCGCAGGTGTAGCTAACAGCACGCACTCACACACTCACACACACACATACACCCGCACACCCACACACACACATATGCCACCCGGTGTGTGTGCACACCCAACACCTCTAGGTACACACATTGTCTAGTTTACGGTTGAGGCGAGCTTTTCTTCGTTTTGCTTTTTCATTATATTTCCTTTATTTTGTTGCTGTTGCTTTTCGCTTGGCAAGTCAAGGTTAGCAGTCCCAGCCCGGCTGGCGGCTGGCGGCTGGCGGCGCTGCCCAGGTGTCTTGTTAATTAAATTATATAATGATTAATTCAAATGGATACCGAATGGCAATGGCAATGCCAATGCCAATGCCAATGGCGAACTTACTTAAGCGCTCTTATCGCTGGCGATTCAATATTAACACTCCTGTCACCAAGCTGACACCAATTAGAGGAGGGGCCCCAACTAAGCTCTAAATGTTTTGACAACTGTCAGGGCATAATACTCCTAAGGTCGTCCCACTGCCTTATTTACAATGCCGCTCAACAGAATAGGTCTGACTTTTTTGAATGCCTGAAATGTTTTATCTATGAAGTCAAATTACAATACAATACAAATATAAACAGCTTGAGAATTCTTTAGTATTGAGAAAGGTATTTTTGATATTTGTATTCGATATGATTTTAATTTAAGATAATTTATTTAAGTATTATTTTTCAATCAGCAAAAAATTCATTTTCTTAGGTTGAATTTTTTAAACATATATATTTTTGATAGGAGTTTTCATATGAATTTATATATATATATATATATATATATATATATATATTATATATACATAAAATTTCCAGGCGCTAAGTATAACTGAAACAATAAGACTTTTTTTTTATATTTAATATCAATCATCCTTAAGTATACGTCCTGTGCTATTTTCGTTGCTTATCTGAATAGGCTTAGATACTAAATCTATATAGAAAAAATTAAAAACAGCAACATTTGATGGCGCTACATAGCTCAAATCATAAAAAAAACAAAATGACTTTTTTTTTTTAATATTAAATATTTTGTTTGTCTTCTTATTCTTCTTCTTATTTTTATCGAGTATACGACTTGGTACACTATTTAAATGTTACTTTCATTAAACGATTTTTAATCTGGTTCAACTTAGGTTGCAGAGTAGCCTGCTTATCTTTCACTTTGGTCGCTCTTCTAAAAATGCTTTCATTAGCTTTTGTCGAATAATGTAATGCCAAAATTTGACATTTGGGTCGCTTAACTTGTCTTAGTAGAATAGCCACTGAATACGACTAAAAACTCTAGGAAAATATGGAAAATCCTTGGGTTAACTGTTTTATACAGATTTGCAGTCTTCTTTCATGTAACAAAATTCAGGTCCTAAGTTTTATAATTCAATATGGTCTCCCAACAAAATAAAATCGGCAAACTAAGTCTTAATTTTTATTAATATGAAAAAAAGAAAACGTTTTCTATTCCTTATTGTTTGAAGACTAAGAGATTTTTTTATCATATATTGGTTGATATAGGTAATGCTAACTGCTAATTCATTTTTTTTATTCAAATCGGAGTTTTCGTTGAAGAGTTAAAACTTATTTAAATATCTAAAAATGAGTAAAATATTTTCTATTCTATATCCTTTAAGGGCTAAAAGATATTTTATCATATATTGGCTCAAATAATATAGGTAACACGAACAAATCAGAGTTTTCGTTGAGAAATGAAGGAAGAAAGAAGGAAGAAGAGAAAAAACTTTTCAAACTTTAAAATCAGCCAATCCTACTCCGTTTAGCGGCACTATATCTTAACTCAATTCCCCCTTCGGAAAATCCCTATATCTACTATAGGAAACCAGCTTGCATTTAGCTCTAGTTCTTTAAGTTAAAATATAATTGATATATATGTATATATACTTATAAATTTTCTTATATCAACAAATACTTCCGACAAATGTCGGCATGTGACGATGTCGATGTCGATGTCGATGCCGTTAGCCCAAAATCCCGATTCAATCTATTTGCATTCTAATTTGAAGCGCGCGCCTTTTTGGGCTTCCTTTTCGCATGGCATTTGCATATTTGTGAATACATCCATGAATCGTATACATACCCAAGTAGTAGTTGCTCGCTGATAAGAATGAGTGCGCTGAGCTGGCTGAGGCGAATTGACATTGATAACAGAATGATTGACAACGGTCGGGCAATGGGATTGCAATGAGCAGGGCTTCGGGAAAGGTTAAGCCATCAGGCAAAGAGTCTGATCCAAGGTTCCAGGGATTGGGTGGCCTTAAGAAGTCAAAGGGATGGGCAGCTGTTGCCTTCCTGTCAGTTATTCTATTGTGACTTGTGGATTAGGTTCGCATTCTTGGAAATGTTCAGCACATAATTTGCCCCGTTTTTTCTTTCCTTTTTTCTCTAAAATCCAGAAATTGAACTGAAGGAGCGCCTGATTGCGAGCGTCAAGAAGGAGGTGAAGCAACTGATGGAGGAGGCTGTCACCAAGAAGTATGTGCACGAGGAGAGCAGCTCGGTGACCTCGCTCTGTGCCGCCGTGGAGACCTGCCTCAGTCACGGGCTGCGACGTCGGGCACTCGGCCTGTTCAAGACCTCGTCGACCACGGCGCTGATACAAAAGATAGCCAAGTTATGCCCAGAGGCGGACTACGTGAGCCGTCGCCTATTGGAGCTGGAGCTGGCGCACGAGAGTCATGCGGTGAGCGGCAAACGTTCTTCCTCCAGCAGCGACAGCATCATCAAGCCCAAGCTGCTCAACAAGGGCAGCTGCAGCAGCAGCTCCGTGACCACCATCAATACGGTCGTCACCTCGGTGGGTGCTAACGGTGCCGCTGCACCGCTGGGCAAATACTTGTGGATACGCCTGGCACTCTACGAGAAGCGTCTGGCCAAGATCATTGAGCATCTGGTGAGCAACGCTCAGAACTACTACGATCGCGAGGCGCTGGTCGCCGATCCCGATTACGGCTCCATACTCAGCTCCCTGCTGGTGGGTCCCTGTGCTCTGGAGTTCACGCGCGCCAAGACTGCCGACCACTACTGGTCCGATCCCTGCGCCGACGAGCTGGTGAGAACCTCCAAATATTATATTATCTTTCCATAATATTATATTCCTATCATTATACCCTGAACCCATTGAAAATGGAAATTCTGGGTATGATGATTTTATGAACATGTATGTAAAAGGCATAAGGAGGTGTGGCAGATCCCATAAACTATATATATTCTTGATCAGGATGAACAGATGAGTTGATCTAGCCATGTCCGTCTGTCCGTCCGTCTGTCCGTCCGTATGAACGTCGAGATATCGTAAACTACAAATGATAGAGACTTAAAATTTGACGTGTATATTCGTGTATACTATACGCAGGGCAATCATAATATTATTTTTTTTATAACTCATTCTTTTTATTTTTTATCGATAATAATCGATAATTTTATTTCGTTTTATAAGCCTAATTTGAATACTGTTAGACCTAGAGACTTCAGATTTACTGTGTGGGTTTATGTAGTGAAAACAAAGATTTTGTAATTTATAGATTTTAGATACCACTCCCTTTTCGCCCCGAATTGGAAAGACAAAAACGTATATCAAATACTAGAATTTGTGCTTTGGCAAAAGCACACATTTAAATGTTAAAGTTTGATGATTATATTGTAGTTCCTATACAAGAGGATTTATTCAACAAATAAGTTCTCATTATATAGTCCGAATTGCAGTTCAAGCGCAGTCGCTGCTAGCTGCGCAGTTAGCAGAGCGCTTGCTTATGCGTGCTAGGTGTTCTTGTATGTGTGCATAAAAGAAGCGTAGAATGATAGGATTATCAGCTCTTTGCTGGGTTCAGGGAATCTTCTAGTAGGGCACCCCGATTCGAGTTATCTTACTTGTTTTTTTTTTTGCAGGTTCAGCGTCATCGCATCAGCTCGGGCAATCGCACGCCACCCACCTGCCACCGGCCCATCATCAACTTCAAGCGCAGTCTGCACACCAGCTCGGAGGACACGAGCAGCGGCAGCTTCAAGGCCTGTTCGCCGGCGAGCGTGGCCAAGGACTATGTGGAGTCGTTGCATCAGAATTCTCGCACCACCCTGCTCTACGGCAAGAACAATGTGCTGGTGCTGCCCAAGGATGTGGCCGAGCCGATGCCCGGCTATCTCAGTCTGCACCAGAGCGTCCAGTCGCTGACCATCAAGTGGACGCCGAATCAGCTGATGAACGGCTACAACGATCCGGATGTGAGCGACAAGAGTTTCTATTGGAGCTACGCTCTCAACATCAATGTCGATGAAATTGTGTATGTGCATTGCCATCAAAATCGTGGCGGCGACACCGGCGGCACCATTATACTCGTTGGCCAGGACGGCGTCCAACGGCCGCCCATACACTTCCCGGAGGGCGGGCACTTGCAGGCGTTTCTCAGCTGCCTGGAGACGGGTCTGTTGCCGCACGGGCAGCTCGATCCTCCACTCTGGTCGCAGCGCGGCATTGGCAAACTCTTCCCCTGGCCCAAGAGCGTGCGCAGGCACATCCTGCCCTCGGTCATGGAGTCCTCCATGGATGAGACGCCCATCGACTATGTGTTTCGCGTGGTCAGCAAAAGCCAGCACGAGGAGTTCCGTAAGTAGATGAACTGATGGCGATGATTGATGAGATTTAGTTCATAATGTCATCCTGCAGTGGCCACACATCCCATACTGGAGCTGGGTCGTTCCAGTCCGCGACGCAAGCATCTGGGCAGCTGCTCCACCACCGGCAGCAGCGACTGCTCCAGCAAGAGTCTGTCCATTGACCAGAGCAGCAATCCGGATCCGCCATTGATACAGGCCAGCCAAACGGCCAGCATTGAGCTGGTCTGCTCCACGATGCGGCGCCAGATCATCTCGCGCGCCTTCTACGGCTGGCTGGCCTATTGCCGTCATCTATCCACGGTGCGCACGCATCTTTCCGGTTTGGTTCATGGACGCATAACACCAGATTGTAAGTGGAACTGAAGTTAACCTAAGATTGTCCATGATTAGTCTAACATCTTCCTCTGCTTCCAGTGGGCGCTAACGAGCAGGGATTAACACGGGAGAAGTGGCAGGCAATGAATGTGGATGGCGTCGTTTCTGGTGACCAGGAGCTCTATCGTCTGGTCTACTTCGGTGGCGTGGAGCACGAGCTGCGCAAGGAGGTGTGGCCGTATCTGCTGGGCCACTATGCGTTCGGCTCGACGCCGGAGGAGCGCCAGAAGCAGGACGAGACCTGCAAGCATTACTACGAGACCACGATGAGCGAGTGGCTGGCCGTGGAGGCGATTGTGAGGCAGCGCGAGAAGGAGAAGACGGCACTGGCGGTGGCCAAATTGAGTGCGGAGCAGGCACAGCTGGCCAATGCCAATGGCAATGGCAATGGCAATGCCAATCCACTTGCTTCAAGCGATCTGCTGACCAATGGCAATGGGCAGCTGGAAATGGACAATGGCGGGTTGGGGCCGGAGGGCGAGAATGATGTGTTTGATGATAATGATTTTTCGGATATATCCGATCCAGGGGATGAGTACGACGAGCAGCCAGCGCTGGAGCAGGAGCAGCAGGATCTGTCAGGAGCAGAGGAAAAGGACGACGACGGACAGCTGGAGACAGCTGAGCTGCCGGCACAGCTAAGTGGACAGGTGGTGCTGGAGTTTCAGAACATTGATGATATGGAGCCACTGCGTTTGCATGACAACTGCTTCGGCGATTCGGAAGCCGAAGGAGATCTAGGTTTCAGTCTGGACGGCAGTGGCAATATACTGCTGCTGAGCATTAAGAGTTCACCCTCGACCAGCAGCTACGAGACGGTGGGCAACGAGTTTGCCGATCTAACGGATGCCAAGGCAGAGCTAGAGCCAGAAGCGGAAGTGAATGTGGATGTGGATGTGGATGTGGATGAGGATGAGGAAGTGGCCACAGATGTGGAGACAGAGCCGAATGGTCAGTTGAGCAAATTTCATAGCGCCGACGATGTGCGCCACGATGAAGAGCATCCAGCAACATCAGTCATCATCACCGAGGCCGCCTCACTGGATGACCTGGACGTACAATGCAATGACGACGAGCCCACCGAGGAGTTTACCTCACGCAAAACCAGTCTCATGTCGCCCCTGAACGAGGACATCACTGTCGTCGCCTCACTGGATGCCCTGCAGGAGCCAAAGTCGGCCTGCGTCTCCCCGGCCAGCTCCAATGGCGGTGTCTATAGCGTGGAGCTGCTGGAACAGTTTGGTTTGAATCTGCATCGGATCGAGAAGGATGTGCAGCGCTGCGATCGCAACTATTGGTACTTTGCCAGCGAGAATCTGGACAAGCTGCGCAATGTGATATCGACGTATGTGTGGGAGCATCTGGATGTGGGCTACATGCAGGGCATGTGCGATCTGGTCGCTCCATTGCTGGTCATCTTCGATGACGAGTCGCTCAGCTACAGCTGCTTCTGCAAGCTGATGGAGCGCATGATCGAGAACTTTCCCAGCGGCGGTGCCATGGACATGCACTTTGCCAACATGCGGTAGCTATCTCTATAACTATGCTGTCTACTCTAGCTGTCTCTCATACCTCTCTCCCTCTCTCTCTCTCTCTCTCTCTCTCTCTCTCTCCCTCTCAGTTCGCTCATTCAGATACTGGACTCGGAGATGTACGACTTGATGGACTCGAATGGGGACTATACGCACTTCTATTTCTGCTACCGCTGGTTCCTCTTGGACTTCAAGCGTGAACTCATCTACGACGATGTCTTCGCCACCTGGGAGGTCATCTGGGCGGCCAAGCACATTGCCTCCGGGCACTTTGTGCTCTTCCTGGCGCTGGCGCTGCTCGAAACCTATCGCGACATCATTCTATCCAACAGCATGGACTTTACAGATGTCATCAAGTTCTTTAATGGTAAGCTCGAATTATTTATACACCGCGCAACTAAAGTCATCGTACCCCTGATACATTTTCACGAAACACGCTCAACATATTATAAAACAAAAAAGTTTGGATGGAGGTTGATAAATTCAACTTAATTTAACTTAGATAATAGCAATATTTTATTTTAATTTAATATTATAGCTAAAAACAAAAAATATTCACACATTTGCATATACAAAAGTCTTCGTACTCTTACTAATAAATATAAAAATATTTCTATTATTAATGATATTGTGTAGCTAAAAGATTATTCTATCAAACTCCATCAAAACTTTTTCGATTTATAAAATGTGGACGCAGTTACAGGTGTACGTTGGCTTTAGTTGCACAGTGTCTATATGAATATAAATTAATTTATATATTTATTTTTATGTTTTCTTTTATAAATTCTAGAAATGGCTGAGCGTCACAATGCCCAGTCGATTCTGCAGCTGTCACGCAGTCTCGTCCTGCAATTGCAGACAATAATTGAGAACAAATAGGTTTGGAAAGGTGCACGATTTGGAACCGGAACTGAAACTGGAACTGGAACTGGAACTGGATCAGAAACTATTTTTGGCAATGGAACTCGAATTGGATTTGTGGCAACTGTGTGTATAATATGTGTGTGTGCATGATTGTCTGTACCTGTATGAGTATGCGTGTGTGTGTGTGTGTGAGAGAGAGTGCATGTGAGAGAGTAGATGTGTATATGTGTGTGCTCGCGTCAATGAGCGAGTGTAGTAGAGTGTGATCCACGGCAGTTAGAAACTAGCACATTGTAGGCTCAAGCAAATAGTTTAGATCTCGGTCACACGCAATACAGATAGTATCCGTACTTCCTTGAACAGTATTGGAGAGTTATATATATACATATATATGGTATAGAGAGCACTAAAGTATCGCATACTATTGTAGGTCTAATGCAGGAGATGGAATTTACAAAAGATAGAGCACACAGAGTGAAACTAGAGAAGATGCAGAGAGGCAAAGAAACTATATAGTTGCATGATTATATGTGTTTAGACTTAAGTAACTGTATAAAATGCACCGTTAGGACACCGAACGCTCTTGGGGCAGTTGTTAGTTAATTATCGGTTATCGTGTTTCCTTGAACGCTTATCGTCTATCGATTATGGTTTATCGTTTATTGATCAGCCATTGTTTCGCATTGAACGAGTATTGCCCATGGATCATGGGCCACTTCGCAATTTATATTTAACTGGCTGGGAATCGTTTTAAAATTTAAAAAAGTATATACTATATGTAACAAAAATAAAACAAAATATTACAAAATTCATAGAGAAAAAAAAGCATCTATTAAGTCAAAGACAAAACATAACGAAACTAAGCCGAAAAGAAATGTAGTGACCTGAAAAAAAAAAAAAAACAAAACGTTGAATATACTATAAACAAAGAAAATGTTAAAAAAACAAATATTAAATATTTATACTTATACAATATACATAAATCTATATACACACATAAATATATATATACATAAGCATGCATATACTGTATACAGACACACATACATATACATATAAACATAACTATTTAGAGACAGTTGCATATTTATACGTTTTATATATTCAGAGAAGAGTATATTGTTTCATATATATACATGTAAACACACACACACACATACATGAGTACTTACTGTAATGGTTTGGAGGGTTTTTTTGTGGTTGGATGGACGGGTCTTTAGACGAAGCAGCTACTGCTTCTATTATTGTTAATGCTATGTTAGAGTTTGTCATAGATAAACATACACACACCCACACACACACACCAACACACATACATATACACATGCATACACACCCACACTCAAATACTAAATATTTCAATTGTTTGCTGGGCAAGGCAATTGTTTAGTTATGGTGCTTACTTCAGTCATTGGCAGCAGGTATGTTGGTCAACTGGGTATGTAGGCACCTATATATATATATATATATATATATATATATATATATATATATATACATATATATACTTATATATAGAGAGATGATTTATAGACCAAAACTTGATATTATATTATGAAATACGGCTTAGATTGAACAACTATTGTAGTGTGTATTATGAAGTGTGTTAGAAAAAATGTTGTTAACGAGTTAATATGATAATGCAATGATGCAATGCCTGCCGTAATATACTATATAAAATATATGTAACTGCATGTATTATATATATGTATATATATATTAATATAATCAAGCTTAGAAAAGTTTTGTTTTAGAGTCAAAAACGAACTCAAAATTCGTTTCAACGATTTCAATTAAACTATTCTCAGGCAGTCGTATACCTCGTCTAGCCATACATGTTCTTGATAAATGTCCGTTAATGAAAAATTACATATATCAAAATCCAAATATAGCTAACTAAATCTGTTGTATTATAATATGAATAAGAAATGAAGTAAAGTATTCAAGGTCAGACAGGTTCTTATTTTTCTTGTACAGGGTATGCGCTAGTCGGCGCTGTACGACTAGAGCCCACTTATTTGATTTGATTCAAACTGATTTCATTTTCATTTCATTGTTGTGCGGGCGCACCAAAAAACTCCCTCCATTGGGCTAAAAGGTTTGTTGTTTACACACATGTAATACGCGGATACAGATGCAATTACATATACTATATACACATACCTACACACACATACATACATACATATATATTTATAAATATATACCCTAACAAAACAAAAAACAAAAATCAGTAACTGCGAAACGCACGCTTTTTGTGTATAGAAAAAAAACCAAAAAACATCTAAAAAATTAAAAAAAAAAAAAAATTAATGTGATTTCTTGTTGCTTCTATAAATATTGATATTTTTGTAAGCGCTAACGAAATGATGCATAAATTGATACAAATATGATAAACATACATACATATATACATACATACATATATACATAAATATATACTATATATATATACATATATATTAAAATTTAAAGTTCGCATTCGGGTGAGAGTTTAAGTAGAGCCTAGAACAAAAGGTGCAAATGATTCAAAGATTTGATAAGGAAACAAAAACAACTTTTGATACACATATTCGACGAACGCTAAGGAAAATTCGAGCAAAAACGAGATGAAAAGAAGAAGCATTATTATTTGAATATTACCTGAACTAGCTATGTATGCATATATACATATATTTAGAGCATTAACACACAACACATAAGCATATAAAACATATATATATATATATATATATATATATATACACGCATATAAGTCAATATATATACATGGATATTATGTTAATTTTTAGGGCTAAGCGTATAACCAAAAAAGCTCTGATCATCCTTACTGGCTAATGCAAGCATACATATGTATATATATGTATGTGTGTGTATGCTTGCATTTCCCAGACATATATACTCAATATATCTTTATATATATATATATATATATATATATATATATATATATATATATATATATATATATATATATATATATATACATATATACATACATACATATATACCACAAGCATTGAATGAACGATTTAGCAAACGCCATTATACATAGCTGATGTGAAAGTGAATAATAATTATACGCATTTTCACATATAAAGAGACATAAACACAAATACATACATATATATACATATATATATACATACACATATTTAAAAAAAAAATCAAAAGGAAAAAAAAACAAAAGTAAAATTGAAAATCATACAAATAAATGTGAAATATGCAAAATTGATTACAACACCAAAACAAAAATTCTATTAATTTTAAAAAATATTTGAAATCAAACCTTATAATCTTTTGGGTAAGTATCAATCGGGGCTTAGTGGGAAAAATTAAAATAAAATGAAAATTAAATTTTTTTAAATATATTTCTTTACAAATTTTATAGAGAACTTTACCTCAAAGCTCAAGTCGATCGTCTGAATTTGAAATTGATTGCCAAAAAAATCATTATAGGGTTAAATAAAATTTTCAATAAGACTCTAGAAGAATAAAAAATATTTAAATTTATTCAGTTAGTTGGAATCCTGAATCCTTGTGCCCCAAAGCCAATCCTCGATTCGATTGACCTTTTTTTTCCTTAATTCAATTTAAATAATTTAGCTTAAAAGAGTCAGCGAACTTTTAGCTTTTGCTTAATACTATATAAAATGTGGATGGGAATATTAATTTATTTATTTTTATTTTTATTTATTAAATTTGGGTTCTCCTACAATTTTTAACAATTTTCGCTTTAACTCAAGTTGATAATCAACATCACAAAAAGGATATAGGAAGCGACTTCAAAGCATATGCGACGTCACAGTGAATTGTTTTAAATTATTTATATATTTTGGAATTTTGGCAAGGAAAGTAAATTCATCAATATATACTGTGCATCAATTCAATTAAATTAATTAATAAATATAATTAAAAATTTACAAGTTGAAAGTGAACATTTGAGAAATACCTAGAATCCAGTTTTAAGCATTTCAGCTTAACATAACTTTTATAAATAACATGTCAGAGTACTCGAACAGCTAGTGATCGACTAGGAGATACCCTTTTTATGTACAACAACGACAATGAGCTATGAAATTGGTCGACTGCAATACACAGCAAATAAAAATGCTCGAATCGGCAATGCTCGATTAAGAGATACCCTTTTGAACAGAACATATGATATTTTTCCTATTCGAGGAGCTATCTTGCTTTATTTAATAATAGATAAGGCTCTTAAATACTTACAGCAATCGGTATTCTCGAGTAAGAGATACCCTTTTATATTCAAGTTGCCTATTGATAGTGCTCGACTAAGACATCCACAACAAATACGAGTAATTAAGTAGGTAGAGGGATTCCCAGAGATCCCTAATATTAGGGCTGTTTCAGATGTGGTAATCTATAAAAGTACTCCTTGATATTTGGCTAAAATTAAAGAGCATTCAGAAGCTCATTCTAGCAACTCTAATTCATGGTAGTTCATTAAAGCTGATGAAGTTTCATTGAAACTTGATGAGGGCATGCTAAAGAAGCATCTAAGATATTGGATCTAAAAGCATCGTGTAGGTTTTTCGATCTATATTTTGATACACATTAACCAAGAATCTCTATACTTTATGTAATCTCTCACGCCTCCATATGCTTGTGTTACCTACAGTGTAACAAAAACAATATACCCTTCATTTATATGTATTTATTTTACGGTGTAAGCACGCCCCCACATGCGGAAAATTGTGTGCATAGCTTGCTGCATACTTTTTCCAGCAACTGTGGCTTTGTGGCTTTGCTTTTAAAAGTTGTAAGTGCTTTGACCTCAGATTTTTATTCCACTGATAGAGCACAAATATATTGGAATCCGAATACTCAGAACGTCATGATACGAAGGAAGGGAGAGTTTAGTTTTTGTAAATTTTAAGGGTGGTATAGATGAAGTGTAACATTTACTTTCCGATTCCGTTTATAGACAACCTATTTTATGTTCAGCTTACAAAAGTCTTCGAGTTTTGCTTTATAAAACAAGTCTAGAAAATGATTAAGGAAATTAAAGATATATATATTTATATATATATATATAATTTTTCTATATATGACATTCAAATATATATAATGTATATCTGTATTCAGTCTAGCTTTTTAGATTTTTATTCAATTTATTTTACATATAGAATTAAATTAAATTAAAATAAATAAATTTATTTTAAAAATAATTTCAGTCTAGTTTTTTTCTTTCAAATTCAATAAAATTAAACTAAACTAATGTAAATAAATTTATTTTTTAAATAATTTTAGTCTAGTTTTTTCATATTTAGATTTACTTGTTATTTATTTATTTTTTTTTATTACAATTTGAGATTAGCTTAAGAAAATTGTTGTTATCTATGAAGCTTAATATTCCCAATTAGAGCATATGTATATAAATTTTCCTTCTTATGCCCAGTTTTCAATAAGTTCCATTAAAAAAAAAACTTTTACCGCCTTCAAATGAGAATATTGTTTATAAACATTATAAAAATGTTACTTAACATTATATTTCCAAAATACAAGCAAACGAATTTCCATCTGGAATTGCTTTGAAACATGACGTCGACATGAAGCAGAGCGTGATGAGCGTAACTGCAGTTTGCTTTGGCTTTCCAATTGGGGCAAATGCTGATGCTGGGCGCACAGGTGAAGGTGCAGGTGTAGGTAGAGGTGGCTATAGCTGGAGCCAACAGATTTGATGTTTGGCACACAGGAATTCGGAGTGTGCAGGTTAGGTAAGCTGGGCCCAGTGACGCCAGAGCACAGCACAGCGCAACAGGAGCGGCAACAGCAGCAGCAGCAGGAGCAGCAGCAGGAGCAGGAGCAGGAGCTGGAGCGGGATCAAGTGCGGAGCGGGTTGTAGTAAGCGCAGCGCGCAAACTCGCCAACGCGCAAGCCAGCAAAGCAAAGCAAAGGCAACGAAGCAACAGTAATAACAGATGCCGAATTTGGGGCAAACAGCGAACTGAAACTGGGGCTGGGGTCAGAGCCGGGTCGTTTGTCCTGTTGCTTGTGGCGAACACCGTTCGACGTCAGCACTGTACATATGTATGTATGTATGTATGGGTGTGTGTGTGTGTGTGTGTGTGTGTGCACATACAGATACATACAATTACGGCAGACGTGCAAGCGGGACAACAAGTGTTAAAGGGCAGTTAAAAAAGCTTTTGATGCTAGACTAAAAGGGAAAGGCAGACAGCCAGAAGGGCTGACGGCGCAGCTGAGCTCTGTGACTGCGGCCACTGGCTGACTGGCACCGCAGTAACACTAACAGCGACAGCAGCGACGGCAGCGACGGCAGCGACAGCAGCAGCAGCAGCGGCAATGGCAATGGCAACCCCAATAGCAACAGCTTCGTGGATTTGTGGAACGCAACGAGTGCCAGCTTTCAGTTTTACTTTTGAGCTGGTCGCGTGCGGTCGTAACGCTTTTTGCTAAATGCCAATATTATAATAGCTTAAAAAGAAACGCACACACAGACATACGCACGCACACACACAGACGCATACACGCGCACGCACACACACACACACACACACACAACACACACACAGGCATAGGAGTTTTTGGTGTGTGTTGTTTTTTTTGTGTTATTTTTTGTTGTTGTTGTTTATAATAATACGACAGTTATATTCTCGCTGACTGCTGCTTCTAGCTTTAGGGCACTGCTTCCTGGCAATGGCAGCAACAGCAACAGCAACAACCAGAGCAACAGCAACAACCAGAGCAACAGCAACAACCAGAGCAACAACCAGAGCAACAGCAACAGCCAGAGCAACATCAACATCAGCGTACGTTGCTCCCCAGCGGCAGCATGCCAAATTCAGTGTAAAACGCAGTCAGCCAGCAACTAGTAAATAAGCGAGCCGTGTTGGCTAAATGAAAGTGAAAGCGATAGCAGGAGACAGCGAGCAATATTATTGTAAACAGGACACAGTTAGCGAGAAATTGCTTATACGCAGCGTGGAGCGTAACAGAAACCAAACACAGTCACATGTACACAGACACACACACACACACACACACTCACACCAAATCCGACAGACAACATAATACATAAACCAACAAAAAACGACAACAACAACAACAACAACATATATTCTGTATATGTATATACATATTTTACGCGCGCGTGTGTAAAAGTTAAAAGCTTCACTGCTTTAGGGCTGGCAACATGGTGCAAACAACTGCAGGTATTTAAAAGACACACATACATATACATATATATACATATATATATTATATATAACTATATGCACATGCATGCTCTAATTTGTAGTCCAAAATATTCATAATTGGGTCAATTAAAATTGCTGTGAGGCGTCAAATGGCTGCAACTCTAACATGAATTTCGCTTGCAATTTCTCTCACCTTCTCACATTCTCACACACACACACACTCTCTCTCTCTCTCTCTCTGTGTCTCATGCAGCAATTCAAAGACACTGCAAAGTGAGAACTTTCAGCAGCAGCAGCAACACCTGCAGCTGCAGTTTACCTGCTTTTACCTTCATTCCCTTCATTTGCATTTTGTCCAAGTTTGCAAAAGCTGAGCACAAATTGTTGGTAATTAAAGTTCGGCCAGCGCCTGGCTGCTGCATACTTCAAATTACTTCCTAAGCCCTGTTCACAAAGTGTAAATTAAAATGCGAATTAGAGATGCTCAGACTCAGAGCGTGCCCAGAATCTGAGACAACTTGCAGCTGCACAAGGGCTGGGAGATATTAAATTGATTTTGTGGTGTTTTAAAGTAAAATAAGGAAAAGAAATAAAGTTGATGGCAAAAAATTTGTGTGATATAATGAACAAATTAATAATACAAATTTATAGCAAATATAATAATATAATATAAAATTAAATAAAAATATATTATACAAAAAATATACCTATGCATATATATAAAAATTAATAAAAATTAATAATAATGAAATAATCAGCTATAATATGTCGCTGTTAAGTTAGTCAAGTTCCTCTAGGCATAACTTAGATGCAGTTTAAAGCATTTAGACGTTGCCTTTAATTAATCCAGACTGTATAGATTTAGCATATATATATATTTTTTTTCTTTTATTCATGTTTTATTTGCAATCTGTCTTATAGCTAAACAATAAGCAAATTTACTAAAATTATCAATAATTGACAAATAACCGGATGACTTGAACTCCAATGAGCTCAATCCATATATTTACATATTTACAGTTCTAGCTAACTCTATTCCAACCCATTTTGCAAGTCCGGAACGTGAAATCGTTTTAGACGCCGTCGGCTATTATTTGTGTTGTCTAAGAGTCTTAATGCTCGGACATTGCAGTGGTCATGATTTAGCACTTATAAAAGTGAACATTTAAATGCGCTTTAGAGATGTTAAGACACGGAGCGTGCTAGAATCAAAATGCCTTCAGCTGAAGATGAAGTGGAAAATACTAAATAGATTTGTTAGTTTATTAAAGCAACATAATCAAAGAGCCATGAGGTCATAATATGGTTGTCATAAGTTAGTTGGTTCGCCTAGACATAGCTCAAATGCATTCATTAGTCTCTGCCTTTGGTTTTTCTTTTAGTTAGTCATAACTTGGTGTTAGAAAGCACAAACATAAATCCTGAATGCATGGACTAAGAACTTATAAAACTAAAAATTTAAATGCGTTTAAGGGATCTTAAGACTCGGACTCGGTGCGAGCAGATAGAATCCAAGGCATCCCAAAGCAATCGTAGAGCGCTGAGATACAGACAAGGAATCAGAATTGCTTTAAACTGCAGCTGAGTCAAGCTTAGACTAACTTAGCAACTTTAATAAGTTGCTTAGACTGTTAGTTAGCATCTGAGTTAAGCTTGAATTCATTATGAATGATGAAGGGTTTCAAGTCTTGAGGTTGATGGCGTTTAAGTCTTCACCTTTATCAAGCTATGATATGGCTCTATTAAGTTACTTAGCTAATTCAAGCTTAACTCGGTTGCAGTTGAAAGCAATTCTAACGCTCTGCCCATATCTCAACTTTTAGTTAGTCACTGCTACTAAGGGCGGCTAGAAAGCCTGCCCAAGCACGAGCATTAATTCAGAGTGCGTAAAACTTTTATGAATGGCAAGTCAATGGGCAGCATAATTGAGCGAGGAATACGCGCTGGCAAATGCATGTGGGCGTTTGTTTATGTGCTCAACTCGAAGTCGTGGGCATTGTTACGAGGGCATCAGCTCTGCAGACAGCACACACAAGTACACAAATACACAAATACACAAACACTCACACACACACACACACACACACAGAGAAACAGCCAGATTAGCTTCCTTTTACTATGAAGCTGAAGCGCTACAGGGAAATACTTCTGCTGAAATTGTTCATATATGTGTTTGACACATTTCCTGCTCCTGCTGTTCACGTCTGACGCATTCCAGCAGCGCCAGCAAAGCACAGCTGTTTGAATGCACAATGAGCCGTATAATACTATTACAGTGGGTCTAATAAGTTAAGACCTAAGTATGCAACAAATACAAAGCTGACGATCTATGCAGCTATTCAGAGTGTTTCTCGGGAAGCTGCTTTGCTTTCAGACTGACGTTTCTGCAGAGCTGGCCTTTTCAAATATATATTTCATTATCTTAATTAAGTTATTCACATTGCATTATTATCTAGTTGCAGTTGGAAAGAGCTCAAATTATTTATTTAAGCAGATATTGAAATGCAATTAAAATATCATTTTGATGTTTCTTAGTTTGTGATGACTAAAAATAAAAATGTTTTATGGAATCTGCTTTAATTTTCGGCAAGGGTATTTCTAAGCTGAGCACCCTTCAAATTTTGTTGCTGACTTCTTTTACAGCTTTTAATATATTGAACAGCAGGGGGTATGCATTGCTTCGAGGCACATTGCAAGAGGAAGTCGGAAGGAAAACTTACTTTATGCATGTTGAGAGCATGCCAAATGCATACGGCAAAGTTGTAAACGTATTTGAGAGCTATATATAATATAAAGTATATATAGAAATATATATAAAAATATATCTATATACATAAAAATTAGTCTCAGTGGCTTGAAGCCATAGGAAAGATCTTGATATCGAATAAAGTGACCAAGTGATACTATTTTCGATAACTACAACTTAAAAGTTGTTCAAGCTATCAATAACATTTAGATGTAAAAATATTCAACAGCAATTGCCATATTTATAAATAAATATATATATATATAGTATGTAGTCATGTTGTTTTACCTATCACATATAAATTATAAATTATATAAAATATAAATTAGTCTCAGTGGCTTGAAGCCATAGAGAAATTGTTGATATTTAATGAAATAACCATTTTCGATGACAACATTTCTGCAGTTTGTTAAATCATCGATAAATGTACAAAGCATTTCTAGTATTTCCCATAATTATATATATCTATATAATATATAAAGTTTGCTTTCATTATCTATATGCTTCCTTGAAGCCATAGAAAATATCTTTCTTTTTTTTTTTTTGTTTTCATTAAGGGTTGAGTCCAATTAATGAAGTATAATAGAACAAACCTTTTGATATATGCAAAAGGATCTAATTACAAATATCGATAATAGAAAAATTCTTAATATGCATAGTGGTGACCAGGCAAGTGTGATACTATTGGCAATAACTATATTTCAGCAGTTGTTTGAGTTATTGAAAGTATTAAGATGTATAAGTATTTAATAATATCTGCCATTTAATATGCCAATATTTATGCCTGCTAAAAGTATGTTAAATATTTATCAAATATTATCGAAATTTAGTCCAAATTGTAAACACGATCGTCAGCGTGGCTCTAGAAAGTAGCTGAAAGGCTTAAGAGTGAGTACGCTCTTTGGCATATTAGATTAACAATCTGACAGAGATTGCTATGAGTTGAAGGAAATATTGGCGTAATAATACTATATAACAAGCCGAAAAGTCAGAGCTCAGCCGTATCGGAAAAAGTGTTACTTACTCTTGAAGCATTTTTAGCAAAGATAAATCATCCATTGGCAAAATGTTATGTTTCATAAAAAATGGCATCAAAATATCTTTAAAATAAATAATACAAAAATAATAAAATGTATGAAAAAATTTATATTTTTGCAATTTCTTTACCTATCACTCTTATTTGGTCACACCCCGGTAACCAGATAAATGAACATTTTTTACTTTTATACATTTTGTTTACAATTTAGATTATAATCTAGTCAAACTCGCCTTAAAGCGCACAAATTTATATTGTAGGGTATTTAATAGCGTATATGATGGTTGGCTGTGCACTGCTTTCTAGTTGCTATTCTCGAATATCTCGTGCAAAAATGTTTCTCTTTGTAATAGAAATGTCAGCGTTTCCATCTGCATCATCGTCTCAGACGGCCATACGGCCATATGTACGGTCATAGGGCCATAGGGCCATAGGGGCATAGGGGCATAGGGGCATAGGGCCTTCCGCCTGACATTCCACACATCATCATCATCATCTCATGCCACGCTGCTTTTGGTGTGTATTCAGGCAGGCAGTCAGGCAGTCAAGCAGGCAGGAGACCAGCTGACAGTTACAGAGCACAAAGCTAATGTGAGGCAAATAAGCGCACGCATTGAAAGCACTGGGAATTTCGAAGGCGTTGGCACGCTTTCTGCAGCCTGGCCATAAACACACACACACACACACACACACACACACACATAGAAAGCTGCGACGCGTCGCACAACGGGGTCCCACTGCCAATGACAGTGCCGTCATTCCATTAACTCAGCGTATGTCGACTCACATGTCAGCGCCATTCGGGGCCGTTAACGTGCCTAAATGATGCCAGTGCTTAAATGAAAACTTCTCTGTCTGGACATCATTAATTCAGCAGCAGCAGCAGCAGCACAGCGTCCATTCGACGTGAAAGAAAAACAAAAAAAGAGAAAAGCAATTATAGTCTAAAGTTCAGAGGTATCTGGAGATAATGGAAAAGTGTGGAAAGTATTCAACATCCAAGTTGAATCCAGGCAACAACAACAACTGTTCAACGCTCGAACATTGTATACAACTTTTGATACATTAACATAGAACGCTGCTATACAGAATCTACTGTATTGAAGCAAACCTACAGCAGCAACAACATTTTCTCATTTACATTTTGACTAAGCCAGCGAAAGCTGAGCACCAGTTGTTGATAATTAAAGTTCGGACAGCGCCTGGCTTTAGCATATTTAAAATTTTATTTTTCAGCGCTGTTTACAAAGTGAAAATTAAGCGATATTAAGACTCGCAGTATCCCAATATCTAAGTGCTTTTAATTGTAGCTGGAGCGGGAAATGTTAAATAGATTTGCTAGTTTATTGAAGTAAGATTATGAAATAATGACTCCATAAGCCTTAGTCACATTTTACTTACCCTTACTTAGCTATCCCATATAGTTTTTAGTAAATATATATATTAAATAACTTCTGTTTAGATTATGTTACCTAAAAGGTAGCGGACGCTAAGCTGTAAATAAATGTAAATAAATATTTCATTTAAAAGAAAAGACAATATGAAAGAGTTATGAGGCTATAATGTGGCTCTGTTAAGTGCGACTAGACATAACTCAGATGCAGTTTAAAGCATTCATTAGTCTCTCTCTGTTTTTGGCTCTGCTCTGCACTATGGGGAATTTTGCCTTTTTTCGGAGATTTTTGCCGTTTTTAGATTTTTTTTAAGGTAACGTCTTAATAAAACTCCAAACTATAAGGTACAGTACTTAGTATTTTAGATAACAGTCAATTGTTAAGCCCATCACCTGTTAAAGTCAGTTGTTTTTTTGGTAGTCGATTTTCAAATGGTCAATACTCAGAGACCAAACTTAATTTTGGTGAAATTTAAAAATGGATATACTTTATAAGGGTTTGTACTATGTGCTGATGCTTTTAATAGAGCATGGATACTTCTGATCTCATGATTTCTTCGGCAAATCTTGAGAAACGAGTTCGCTTCCTAATGAAGTTATAAGTCTTCTATTATTATTTAAAATATTTATTTCAACGGAAGAATAGTAATTTAGATTTTCTTGTTTAAAAAAAATTAATGTTTTAAAGTATTAATAAGCAAAATTCATAAAAATATTTTATTTAATTTGTTTTTAATCTTTGTTGGGCGGTGACACGCCTCTTTTTCAAAAAAATTTCCTGAGGGAATACATAATAATAATAAAAAAAGCGAATCAAAAAAACTGGCTTAGTTTTCAAGTTATTAATTTATACCCGACAATTCGGAATATTCTCCATAGTGCTCTGCGTTAGTCGCAGCATTTAAAGTAAGCCGAAGCACGAGTCTTAATCCAGAGTGCGTAAAACTTTTATGAATGAGAAGTCAATGAGCAGCATAATTGAGCAAAGACTACGCGCTGGCAATTGCATGTGGGCGTTTGTTTATGTGCTCAACTCAACTCAACTCAACTCAACTCATCGTTGGTATTGTTGCGATGGCTTCAGCTTAGTAGACAATACAATTCACACACACACACATGCACACACACACACACATGCACACACACACACACAGACACACAGACAGCCAGCCAGATGAGCTTAGCTTAGTTGAGAGTTGGTTTGCAGGCAAAGAAGCATCACAAAGAATATATTGCATATATGCTCATGACATAATGCCTGTTCCAGCCAGTTTTGTTTGGTTTTTCTTTCAAAATTGTTCGTTGAGCATGTGTTCGGGATGTACAGGGAGGGAGGGGTGGGTGGTGGGTGGTGGGTAAGCCAGTCTGTAACCTGCCATCGAGAATGGAAATGGAGCTTTTAAGCTGACTGTGTGTGTGTGTGTGTGTGTGTGTGTGTGTGTGTGTGTGTGCTGACGTTGCGGCAGTCAATCGAGCTATATGCTGACACATGACGCTTATAGAAAACATATTTTTCACGGAAAATAGATATCAATAAATAATCCTGATATGTGTGCGAGTGAATGTGTGTATGTATCTGTGTTGGGGGCTTTGCCAGGGGAACCTTAAGTCTCATATTCAGGGGCGAACATATCAAAGCAAAATTTATAATACTTGACTGTTTGCCGCCGATGTGAGCTGGAATCTTCAAGCGAGCTGAAAATATAACAGCATCGAGTTCCCAGAATGCGGAACATGAAATGCGACCCAATGCGTACAATAGACAAAGAAGCGAAGCATATTCATTTGTGTATGTCCATGCATTTGAGTGCCAATTTGTTAGAAATTCACATTTCTCTTTGACTTTGACCTTTGCGCTGCAGTTGTTAGAAAACAAAAGATGCCCATAGATAGAAGAAAACACAGTTATGCAGGCAACTGGAACTGAAATCTCAATCTAAATGCCATATTGCAAAAGCATTCGGAGTGAAATTGAAATTGCAATTGGCCCACGCGCTCACAGACAAGTCCAGAGACAAGCAGCGGATAGAATTTCTAATTAAGCCAAGCAAACAAAGAAAAATGCAAATTGAAAATGGTAATGGAAATGGAAATCAAAGTTAAATTGCACTGCAAAATATGCGTGGGTTGCTTGCTGCTGCTTGTTGCTTGCTATTTCTGCTGCTGCTGCTGCTGCTGCTGATGATAACGATGATGAGCAGTTATTTAATTAAAGTGAACACAGCGAAATGCTGACATTCAACAACAACAACAGCTGTCAGCGCCACAAACTACGAAATACCAAAAGACTTGCCCCAATAAGTAGGCAACATTTCTTGGGCAAGAGCTGCAAAATACCAAAAGCCTTTGCCCAAATAAGTAGGCAACATTTTTTGCTCTTCTTCATCTGTGGAGCATTCGTTCCACGTTTAAATCCTAATGCAGTTTGTGTGTTAAATATACAGTATATATATGTATATTTATATACTACATATATTTACACATATTTTATATAAATTAATGTGCGCACACACTTCGTGCGTTGGGCGCGTGTGGGTTGGTAATTTCCATGCGGGTTGCTGTTGCTGGTGATAGCATTGGGCAGCAAAAACTCATTTACCAAACGTACGCCATGAACAATATCACCAACATTAGCGATAAAAACAGCAACGACAACAACAACAGCAACAGCAACAACAACAACAACAATGTCAATAACAGAAAGCAACAGATGTCCCAGTCCCCGATAGCCTAGGGGGGAGCTGCGACCCGGCCCGGACCCGGTGCCCGGTGCCCGGTGCTTGGGGCCCGGGACCCACACACACGATTCCGGAGCACGGCCTTGGTTTCACGCCTGCGCCAGTTTGTGCCTAATTAAGAGTTTATCTTAATTCTATAAAAATAGTTGGCACTTTGATAAAACTCACGGGGCACATAACAAACTCAAATAAACAGATAATGTTATACAGTCGTTGCGGCTGTGTAGAACACTAAATAGATAGCAAGTTAGATATTATATTATGTGCATATATATTGTTACTTTAACAAGGGAAATTAAGTAACGAATTTACGTGTAGAATTGAGGATATTATCTTAAACGACATGAGGACGAAACATTTTTCTATATGAGCAAAATATCGCTAGCTGTTAGTCTAGTGTGTATATATTTTATATTATAGGTATATATTATAAAACAAAAATAAGTTTACTAAATACAGTTATTATCAGAATCGCAGATTTTATTAAAAACAAAAAAGGGTTTTAAATTAACTATTATATTAAAATTATTCTGGATTCTACTTCTCTACTTTGACTTTTGGCTTGAATTAGTGAAGAACTTTCTTTCTTCGTAGAGAAAATTAGTCATACTCGCTGACATTACTTCAAGGCTAAGGAAAAATTCTTCAAATAATTTCTATTTAATAAACATTTTATCGAATGACTTGAACGTTTAAACAATTTTTTGTTTTTGTATATATATTGATTTTTATTTTAATTTTACAAAAGTTTGTACCCTGAAATTGAACTATCGAAATGAAGCTTTAAAATATATTTTGAAAATTACTAAGATAAAAAGAAAATGTTAAAAAAAATAAATATATGTACGTATATACTTATATTATTACGTTTTGTACCCATATCATACATACATAAAAATTACGAAATAAAATCTGTATATACATAAAAACTATTTTAAAAATATTTTAGAGCGCTACATGAAAGGCAAAAAAAAACTCCGTTTAAATAAACAATATTACAATATTTCGTATATACATAAATATATCGTACTTACTCAAATAAAATATAAAATTAAATAAAAATAAAAGTATTAAATATATTTTTGTTCAAAAACCATTTTTAAAATATTTTATTTATTTATATTATATATTTGTAATTTGTTTTTAAATACATTATGGTTTAAAACCCGATTTTTGATTTTTTTATTTGATTTATTTTATTTGTTTATTAGAAAGCACTAGAGCTTCTCTTTGCGCTATTATCTCCGTTGTGTCTTATCTAAATCGCCAGGTTTAGATTATCTACTAATTTTGGCAGGTTAATTACTGGTTAGTGGCTGAGGAGGTTTTCAAACTGGCGTCCGCCTAGGCTTTGGGCAGCATTTGATCATTAATCGACTCGAGTAAATAGAGATCTGGTCCTTCAGGGAAAGCTTAATTTTGCTGTGTAGCATCCAGGACATCTACTTAGGATGGGATCGGCAGGTAGTTGCAATTGTCCGAATAATATATTGCATGCGAGTACGCATTTTAAATAGCTAAAAATGTTTTTTTTTTTTCGTATATCACATTTGAGGTTTATTATTAAATAAAAATAAAAATTAAATATAATTTACAATAATTATTTTATTACTCAACTACAAATATAATGCAATATAATTAGCTAAGTCTTAAAAATTAGTGTTAAACTTTTTCTGATACTTTACTTATTATTATTTAAAGATATTTAATTTAAATTTAAATTATTTCGTATCTTTAGTCTTCTTTAAACTCAATGATAAACGAGTAATTCTAAATTTATTTTAAATGTGAAAAAGAAAGAAAATTGTTTTGTGTCATTTTTTGTTGCAGATTGAAGATATTTTGCGCATTGTTTCTGACAATTTGATGTCAGCTGTCGATTATGATGAATTTTCGCAGTGAAACGTATTTGCTCTCACATCTGGCATAGACCGTGATACGGGTCATGACATTCAAGGGTCAAATCATTTGCAAAGATAGCGCGCAGCAGCCCAAAAATAAAAACCCAAAGCAGCCGTCGTCAGTCCCTTGTTGAATACAAATATATACATAAATATATAAATACATGTGTATATATATATATAGATTTATATATATATATCTTTAAACATGTTAAAGAAGACAGAGAGAGAGAGAAGAATATTTAGATGACGCGCATTAGGGCAAAAATATGCGGGTTTATTTTTAAATTTTGGCGCGTTTCGTGTTCGGGCGGCAATTAAATTGTTCGCCCCAGGAGCTGAAATGCGGTTGAGCCATTTGAGCCATTAATTTGCCATTTTATGCCGTGGCCTAATGAATTTACGATGGCATCGAGGTAAATTGATATGCGCCTCGACTTTCAAATGAAATGCACAGATTTTGGGCTTAAAAACTTTTGCCGTTCAGCACTCGCTTCCCAATTTAAGAACTTACGCCTTCAGCTTCTGGCTTGGTCATATATAACACATACGCCTCGTTCTCCCTTTGCCTGCTCATGGTCCATGGGGATTGCTGGCTGCTGGATGCTGGCCGTGGCCTTGCTCTTTGGAAACGCACTTAATTTAACTTCATCCCAGACCAATGTGCTGCGGCACGCTCCATTTGCCACCGTGCAAATGTCATCATAAAAAGCGAAAAACAAATTGAGATGCGCACATGACATTCAGCTGTCCGACAATTAACTATGTGTTATTTACATTCATTTCAGGCGCAAACAGCGGCCAGATAAACAAATAAAAAGCGAGCGCAATAAATGAAAATAAAGTAAAAACGATGAAAAACGCAAAAGTCCTTTATGTGACGAATATTAAATACTCTGTAGAGATTTGATGTGGAAAGTGATTGAGTGTGATGTTTAGGAGTTATGAGGGTTAATGTATTATCAGGGTGTTTCATGTTTGTTAGTATTGAGAGATTTGTGAAAATATCTGAAGATTTCATAAGATCTATTGAATTTAGAGGTTTCTGAAAGTTTTTCAAGATCTATTGAATTGAGAGATCCCTGAAGATTTCCTTAAATCTATTAAATTGATAGGTTTCTGAGGATTTCTGAAGATTTCTCAAGATCTTTTGAGATATTTTAGAAGATTTCTCTAGATCTATTGAGGGATTTTTGAAGAGCTCTCTAGATCCATTGAAAGATTTTCGAAGAGCTCTCTAGATCTGTTGAATCGAGAGATTTCTGAAGGTTTCTCTAGATCTACTGAATTGAAAGGTTTTAGAAGTTTTCTTTAGATCTATTGAAAGATTTTTGAAGAGCTCTCTAGGTCTTTTGAATTAAGAGATTTCTGAAGGTTTCTCTAGATCTATTGATTTGAAAATATTTTGAAGATTTCTTTAGATCTATTGAGAGGTTTTTGAAGAGCTTTCTAATTCTATTGAGAGGTTTTTGAAGAGCTCTCTAGATCTACTAAATTGGGAGATGGTTTCGCTAGGTCTATTGAATTGAAAGATTTTGGAAGATTTATCTAAATCTATTGAATTGATAGGCTTCTGAAGATTTCTGATGGTTACTGAAGATTTCAGAAGTTTTCTCAAGATCTTTTGGGAGATTTCAGTAGATGTCTTTAGATCTATTGAGAGATTTTTGAAATTTTGAAGAGCTCTCTAGATCTATTGATTGAGGGATTTCTAAAGGTTTCTCTAGATCTATTGAATAGAAAGATTTTTAAAGATTTCTCTAGATCTATTGAATTTCTCTATTGAATTGAGATCTCTAGATCTAGCATCTAATATCAAATATTCGATTTAAAATTTTCCACTTTTTTGTGGCGTTTTATTTTGGTCTTCATCTACTTTGCCTATTCCAATTAGCTAAACCCGTTGGATTCAATTAATTGTTGATAGCTGTTTTGCTATGCCATGCCTTGTCTCGACTTTGATCTTTGTCTATTGCCAAAAAATTGAAGCAAAGAATCTGTATCAAGTTTCTATGGCCTCACAAAAACCAAAAACAAAAAACTCTAATGATGCTACAGCCAACGTTTGGCCTAGACCCAATCCCTTGCGACTTTGTCTTGTGTCCAACACAGAAGATTGACCCTGAAAACAGTAAAAAGAGGGCATCGACTCAGGAGCTGAACAACACGAGAAGAGTAAACTCCTTTAAGTACATCGAGAGTTGACGAAAGTATGGACCCAACTGTATTGGATGCGTGAGAACAGCGATCTATGCTGCACTCCGATGAGTCAGCTAAAGCAATCTAGACTGAGTGAGAGAGTGCAGATTTATGAGTTATCTTTATTCAGTAGATTTTATTTTTGATAAAGTATGTGCTTACTATGACGGTGTTGGGTTTAGTTGGAGTAACAACGTTTGCTGCTGAGCTGCATGTGAAAACGTTGCAGTCGTTGCAGAGTTTCTAGTTCTTAAACTGTTAAATAGACAAATTTATCCAATTGGCCACGCCCCCGATGATGGTAAATATCTTATTGATTTTGGGCTGTCAACCCTATAATATATTCCAAATTTCAACTCTCTAGCAGTTCAAATACCATGGTTTCTAAGATACCGGAATATGTGTTTTCCTATTTGCCACGCCTTTAGTGAGCGGATTGGAAAAATCTTGACTTTTTATAATTCGAGGGTATACAGGAGTACATGTTCCAAATATCAAGTCTCTAGCTTCAATAGTGGCGAAATGGCTCGCATTCTTCCGGACGGACGGACGAATAGTAAGACGGACATTACACAAAACCAATATACTCATTTCACTTTCGTGAATGAGCATAAGAACAGAATTATTTCCATAGATATTTATGATAGAGTTGGTCGCTTGTTTGACCAGCGAATTCATCTTAATGCAAGAGATAAGACAGCAACTGCCTGAAGAAAAATAAAAGAAGAAACTTTAAAACTATGAGAATATATAATGTAGGGCGGGCAGACGTCAGCCTTATTATAATATAGAATATACACTCATGTATATATATATATGTATATACATACATATATCACATTTATATCACATCCATCATCTGAAAGTCTTTGCCTTAGCATCACATATTCAGCGACTTATTTATGGTGCTCTGTTGTATGTGAGGGCAAAGCAAATACAAGCGCTACAAAGTGTAGCGAAAGTTGAACTTTGCACTCGTGTTTACATTTCTCCAACATTTTATGTCAATGTGTGCGAATGTGTGCGTGTGTGTGTGTGTGTAATGTCTTCCTTTTAATAAAAATGAGTTTATTAAAAGTTTATACGATGAAGTCGTTGTCAGTTTGAGTTCCTGTTGCCGCTGACCGCTGTAAATAACACTTAAATACTAATTAAGTGCAATGGAAAAGTGTTGCAAAAATGTGGATGGTGCAACAAAAGAGCAGCAATTACGTTGCCCAAGCACAAGCACCTAACCACCTTGGTGACGCTAACTCACTCACTCTCCCGCTCTCCTCCTCTCTGCCTCTCCCCCTCTCTGCATCTCTGGTCCGCCTCCTGCTCGCCATTTCTTTTATGGCGTATGACGCCAGCCAGTTAGCGGCATGTTGTACTCGTGGCAGCAGCCGTGTACGCATTTCATTTCAGCATGTGGCCCATGTTTGGGGCCATGCTGGGACCATGTTGGGGCCATGTTGGCCATGCTGGTCCGCCTGTCTGCTGCTGGCCATTGCCGCCTGCCTGGCTGCCAGACAGCGTATTGTCGCCAGACCGACACACATAAAAGCCGCAGCGCCCAGCTGTGTCTGCTGGCCACCAGCCCCAGCCGCCCACAGATTGGCGACGAAACAGCTGTGACCCGGCACACGTTTGGCCCAGACACACACAACACACAGCACACAACACACAGCACACAGCTTTAATGCCGTTGCGCCTCGACTTGTGGCCAGTGCAAGACGCAAGCCGCAAGCCGCCTGCAATGCTCCGTGGCGAGCATTGTGTAAAAATCCTTTGGCAAATGTATGCAACGATTTAATCAGAGGCTCGCAACGCAACTGCCATGCGCTTACCGCATGCCACATGCCACATGCCGCATGCCACATGCCACATGCCACATGCCACATTTATGTCGCCTGCGATTCCGGCTTAAGCAATGCGCGATTTCATTTAACATTCGTGCCGCGGGCATAATTCATTAAGCGCAGCATTTACTGTTTGCAAGGAGGAAGGAAAACATTTTATATGTTTCTTTTTTTCTTTTTTTTCTTTTTTTGCGCGTTATTTACCTTTACATTTACCTTTTACCTTTACTGTGGCACACGGCCTGACAGTTTGCAGCGTTTGCTTGAAGCCAAAAGTAATACAGATAATTGGAATGTATTTTTTCATGTCTTTGTATGACAAAACTTAATAATTAAAGACGAACGGAGAATCGAGAGATTAATGTAAGCCAAACGATTAAAGCCAGGCATATTTTTTACTTATTGCCCTAGGGCCACAAATTAAAAATTGTCATACAATACTTTAATAGTTATTAACAAAAAAGATTATTATTTAACAAATGTAATTCGCCCTTGGCAAATAAGAGTAAAATTAAAAAAAAATAAAATAGAAGAGTAAATTAAATAGATATTGTAGAAAAAAATCAGAAAATTTAATTTTTCATAAGAATTTCGAATTTATCAGCTGAGGATCAAATCCAATGATGAACGAATATGCATATCTATATATATATATTCATATACAAGATACAAGTTCTGTTAGTTAGAACGACTCTACCGATTATTATGACTTTGGTTATTGGTTATTAGATTTGTATTCTACAGGAATAGGATAATAGGTACTACAATATGAGATATTCGACGAGAAAGAATTATGGTCTTAAAAGATACTAAGAAATACAATAATTGCATCTCAATGATGCATCAGCTTGAGCATCAAACTCGAAACGGAGCGCTTAGCTTTCATTATTTTACTTATAAGAAATACCGAGACGTAGAAGATCTAATCTCAACCGATACAGTCTCATATCAATTAGGATTCGAAACATTGCAAAGGAAACCACTGAGCATATAATATCTAGTATATCCTTATAGCTATAGTCTCCAATATTTTAGATTCATTGGTAACTTATTTAATTTAGAGTTTTTTTGTAGATATTTTTGATACAGGTTTCAAATTTAACAAAATTCTTTAAATTGAAGGACAGTTGCAAATATATTTACTATATGTATATATATATATAATATTATTTTTTCCGTTGAATAATTAGTTGTTGAAAAATTAGGAATATACAAAAAATTGCTTTTCTTTTTGAAAAAATAAAAATAAAAAAATAATAATAATAATACAATTTAAAATTATTTTTATTTTTTAATTTTTTTAATATTAATAATTTATAAATATTAAAAAAACTATTCTTATTTTTCTTTTTAAAAATATTGAATTTATATTGAAAAAGAAACAGAAAATCATAAAATAAAAAATTCGATCTCATGAAAAACGCAAAAAATATGGATGGATATGGATAAGATAATATAGATGTGATAGTCATAGCTGATTTTGATATACGATTTTAAATCCTTAATCTCATTTAAAATGCGAAATTGTCGCATTTGGTTTCATAGAAATCAGCTTAAATGGGGTTCCTGGTATCCCCACAACTAGCAGCTCGGTAATTTCTGCTAATTAGAGAACTTTTCTGTTTGTTTCCTTGAATTTGAAAATATTTCCCCAGTCACATTTGTCAGTTTGTTTTTCTGCAACTAATAAACTTTGGCCTTTGCGGATTCCAACTGCATACACAATAACTTTGAGTAACTTTAGACAGATTGGTTTGACATTTGCAGTCGGTAGTTTGGGTTGGCGCGGGCGCGGCCGTCAGCGTGCCAGTGGAAGTGGGCGTGGACATGGGAGTGGGAAAATGGAAAGCAATTAATGAAAATTAAATTATACGTAGCCGGAAGTCATCATGAATTTTGAGTGCAAATCCCATTAGCATTTGCCGGCCATTGGATGGATGCCGTCCGACCATGGCCACGGCAAGGCACGGCATGGCATGGCGAGGCGCTGGTAAGGTGTGGCCGTAGTCTGCCCAGCGGCTGGGCACACGGGTCGTCTGTATTAATTTAATGTTGGGTGTTTTGGGTGACGTCCGCTGGCCAGGGCCAGAGCCAAAGCCAGAGCCAGAGCCAGAGAGAGCACCACCGCCAGCAGCAGCGCCACCGCCGTCGACACATGTTGAGCATATTGAGTTTCAAAGCGTAATAGCGACATCGGACGACACGGGAGGCGGAGGGTAGGGGCGGCTGGGCGTGTGGCTACAGGCGTCATGGCTGTGATTTCGCTTTAAGGCCCCGCGGGGTTTACTTTTATGAGATTCGCGTGGCTTGCACAGTTGGTCGTCGAACGTTAATGTTGACTCTTTTGTCCTGCTGGCATTTACAGATGGCATGGACTTCAAGGAGCGGCTCATTGCGAGCGTTAAGAAGGAGGTCAAACAGCTAATGGAGGAGGCTGTCACCAAGAAGTACGTGCATGAGGACAGCAGCTCGGTGACATCGCTCTGCGCCGCCGTGGAGGCCTGCCTCAGCCAGGGACTGCGACGTCGAGCGCTCGGGCTGTTCAAGACCTCGTCGACAACGGCTTTGCTCCACAAGATAGCCAAGACCTGTGCCGAGGCGGAGCACATTAGCAAGCTGGTCCAGGACATTGAGGCCAGCGATCCCAACAAGCGCTCGTCCTCCAGCAGCGACAGCTTCAATCGACCGCCCATGCTCAAGAAGAGCAGCAGCAACTCCATGTCGACCAACAATGCGACAACATCGTCGGCATCCGGCTCCGCTTCGACCTCGGTAACGGCATCGGTGTCGGTCAGCGCCAGCACCAGCATGTCTCTGGTCACCATGAAGTAAGTAACAATAGTAACCACCCTCTCTCTCTCTCTCTCTCTCTCTATATCTCATACACACTCCATCTCTCCGACCCCCATGTTTATATACACTGACCCCATTGAAACTGTTAAATCAAGGTATATTGCTTTTGCGTAAATTTATGTGACAGGCAGAAGGAGGCGTAGCAGACGCCATAAAATATATGTATACCCTTGATCAGGGAAACGAGATGAGTTGATTTGGTTCCGTCCGTCTGTCTGTCCATATGTATGAATGCATCGATCTCAGAATCTATAAAAGCTAGAGGCTTACAAATATTTCTGTAGGTCCCTGTATAGCACGCGCAGATCAAGTTTTTTTATCGATTATTATCGATTTACTTTTCGAAAAATTTATTTTTTAATTATATCTCGTATATCTTTTTAGCTAGAGTCTTCAAATTTTACATTTCAATTCATGTGTATTTTATACATTTTTGATTTTTTTATATTTTGAATATCTGTTCAAAAATTTACCAAATTGATTAAATTGAAGTTCAACTGCAAATATAGCCAACATGTGAATGAGTTTGCTTTTTATTCATGATTGGTGAATATTCAATAAAATATGAAGAATATATGCTGAAAATTGTATTCAAATCTATTAAGTAAAACAGAAGTTATGAAACAAAAACCTTTAGCCAATTGGCAAAAGCACGTGTCAACAGCGCCAAGAGTTTTCTTATACTTACATGTATGTATGTACATGTAAACATACTATACATAAGTATATAATATATTCTAAGAATTATATTTTAAGAATTATATTCTAAGAATCACATTCTAAGAATCATATTTGAAGAATCGCATTCTAAAAATCATATTTGAAGAATCGCATTCTAAGAATCATATGCTAAAAATCACATTTTAAGAATTATATTCGAACAATTTCATTCTAAGAATCATATTCTACGAAGCACATTCTAAGAATCATATTTGAAGAATCATATTTGAAGAATCATATTTGAAGAATCATATTTATAAGAATCACATTCTAAAGAATCATATTCTCAGAATCACAGCTGTAATTGAAATATATGTATGTATGTATGTAGTATATCAATTATCAGCCGCTAAAGTAGTTTCGGATTTGTGAATTCTGCTTTAATAAAAACCCAGATCATTCGGGGGTTCAGGGTACCTCCTGATCAAACAACCTCACTAGAGTTTTTCCCACTTATTCTACTCGCAGGTATCTCTGGATACGCTTGGCCTTGTACGAGAAGCGCCTAACCAAGATCATCGAGTATCTGGTGAGCAATGCTCAGAGCTATTACGATCGTGACGCTTTGGTTGCCGATCCGGATTATGGCTCCATACTGAGCTCGCTGCTGGTGGGTCCATGTGCCCTAGATTTTACGCGTGCCAAGACGGCCGATCACTACTGGACCGATCCGCATGCCGATGAGCTGGTAGGCCTAGAGATATCCATTCTGAATATCTTGATACTATTTCAATTCGTTCCATTTACTTCTCAGTTGCAACGCCATCGGATCAGCTGTCGTCGCTCCTCGTCCACCTGTTCGCGCCCGGCGATTATCAACTTCAAGCGCAGCTTGAACACCAGCTCGGATGATGCCAGCAGCTGCTCGTTCAAGTCGATTGCCTCCGCCACCGTGGCCAAGGACTATGTGGAGTCATTGCATCAGAACGCCAAGGCCACGCTGCTCTATGGCAAGAACAATGTGCACGTCCAGCCGAAGGATGTGTCGGAGCTGATGCCGGGCTATTTGAGCCTGCATCAGCACATCCAAACGTTGACCATCAAATGGACGCCGAATCAGCTGATGAACGGCTACAACGACACCGAGGAGGAGGACATCGACAAGGAGATCTACTGGGCCTACGCCCTCAACATCAACGTGGATGAGATCGTCTATGTCCACTGTCATCAGAGTCGCGGCGAGGACAGCGGCGGCACCGTTATCTTGGTCGGCCAGGACGGTGTACAGCGTCCGCCCATACACTTCCCGGAGGGCGGCCACATGCAGCAGTTTCTCTCGTGCTTGGAAACGGGTCTGCTGCCACACGGTCAGCTCGATCCTCCACTCTGGTCGCAGCGCGGCATTGGCAAAATGTTTCTCTGGCCCAAGAGCATGCGCCGTCGCATCTTGCCATCGGTCATGGAATCTGTGGACGAGACGCCCATTGATTATGTCTTTCGCATTGTCAGCAAGAGTCGCCACGAGGAGTTTGGTAGGTCTAAAGCTCGAGTTCTTCTCTTTTTATTATACCCTGAACCCATTGAAAATGGGGAATCAGGGTATAATGGTTTTGTTAAAAGTATGTAACAGGCAGAAGGAGGCGTGAACCCCATAAAATTTATATACTCTTGATCAGGGCGACGAGCTGAGTTGTTAGACATGTCCGTCTTTCTGTTCATCCGTCTGTCCGTCCGTATAAGATCTCCTAAGCCACAAATACTACATAAGAACTTAAAAATGTACATATTATATATACTCGTGTATACCATACGCAGTACGAGTTTATCATATTTTTTCAATAACTGATACAATTTTTTTTTTTTTAAATAATAATCGAAAATATGATTTCATCTTTAAAATCAGTCTTAAAGATGAAATCAAATTTTCGATTATTATCTATAAAAAATAAAAAATAAATAGACCTAGAGTCTTCAAATTTATTGTAAAGGTCTATGTGACGCTTACAAAGATTTTGTTATTTAAAGATCTCTATATCAAGTACTTAAGACTTGTGCTTTGCCAAGTACGTACATTTGAATATTATTATCAAGTTCTGAAAGTTCGATGTAGATAGACTCTCTACAAAACGATTTATTCAACAAATAAGTTCTCATAGTATAGCCCCAATAGTAGCCCAAACGCAGTCGCTGCTAACTGCGCAGTTGGCGTGCGTGTTGATGCATGCGTCTGTGTGTGTGTGCATTCGATTTTGTATATGTAAATAAAAGAAGCGTAAAATGATTGGAATATCAGCTCTTTGCAGGGTTCAGGGGATCTCCTAGTCAAGCAGTCTCGACCAGAGCACTCTTACTATGTTGATATGCGTGCATTCTAAGCACATTCTAAGAATCACAATTGTTATTAAATTGGATTTACATTGTCGTTGAATTGTATTTGAATTTTGCAGTCGCTGCTTCAGTTTTCTATTTGGTTTCGTTCCGTTATTCAATTTCGTTTTAGCTATTTTATGTTCGAGCAGTGCAGTGGCGCTGCTGGCACAACAAAATGCACTTCATGTTAGATTTTCGCAGGATCGAATCCTGCCGATGCTAAGTGCTTTTTGTCTCTTGTATTCGACAAACATGCCATTTGATTGTGGTGCAACTTCGATTGATTTTTAAATTTGATTAATAAAATAATATCGTAAATATTTTTTAATTTTTTGTTTTGGTTTTTGTATTTATAAAAACATAAATGCGTATATTTAAAAACTCAGATCGTTCAGGGCTTATGGGAACTCCTAGTCGGGCATCCCGACTAGAGTCTTCTTACTTTTACTTTTTTGCTTAAAAATCAACGGTCAAAATTATGCCCATTACTAAATATGATTGCATAACTTAGCCGGCTGCTGCGGCCGTTAGGTTCAAAATGTTAACGGATATTTTTAAAAGTAATAGGCGTACAGAAGTAAGTAGCAGACTTAAAATTTGGGATTAACAGTAATTTAGCATAGTACTGTTAACATACTGTTTGCTTAACATAAATCGGTTAGCAAACTGTAAATTAGCAGTGTACTATTATTCTACTGTAAACTAAAAATTTTTACCTTATTTCTCATTTCTGTGCGCCTGGAACTTTTCTTAAAAATTACTGATTCAGGAACTGTAGATCTGAAAAGTATCAGGCGAGCATAAAAAGTAGTAGGGTGAAAAATGTTAGTTAACATAATTATGTTAATGTACTGTTATTAACAGCCTTTTAACAGTTTACTGTTATTTTTCAAAGCATCCTTTCAAATTTGAGCTCCAACGACTGTAGTAGCCTCCTAAGTTATGCAATAATATTAGGTATAGTGTATATTTTTGACCGTTGGTATTTGAACAACGTTGGCTCAAATTTTTATTATAGATTTTTATTTTACCAAAACCAAACCCTTCGCTGCAAAGTTTGCAAAAGGCGTATTTCAAATACGAGAGACTTGTGCTTTGGCAAATAAACACATTTTAATGTTATTATCGCGGGCTGTAAGTTTGATGAAGATAGTCCATCTACAAGAAAAGTTAGTAAGCAATTTAGTTCCCTATAGTAAGCCCACACACAAGAATCGAGAAAGCGAAGAATTATTGAAAGATCAGTACCTCGAAGGGTTCAGGGGATCTCTTAGTCGAGCAGTCTCGACTAGAGCTTTCCTAATTGTTCTTTATAATGATTTCTCTTTTTCCTTGCATCTGCTTCAGCCGCTACTCATTCCATTCTGGACTTTGTACGCAGCACGCCAAGGCGCGCTCAATTGAGTAGCTGCTCCACAACTGGCAGCAGCGACTGCTCCAACAAGAGCCTGTCCATCGATCAGTATCCGCTGGAGTCGCCGCTGCTGCAGCAGCACAATCAGAACGCCAGCATCGAGATGGTCTGCTCCACGATGAGGCGCCAGATCATCTCGCGCGCCTTCTACGGCTGGCTGGCCTATTGCCGTCATCTATCCACGGTGCGGACGCATCTATCGGGTCTGGTTCATGGACGCATCACACCAGAGAGTGAGTGCCAGAGAGCCAGAGGTCCCGAAGATTATTTAACTTAATTCTCTCTCTTTTCAACCACAAGTGAAAGCCGATGAGGAGGGTTTGACTAAGGAGCGCTGGGAGCTGCTCAATGCGGATGGCATGCTGCAGGACTCCACCGAGTTCTATCGCCTGGTCTACTTTGGGGGAGTCAAGCCGGAGCTGCGCAAGGAGGTCTGGCCCTACCTGCTGGGCCACTATGCCTTTGGCACCACCGCAGAGGAGCGCACCAAGCAGGACGAGACCTGCAAGCACTACTATGAGACCACCATGAGCGAGTGGCTGGCCGTGGATGCCATTGTGCAGCAGCGCGAAAAGGAGAAGACGGCCAGGGCCGTGGCCAAGCTCAGCTCGGGCAGCAATAGCGGCAATGAGCGCACGGTGCGCGCCGCGGATCTGGATGCTGGCGGCGAGCTGGAGAACGAGGTGTTCGAGGACATTTCGGATATATCCGATCCGGGAGACCTCGAGTTTGACGACGAGCAGCGACAGCAGCAGCTGCAGCTGCAGCAGGAGGCGGTTAGCGTCAGTGCAGCGCACCTCAGCGTCAAGCCCATTCCACGAGCCATGAAAACCAGCACCGATTCGGGCCATGTTGACGAGGGCCTGGACGATCTTGACGAAGAGGACGAGCAGGAGCAGGAGCAGGAGCACCTTAAGAAGAAGCAGCAAGAGGATCATCAATCAGCAGTGACAGCTGACAAAACAATTGCAGGCAAATCAAGATTGGACAAGGAGCCGAGCTGCTCGACCTCAACGACATCGTCGTATGAGACCGTTGGTGGTGCACCGCAGCCGGGCGAGACGCGCAGCGTCCTCAGCCCAGAGTTCCTCAGCGCCGATGATCTGCAGGCTCAGCTGCCCGACGACGAAGAGCCCGTCAAGCCGCAGCAGGCTGCCGCTGTCATCATCACGAATGCTTCCGTGGACATTGGCAGCTACGAGCGCAGCCCCAAGGCGGGCAGCAGCAGCGCTGGCGGCCAGATGCCTTCGCTCAGCGAGCAACTGGAAGCAGCTGGCAGCAATGCGCCCAATCTGGACGCACTGCAGGAGCCAAAGTCTGCCTGCGCCTCGCCAGCCAGCTCCAATGGCGGTGTCTACAGCGTAAGTTACCAAATGACTCATAAATGACTCGAAAACGACTCATATTCAATCTCTCTCTCTGTGCACAGAGCGAGCTGCTGGAACAGTTTGGTTTGAACCTGCATCGGATCGAGAAGGATGTGCAGCGCTGCGATCGCAACTATTGGTACTTTGCCAGCGAGAATCTGGACAAGCTGCGCAATGTGATATCGACGTATGTGTGGGAGCATCTGGATGTGGGCTACATGCAGGGCATGTGCGATCTGGTCGCTCCATTGCTGGTCATCTTCGATGACGAGTCGCTCAGCTACAGCTGCTTCTGCAAGCTGATGGAGCGCATGATCGAGAACTTTCCCAGCGGCGGTGCCATGGACATGCACTTTGCCAACATGCGGTAGCTATCTCTATAACTATGCTGTCTACTCTAGCTGTCTCTCATACCTCTCTCCCTCTCTCTCTCTCTCTCTCTCTCTCTCTCTCTCTCCCTCTCAGTTCGCTCATTCAGATACTGGACTCGGAGATGTACGACTTGATGGACTCGAATGGGGACTATACGCACTTCTATTTCTGCTACCGCTGGTTCCTCTTGGACTTCAAGCGTGAACTCATCTACGACGATGTCTTCGCCACCTGGGAGGTCATCTGGGCGGCCAAGCACATTGCCTCCGGGCACTTTGTGCTCTTCCTGGCGCTGGCGCTGCTCGAAACCTATCGCGACATCATTCTATCCAACAGCATGGACTTTACAGATGTCATCAAGTTCTTTAACGGTGGGATAAAGATTTGATTAGAATTGTATTCTACTATTTTATCGAATTTTGTCTTTCAGAAATGGCCGAGCGTCACAATGCCCAGGCAGTGCTGCAGTTGGCCCGGAGTCTGGTGCTGCAACTGCAGATGATTATTGAGAACAAGTAGATGCGCAATTGCTATAGATAAATAACCAACAAAATATCCAAATATATATGTGTTATATAAAGTATATATTTACATAGTAGTTGTAGCAGCTTAATCTATGAATGTTTTTGCCAAAACCTCAGACTCTCCCACAAGGTACCAAGGTGCCCCTTATATATATAGCATATATAATACTATAAGTATGCGCTTAGATGTAACCCCAACAAGAAACTTTTACTCTAACTGTAAACTGTAAACTGTAACTGTGACTGTTATTATATATATATACATACTTATATACATATATTTGATGTAAATGTTTGGTATTTCAATACCCATATCTCCATGAAATCAAGAAAGGGGCCGAAAATGTTAAGACTTTTAAGTAACTCTGATCTGAACTGTATCAAAAGAAATCAGCATTTCAAATTGAATATCGTAGATAATGTTAGAGAATGGCAAACAACAAAAAATGATATAATAATAATAAAAAAATTAAAAATAATTTATAATATATAAACAAAATTATAACATATAAAAAATTTTTTTTTTTCAAATTCAACTATCTATAAAACGAACAATTATTCAATGAATGTAGTGAATTAGAGTGCAATTAACACAAAACAAATATCAAAACTATATAGAAAACAATTATAAAAATATATTTGAAAATATATTAAAAAACATAAAATTAAAAATCTATATATATATATAACACACTATATGTGTACAAATGTATATGTCTGTATGTAAAAGAAATGAAGAAAATATTGTAATCGAATTCAATAAATATATATATATATATGTATGTCGGTACACCAACCTGAACTTCCCAGCAAAAGACGAGAAACAAAAAACAAAATTACAATCATTTAATAGTAAGTTAAAAACTTTTAAAAGTTCTATATGTATACCCGTCTGATATCGAAATCAATTAATGATACCGTAAATGTGCTTGCTGAAAACTCAAAACTCAAAACTCAAATTGAAATTCAAATCAAATCAAATCAAAATCAAAATCAAGTCAACTAATTATCATCAATTGTTGACCTATGTTTAAGTTGAACTTTTTGCGGTATCGTTTCGTCGTTTTAAACATTTCGATTTCGACCAGCTCACCTATATATACATATATATATGTACCTATTACTAAGTCTGTACAATGTACTATATGTTGGATATGTATTTCGAAACTTCTTTCCAAAATAAAAAAGTGTACATCAAATTCGAAATGTTTTTCTTAAGCCAAGAACTTTTGACTTCTGCGTAACTTTTATTATCGATCGTTATTATTATAATTTACTATTATTATTACTTATAGTTTGCAAGTACCGGAAATAAATTCATATCTTTATTTTATCTTTATCTCTTCTTCCTTGGCGATATCAATACTTAAGGGTCAAGTTCATGAGCGAGAGGGAGACAGACTCTGAAGCAAAGCATACAGATATGAGGGAGATAGCGTAACAGTGCTTGAGCAAGAATGTAAATTATGAAATTTCAAATGTAATTAAAATGAGCAGACAAACTTGAATTAAACATACAAACATATCAACATTTATACATACATAATCTCCTATATATATTGGCAAGACAAAATCGAAATCTTTTATTATTTTATCTGCATTTTTGTCTATCTGCATTCAACTTGTTTGTGCTGTGTCTTCTGACAGCAGTTGTACTACATCAAAGTGGAAAATTAGAAAAAGGCGTTGATATTCTAGACCGAGGTTGGCGTTGTGCCCATGTGTGCCAAATAAGACATAAAATAGCTTAAAGTGTGAGCACTAAGGAGGGAGGCAACCAAAAAAAATTTTATGTAAACTAAGTTTGATACAATATAAATATATAAAATATATACACGACTGATTACAATTATTGCTGCAAACAGAGGACCAATCAAATATAAATGCATAACTAGACTCAGTTTTCTTTAGTGCAGCTAAACTTTTTTTAGGCATGTTTTTTAGTCTTCTTCTATAAATTTTTAGTCTACTTCAATTTTTTATTTTATTTTATTTAATTTTTTTTTAAGTTAATGAAAAGACTTTTTGTTGCCAAATATACCATACATACAACATAACTCGTCATCAAAGCTTGTTTATTTCGTTTCTCTTAAACACTTTTTAATAAAATTAAATTGGAAAATAATCGTATACCTTAACTTTGTTTGCTTTATATATTATTATTTATGAATTTTTGAAAGAAACAATAATTGAATTTCAACTGACTCTGATTGCATAGCAATACAAATATACAGTCTATAACTTGACCCACGCTCGTAAAAGCTGCTGTTGTATATATAAACTTTTATATCTATAGCCTTATCTATATCAATCGCTTCAATCACTTGTAAGCTATTTAGAGCAAACTGATTTCTTGTATTTACAATTCAAGCATACTTGAATCTTATACATACTTGACAAGACTTGACAAAGTAGAGCAACAATGCAAATGAAAACTGCACGACTTGGATATACCCGGTAGCTGGATGACGATTGACAAAGCTTAAATTAAGCTTTCATTGGGATAAGTATTGTTACCTAGATAAACTTTGGCAATAATGAGAAAGCTATCAGCTTATAGTCTGTAGAATAGACTCGGTCAATGTCATTCAAGTATATATGCACTAGATAAGTTCAAAATTTTATCGCTTGCTCTTTTACATTATTAATTTGCATGGATATCATTTGCCCAAATAAAGTGCACAATTGAACTTCTGTTTTAATGATGGTCTTCAAGAGCAATAACAAAAAGTTAAGATGTGTCTAATCAGCGCCAAGCAGAATATGTTAGTTATATATAGTCACATACATATATATCATATGATCCAGCAACTGAATGAGTCCAGCTAGAATAAACTCAATATGCACATTCACATAATCAACCGCATGCAGTCAATGATAAGCATATGCTATTAATACGGTTGTCAATGCCCCGTCCGTAATTGTTTACGCCGTTATCTTTGCAATAGAAACGTATGCCTGAAGTGAGTACTTCTGTTATATTTGTCAAAGATTCATATTTAGTATTTGTATCAATGAATTCTCTTTCCATCTCTCTCTCTCTCTCTATATATATATATATATATATATATATATATATATATATATATATATATATATATATATATATATATATATATATATATATATACTAGTGTGCAATAGCAAACGATTCAAAGACTATTCAATTCTTAGCCCGTGATAACATGTCGTCGCACCTGGCCACCTCAGTGGGTCTCTGCTATGGACAGGATGCGCCTAATCTGCCCAACATAAAAGGCAACAGCTTCAGAAGTAAGTGTATTCATAATATGAAATATGTGCATATGTCGAAAAATCTGGGCTGAAAGCGGGATTCGCAATTGAAATTTATTTATTTATTTATTTATTAATTGTTAATAGAATTAATTTTAATTAACAATTGATTTAAGGCCAGAGCAACAAAAACCTTCAGGCAGAACAACTGAAATTTGTATTATTAAATAATATGAAACTTAACAATCTTTTTGCATTATTACAAGATTTCGTTCAAAATCCATATGAATTATAGCCTTCAGCTGAGTAAAACGACTGAGCATTCAGAGTTCTATTTAAACTAGTTCAAAGCTTTCTGAACTTTCGTTATTTATGCACAAAAGCAATCAGCTCTGATAAAGAAAAAATTCTATATGGCGTAACAACATTTATCTATGGAACTGAGGTCACATTATTTCTTATAGACGCATTCTTAGTACTTTGTGGATATTAAAGCTAGAGACTAGCTGCTGCTGCTATATGTTTCACTGTGACTGTTAGTAAAAGTGAACTGAGTACAAGATTTAAATACATTTATAAATTATTTGCCTAAGTTTCATACAATAATTATTAATACAACAGATAAAACTAAATAATAAAATAAAATATTTATTAGAAAACGATATAGAAAGAATTAATTTGAATACATATTTCAAATCAGTTCGGTTGGGAAGATTCATTAAAATTTGTGACCAAAGCTTTAAATATTTAAATTTATTATAATTATAAAAAAAAAAACAATGTGTAAATAAATTTTCCCAAATTTTCTCTGCTAAATCTATGTAAATCTAAATTAAATTGACTTTTATATATATGTACATTTTATATATGTATATGTATATTGAGCAAACTTATGCCTATGGAAACTTTTTTTTTTTAATTTATTTAGCAGAGACTCTCTTTGAAAACTTGATTATACATTTGATTATCAAAAAAATTTTAGTGTGTAAAAAAATATGAAAAAATCATTACAATATCTAACTAAGTTGGAAATAATTCCTTTAGGGCTCAATGAAATCAGTTCAAACGATTTGTTAAAAGCTTTTTAAATTCTTCAGTACTGCAGCTAAATGCCAGAGAAAACTTGCAAACTTGCTGCACTTTGTAGCTAATATGCACTTAAATGAATCGCTAAACAGAGTGTAAAAAAAAAGAGTAAAGTTTACTATCACTAAAAACTAAAAGCGAGCGAATATCTATCTAGCCGCACTATGCTTCGTAACGGTGCCACTTAAAAGCTTCACGATAGGCGCTCTCAGAGCTTTGGCACAACAAAAGCTTTCGCTCGCGCGCTCTCGCTATTGGTTCAGTTACCCAATGTGATTGTCGCCAGCTGGTTGTCTCTCAGTAGCCGCTCACTCTGGGCTAATCTGTTGTGTTGTTATTGGATCCGCCGAGTGATCGAAGGTGGGTAGCATGAAAAGTGATCTTTGAACCGGTTGGGGCCAAAGGTGGGAAGTGCTCAAAAAAAAATGATTGAGTTTAGTTTGATTTAGTTGAGTTTAGTTCAGCTTGTTTATGCAACTCACATCCATTGTCACTTTATGCACTTGCAGTTGTACAACGGCGGCAGATCACGAAGCTAAAGAGTCAAACGATGTCTTCGCTTAAGTTCTATTACGATCTGATGTCGCAGCCCTCGCGAGCGCTGTTCATCACATTCCGCTTGAGTGGACTGCAGTTCGAGGATTGCGTTGTAGCGCTGCGTAATGGTAGGTTTAATAGATCAATATAACTATCTAGCTATACTCATATATCTATATACATATATTTATATGTGTACATCTTCACTTCAGGCGAACATCTCACAGATGAGTTCAAGCTGAACATAAATCGCTTCCAGCGTGTGCCCTGCATTAACGATAATGGCTATAAGCTAGCGGAAAGCGTGGCCATATTGCGCTACCTCAGTGCCAAGGGCGAGATCCCGGAGATACTCTATCCCAAGTACTTCGCTAAGCAGGCGCGCGTCGATGAGTTCCTTGAGTGGCAGCATACCACGCTGCGCGTCGCCTGTGCCACGTACTTTCGCAGCATCTGGCTGGATCCGCTGCTGACGGGTCGTTCGCCCAGCGAGGACAAAATCGAGAAGCTGCGCATGCACATGGAGCGCAATCTGGACATCATCGAGGAGGTGTGGCTGGCCAAGAGTGAGTTCCTTACCGGATCTACGCTCACCGTTGCCGACATCTTTGCCGCCTGTGAAATTGAGCAAACGCGTAAGTAAATTTGCATATGATTGGATACTCTCATGTGACCTTTGCCCCATCCACCACCGTAGGCATGGCCGACTACGATGTGCGCATTAAGTACCCCAAGATACGCGCCTGGCTGAAGCGTGTCCGGCACAGCTGCAATCCGCATTACGATGCGGCCCACGCGTTTGTCTACAAAATTTCGGGCACTGGACCGCAGGCCAAACTCTAAAGCATTACCAAACAATTGCTTTAATTAGCTTTTGTCAATGTTAGGTTAGCCTTTTGTTTATATTTATCTATGTTAAGCTAGCAGATATTTAGTACTGTCAAAATTAAAAATATAATTATATATTGATCAATTAGAGAACAAATATATTTTGTTTTTTTTTCCTCTTGTTGAAGGAGTTTTTCCAACGGCCTTCAATTGTGAATACGAATTTTTTATATTCAGATTTAAATTTTTTCTTTAATAATAGAAGTTTCCACGAATTTTTGGGGAAGTTTTTAAAATATTTTAAAAACACTTTAAAATATGTTTTTGACTGCACTTTTTAGTATTTTGAAATGTTTTCAATAGTATTTCAGGCATTAAAAATTGTTATATACATACGTATATTATAATACTTTAAATATATGTACATATAAAAATCTTTTTTAAATCATTGAAAAATTAAAAAAAAAAAATTGTTAAACCATTGTTTATTTTTGAAAATATTTTGAAAATAATTTCAGCAAAAATATTTGAAATTATATTAAAAATATTTTCATATATATGTTAAATGTTTTCAAATATTTTTTAAATATTTTCTAATATTTGCTAAATATGATCAAATATTTTTAAAATATTTTATACTATTTAAAAAATGTTTTCTAATATTTTTAAAATATTTACTAGTGTTTGTTAAATATTTTCTAATATACAGGATTGACCATATTCGACGGACCCATCTGAGGTTGCCCATACTTCAATACTTCAAAATTGAAGTATTAATTCACCATCCACAGCGAGCTAAATGCAGAACCGAGAATATGCTCAGTCATAAAACTTTCCTTAATTGACTGATTCAGTTGACCCCATGTAAAATTATATAAAGACCTTTAAAGTTCTTCGCTTTATAAGTACTCTTATGATTTTTGTTTTATTGTGTCGTCATTGTAGCTTTTATAAGTTCACATTTATTTAAAAAAAAATACAATTTTAAAAATAACTACCTAAAACTAATAAAAATATTAATAATATATAATATAATATAATAATATAATATATATAGCAACGTTACGCGCTTGGATTTCTAACATTTTGCAACAATTTTTTTTCTTTCAGTTTTTGCGATAACAAAACATAGTATGTATAAATAAAAGTAGGAATACAAAAAAAATTGTATATGTATATATATTAATGAATTTAATAAACTTGAGAAATGAAAAAAATCAAAGATCAGAATAATCAAATCAAATCAAATAAAGCAAAAAAAAATTAATATATACAAATAAAAAAAAAAAGGAAAAACTATACAATATGGATATATTTATATATATATATATATCTGCATACATAAATATATACACATGTGTGCATATGTGCGTGTGTGTGTGTGTGTATATATAAAACTACATACAACTCTAGACTATTTACTTAACGATTATATTTGCATGTATATTTTGTGTTGTTGAATTCAACTTAAAATAATACAAAAAAAAAAGAAATATACATTTATGTGTATATATAATATTTCATATAGGTATATTAGGTATGTATGTGTGTGTGTGTGTGTTTGTGTTGATTATTATGGATACATTTATGCTTTCTTTGCCCTTTTATGACTCTCTCTCTCTCTCTCTCTTACATTCATTCATTCATTGCCGACACACATTCCAATGTATATATAATGCTCTGCTATACTTATTGCTGTATTGTTTAAATATTAGATCTACATACATACATATATGACATAAGTATATTTTTTGTTTGCCAAAGGGGTTTCATTTGAACGAATTGTTTACTTTGTAGCGTATTCAGCTGATGTGCGCACCTGCTTCTTGTCGCCTGTCAGTAACTGATGGGCCTAACTACCGCATTGAACAGGCAGCTGCATTGAGCCCAGCTAGGCTAGGTCCACTTGAGGTTGGACTTAACTAACGGTTAACATATTACAAAACATGGTCGACTCTTAAACTAATGACACGCGAGCACCCAACGCATATATACGCACATATATATATATATATATTTATATATATGCACGTATATATGTGCCTTCTGCCAAATTGCCTAGTCAAGCACCGATGTGGGCAGCGTTCCCTAAATCATGTCACTGACAAATTTTTAAAGCAAAGCAATTAAGGCACCTAAAAGTGTTTGCATCTACGCACTAGAATCTATCCATAGGCGTCTATGAACAGGTACAGGTACAAAACTACATACATAACCAGTCGAAATACATTGCAAATCATACAAAGCAGCTGCCTGATTACAAGATGTTGCCATATCTCCTTCTCTCTCTCTTTCTCTAACTCTTGCTAGCACTATTTCTGACTCCCTCTAAGTTATAGACAGGCGACATTGTTTGGTTACGATTAAATATGTATATGTATATATATATATATATATTTAGATATATGTATGTATGCACTGTTTTTTTTTTCTTTCTATATATGGCTATCAAATGTTGCCCAAGTCACGAACATAAATTGTTTGTAAAAGTCTGATTGTGTGTGTCTCTGTGTGTTGTGTGTGATTATTTTTACAAATATATGTTTGTTTGTTTGTATGTGTTTGTGTGTATATGGGTTAAGCATACTCCGTGTACTATTGTATACGTTTTACAAAATAGTTATATATATATATTCATATATATATAGGTCTCCCTCTATACGATGCGCTCTCTCTACAATTATTACATTTGCTTTTCCATTGTTCCCTCGGTGTATTTGTGTGCGTTTGTGGGGCGGGGGGATTTGTTTCTTGTATTGTATTTTATTTTTGTTAAGCCATGTTTTTTGTTGTTTTTAAATACTTTCCCCATGTGCTTTATATACTTTGTTTTTGTTTTTTTTAATACTAATCCTTTCCAATATATATTTATATAAATCAATATATTCCCTCACACATTCGAGTTGTACGTTTGTTTCATCTCCTTTAGCTGCAAGAGAAATCAAGGCAATTATTAATTGAATATTCTAGGAGGTCTATTTCATTGCGAGACTCACCTGCTCCAGCTTTTGCATTTAGAAGCGCGCCCTGTTGATGTTCTTGATGCGTATGCCCACCTCCAGCACTTGATCACCGCCACCACCGCCACCACCACCGCCTCCGCCGCCAGCGCCACCGCTGCTGCTGTGGCTGGCCGAGCTGCTGTTGCTGCATGGACTGCCGACGCCACCGCCGCCGCTGGCGGTGCTGTTGCCATTGCTGCCATCGCTCAATGGCGAATTGTTGTTGTTGTTGTTGTTGTTGCTCGAACTGGCCCCAGACACAGGCAGCGCGACATTGGCGTCTGTGACGCCACTCACACTGGCACTGGCACTAGCACTGGTCGCTGTGGCGCCCAGCCTGCGCAATACTGTGGTGGTGGTTGTTGTTGTGGTGGTCGTCTCAGCCGCTGCACCGCCATTGGCTCCTGCTCCGGCACTGCCCAATTTGAGCAGCTGCTGCTTGTGATGGCGATTGTGATGATTGTAGTTGATGGCCGTCAGATCGTGACGCGAAGCACCGCCACAGCCAGCACCACCGCTACAGGCACCAGCGCCGCCAGCACCACCTGCACCGCCGCCATTATTTGCCGCATAGTCATGCGGCCCACCCACCGTGTGACGCCGCTTGATTGAGCGATTCTGTTTGTTTTGTATCTGCCGCTTCTTGGTCAGATTCATGTCAGTCTTTTCATCCTTGGTCAGCGCGGCAGCGGCATGGGCCCACGACGACGACGACGATGTGGGTGAGCAGCAGGCAGCGGCCGCCGCAGCAGCCGCCGTAGTAGAATTGCTGCTGCTCATGTGTCGGGTCGAGTAGTTGCGACAGTTGAAGCTGGCGCTGCGAAAGAGTCGATGATCGCGTCGCTTTTTATTGTAGCGCTCGAGAAAAAACGACGGCGATGGTGCGGCCATCAGCAGCTTCTCCTTGGGATCGCTGGTGGTGGAGCCCTCCGAGTCATCCTCGGAGCCGTCGCCGCCAGCACCGCTCCGTTGCTCGTAGGCCAGCGAGCTGCTGAACCGCAAGTTCTTGCTGCCGTACGAGTTGCGTTGCACCGTCGAGTTGCCCGTCTGCGAGCTGGGCGTGCCAGCCAGTGGCGTTGAGGCGCTGCTGGAGCCAGTGCCGGCGGTGGGCGTGGCGGCGCCACTAGCCGGCGCCGTTGAGCTGCCCTGATGGATGGGCGCCGTGGCCGAGTGCTGCAGCTTGTGCGCCGCCTTCAGCAGGCTGGCCGGCAGCGGTGCCACCGCCGGCTTCAGCATCAGCTGCAGATGCTTGTCCTCCTTGGCCTCGCCCAGGGTATTGGTGGCCGTGCACGAACGGCTCAGCAGCAGCGAGTGCGGTGCGTCCAGGGCGCAGAAATTGTGGAACAGTCGCTCCGGCGACTCGTCCGCATACGGAATGTTCTCGGAGTGCAAGTGCAGCGGCTGGCCGAGCGTATGTCGTCGATTTTTTGGAAACTCGGGCGAACCGTTCTCATCATTGGACTCCGAGCCGCTGCGCAAATTACGCAACTTGCTGTCCAGTGTATCCGTGATGGTGGTCAGCGACATGGAGCCTGTGCATCGAGTGGAAATAATTACTATACTGAAATCTTTGGGGCGTGTCTCAAAGATCCTTCACTTACCCGTATCGCTCAGCCGGCTGCTCGAATCATCGTCGGTGAGCTGTATGGAAATGTCCACGCTGCTCCGCTGCTGCTGGTCGTGCTTGCCTATGCTGCTAGCCGAATCCACGCTGGCCAGATCCTTCTCGTCCAGGCTGGCCTTGCGTGTCTGGCCGCTGCGCGAACTGGAGCTGGAGAGGAAGCCGCCGGTGCTGCGCTTCTTGGTGCTCGCGGCCGCCGCCTTCGCTGTGCTCGACGTGGCTGTGAAGGCGGACGAGCTCATGGCCGAGCTGAGCAGCTTGCTGGTGGTGCTGGTCTTGCTGCTGTGCAGCGTGGAGCTGCTGCTGGTGCTGGTGGTGCTGCTCGCTGATACCTTGGCGTAGTCCAGCGACTGAAAGTGAACAGCGGGCAGGATTAGGCCAAAGTCGCAAATACTTTGCACAGCCTTGCGCTGCATTCGTCTTTGGTTGGTGGTGCGGATGGTGGTGGTGGTGGTGTTGGTGGTGGTATTGGTGTTGGTGGTGGTGGTGTTTGAGGTGGTGCAGTGGGAATTGTGGTGAGCTAGGCTACTGCCGCTTACCAGAACACTTTCGCCCGAGTACGTGTCCGAGCTGACGGCGCTGCGTTTGCCGTGGGTTCGTCGACGCAGCTGCGGAATGAAGCGTGAGGAGCGCGTCTCGCGCTCTGTGATGCGCTCAATCTTGGACAGGTTGTGCAGCAGCATGCTCGTTTGGTCCTCCTGCGTCTGCTGTGGCTGTGCGGGGCTCGGCGCTGCCGCATTGCCGGTCAAGTCGGCCAGGTCTGGCAGGCTGCCGCCCTCAAAGAAAAACTCGTACTGAAGAGGAAAATAGAAAAGCGATTAATTTATCTTCAACTGCAGCAGCAGCAGGTGGGTGTCTCTCATCAACTCACCTGCGTGACAAGCAGCTCGACAATGCGACACTGATGCTTCATGTCCTTGACAGCCGTCTCCAGTGTGTCGTTCGGTGTCCGTATGATAGATGGGCCAAAGATAATGGCCAGATTCTTGGGTTCCATGCGATTCACCTCGCAGTTGTCGCTGACACGACACAGGTGCCGGATCAGATGCTTCATTGTCTCGTAGGGATGACGGGGCAACAGCTCCACAATGTCCTTGAGCAGCATTATCCGCTCCAGGCCCGTCTTCTTGTCCGCCTCAATGAAGTTGATGTAGAAACTGGCTGGCATCAGTGCATCCGGCAGGCTGCGTATGAATAGCTTCAGCAGGCTGCTAACCACATTGACATCCTCCCACCGCACGTCGGTGGCGCAGCTCTCGAACTGAAATTCTTTTGTGTTCACCAGCTCGGACAGCTCTGAGATGGCCGCCTTGTTGCCCGGTATGCGATAGATGCCGACCACGCCCAGACCTTTGGTTTCCACAATATTGGTGCAGACCTCCACCAGATGGGGCACATATGCGTTATTTTTGGACATGGGACAGGCGCGCAAAGGCAGCCCGATGGAGCCCCCTGTCTTGTTGCCACAGCCCGAGGGTGAGGCCAAGTCGGCATGGGATACGCCGCCGCCACTGCCGCCGCCTCGTCGGAAGAGCAAGTCTTTCCAGTTCTTCGACTTGGGCGAGCCCAAATCCTTCTCTGGTACATTCTTGTGGGAGGAGGGCTTGCGCAGCTTCATCACCGGCGAGATGGCGTCATTGGTGACGGCAGCTGCCGCAATTGTCGCCGCCACAGGTCCTTCCATCAAGGCGCCGCTCGAGTGCGAGCTCAACGGCGAGCTGTCCGCAGCGCCGGCCACATCGTCCAGATAGCTGGATGTGGCTGCTGTCTTCTGTGGCTCCGCCAGCTGCTTGCCCGCCGGCTGCTCCTTTAAATAACAAACGATTAATGCGAATCAAATGATTACTGCACCAACTACAACTTACAATATCATCATAGTTCAGACTGTCCTTCCACTGCAGCAAGCCAAAGAGACGCTTCATCTCGTTGCTGCTTTTGGTCTTGAAAAGAATTTCGGTGTACGGACCGCAGGATGGAGCCGTCGCTGCCGGTGTTTGCGGCTCAGCGGCGCTGCTGCTGCCCGACGACGTCAGCTTATCGTGCGCATCATCCAAATTGAGCTCATTGCCCAATGTGGCCAAGTGGGCGCCGCTGGCGCTCGGCTTGGACTGCATGCGTATCAAGAACTTCTTTTTGTCCAACGACTCGTCAAAGAATTTAAAATTTCTAATATCAAGCTCTATCACCTGTCAGATAATTAAAGATCAATTAGCAAAGTATTTTTATGAGGAAGGGCGAGAAATATCAGAGACCTAGATGATGACTAATTATATTCCTCTACTTACATTATGCTCCGACTTGGTATGGCGTCCAGAGTAAATGCGCAGAAGATCACCTTTGATCTCCAGTTTCACCTGACGCCATGATCGATACTCAGACATGCGCTACAAAAAGAAAAAGATATAAATATAAGATATAATCACTTCATTCTCCTCACAAATTCATTTTATACCCTGAACCCATTGAAAATGGGAAATCAAGGTATAATGGTTTTTTGAAAATTGATGTAACAGGCAGAAGGATGCATGGCAGACCCCATAAAATATGATAGCAATGTCTGTCTGTCTGTCCGAATGCTTGAACGGTTCAATCTCAGAAGCTATAGGAACTAGAGTCTTGAAATTTCATATGAAGTTCCGTCTATAGCACGCGCACATTGCGTTTGTTCCCAAAAATCGATAACTATTCCCGTTTTTTTGTTATTGATTAAAAACCTTGTCGAAAATGAGTAATAAAATTATAACTCCTAAATCTTCAGAGCCAAGTCTCTAAACTTTAAATATAGATTCATGTGTATTTTATACAATTTCGATTTTTGTTATATTTTAGATACCGACCCCAAACCACATTTGTAAAAAACGTGTTTTAAATACTCTAATACTAATACTATGTTTGCGTGAGTTTGTGTACGTGTGTGCATCTGTTGTTTCTCATGTAAGCAGCAAAGGAGCGAAGAGTTATTGAAATTTAAATATCAGTTCCTCGAAGCGTTCAAGGGAATCTCGTAGTCCAGCAGTCTCGACTAGAGCTTTCTTATTTGCTAATTACATACCTTGCCATTGATGCAGGAGGATTTGATCTCAATCTCCGTTTCAAAGGCTTCCAGCTCGTTGGGCACATACTTGCCGTTCAGTTCGGCATCGATGTGGATGCTGTGTGGAAGCACAAGTGTTAGACTAGGGGATATGACTACTCAGCGACCATGAAGACTCACCTGCTGCGCATGTCGCTGTTGATCGAGGCACGACGATTGCCATGATGCGTGCTCAGGCGCACATCCTCCAGGCCGTTGGGTGTCTCAATGAACTCGTGACCGGCGCCGGTTGTGCCAATCACATCGTACGTCGGATCTGGATGCTCCTCCACCAAGGCCTTTGTCTTGTGTGGCTCAACAACGGACGCCGCAGCGGCTGCCGCGGCTGCAGCCGCAACCACAGCAGCGGCTGTGCTGCCTGCACCGCCCACAGCTCCGTCCGCTGAGGGCTCTGCATGGTATTCCGTCTCATTGTTGGTGGCACGCAGATACGAGATGCGTCGCACTGGTTTGCCCTCGTCAAATGAGCTGGACGAGAGTGGTTTGTACCGTCGCACCACATTCGCCGACACAGTTGCCGCGTCCACAATGGCCGCGGCTGCAAGCATAAAATTGAACTTCATTACAACAATCGCCAAATCACAGAACCAACAAAAATTTCAATCACTAATTTAAAGAATTTTGATCAACATTTAATTTATAGCGAGATAAGAAGAAGAGAACAATGTAAGTATTACAAAAAAAAAAAAAAAAAAATTAAATATAAATATATTATAGAGCAAAGCGAAGTGAGCTTCGGAAGAAGGAGAGATTGAAAATGAAAGCGTTTGCTTCTGAAAGTTACTAGGTGAACTGGGTGGGTAATCGACTCCGCCAACTGCTATTTGAAAATTTTGTTATTTTCTATGAACATCCAATATGGAGTAATACAGGGGGAATATTATGTAACAGTTGGGCTGAAAAGATCGTAAGCTAATATAGACAAAAATGTGTTTTGATGAAATTTAATCTGATTGTTCGATAGAGTTGCCTTCGAGGGCGATATTTATATACAATTTGTATACCCTGAGTCAGTTGTGATCATGGAAAATTAGGGTATAATGGTTTGGCTGAAATGTATGTAACAGGTAGAAAAAGGCGTGGCTGAGCCCACAATATAGATCAAGATGAAGAAATGGGTCGATGTAGCTGTCTATTTGTCCTTCTATTTGTATGTATGAGCTCCTTGATCTCTGAGTCTATAAGAACTAAAGACTACAAAATAAGTGTAGATTGAATTTGTATTAGATAATCAATAGCTATTTTCGTTTTAATATTAATCGATGGAAAAGTGATCGATATTCAGTTATTAAATTATATCTCGTAAGTTTTCGGAGCTACAATCTCCAAATTTTGCAATTAGTTTCATGTGTATTGTAAGCAATTTTTTTTTTATATATATTCTGGATATCCCCAAATTTCACAAAATTCACTAAATTGAAATTCATTTACAAATATAGCTAATACGTGAAAGAGTTTTTTTTTTTTTTTTAATTTCCGAATATTTAATGTAATATTTAGATCATATGCTACAAATTTCATTAAAATCTATTAAGTAACACAAAAGTTACAAAGCCAAAACTCGATCTTGCTACTTCGCAAGCAGCTCTAAGAATATGCCTCTTTTCCTATACAAGTGCACATATGCATTGAAATGCGTTCATTCAAAAATATTCTAAGAAACTAAATTGCGATTGAATTGTGCTTAAATTATCAGCTGCTGTTTTGCCAGATGGCGCTTTGAAATAACGGTGCTAGTAGAGGCAATGCTCTTTGTCGATACCAAGTTGTGGGTGTCAAGCCTCGAGGTGTTTGTTATACCCTGAACCCATTGAAAATGGGAAATCAGGGTATAATGGTTTTGTTAAAATGTATGTAACAGGCAGAAGGAGGCGTGGCCGACCCCATAAAGTGTATATATTCTTGATTAGGGCGACGAGTTGAGCCGATTTAGCCCTGTCCGTTTGTCTATCTGTAAGTCTGTCCGTATGTTTGAACGCTTTAATCTCAGAATATATATATGCTTGGAAAGAATTATTGAAATATCAGTTCCTCGAAGGGTTCAGTGGATCTCGTAGTCGAGCAGTCTCTACTAGAGTTTTTCTTTTCTTTTTATTTTTGAAATTCGAAAATTTATATATAACATTGCGCGATTTAAGCTATGTGTATTCAAAAGCGCAGATTGGACGGGGTTCAAGATATTTTGAGATCGGAAATTCATTCCAACATTCTAATTGTTTTTAGCTTTAATAAGCTTTAGTTTTAGCGGTAGAGTTTTTTTTTCAGCCCTCATTCTCTTTCTTGAGGTCTGAGAACAGGAAAAAATCGCTGGGCGTCAGAACTGGAGAGCTCTTTTGATGCTTAAGCAATTCGAATATTGATAATTCAAGCAATTTTTAAATAGTTTTCATTGTTTTGTGACACATTGTCTTTAAATTAACAAGAGTTGCTTCATTAAAAATTCTGATCATTTTACAAACTCATAGAAATAAAAATTTAAATATAAATTTAATTTTAGCCTACGAGCTTTTCTGCCTAACTATTATATTATATTTATGAATTTTACGTTAGCTCTATTGAAGTTTGTTTGGGGAATACGTTCAATACTTAAGCAATTTAAATTTGGATAATTCATGCAATTTTGAAATAGTTTTCATTGATTTGTGACACTGTGCATTGTCTTCAAATCAACAAAAGTCGCTTCATTAAAAATTCTGACAATTTAACAAACTTACAGAAATATAAATAGAGATTTAATACTACGGTGCGATCTGTGTGTTAGCCCAAGAACTTATCGGCTTAACTATTATATTATTTGTATGTTTATATTTATTATATTTAACCACATAGAAAATAACTGATTGAAAAAAATAAGAAATGTGCTGAGTTCCTGTAGATCAAAGATTCAACTGGGATTCCTCCTAAATCTCAAATCTCTCCCATTTCATATTGATTCTCACAAGGGAAAATTTCACATAACTTCCATTTAGTATTTGAACTTACCGCTGCTCTCAGCAATGTCCGCCAAGGTGGCAACAGTGTGCGAGGTACTACTGGTGGGCTGTTGGTGCTCCGGAACGCTGCTGAACTCTGCAAGTGAATTAATGAATTCATTATTAGTTCTATATGATTATAAAGTATTGTTGGTGGCACTTACTGCTTGCCGTGGACTCAAAGGTTGCGTTCGCTAGCGTCGCCTTGTGCAGCTCCATGCGGCTGCTGTTCTGGCCATCGACGGCGCTGGTGCCGGAGCTGCTGCTCTGCTGGTATTTGGACTGCATCTGGTGCAGCGGATGCTGTTGCAGTGACTCGTATAGAGTCTTTTTGCCTAATGCAACGGAGGCGGCGCTGCTCGACTCGGAGGCGCCGCTGGCGTTGGTGTTGATTGACAGCGGCTTAAATGGATCAAAGCCCTTGGACATGTGCGTGACCAGTTTGCGTTCGAAACTAAAATGTTACAATTAACAAACAGAGGAAGATGATTTTAGTGAGCCAGTTCAACTGCAACCGGGAGCTGCAACTACTTACACCTTGTTGGTCACGCCCGTCTCTTGCAGCGTCTCAAAGTAGTCTAACTCATTGCCGTACTTGGCATTGATATTCGCAACGTTAACAGCCACTTGTCGTGGCTGCGCCGGCATTGCACCCAAGGACCGAGGCGCCAGCTTGCTGCTCGTATAGCTATTGTACATGTCGTAGCCGAGCACAACTTGCTGCTGCTGCTGCTGCTGTTGCTGATGGTGGTGGTGGAGGTGATGCTGCTGCTGTTGCTGCTGCTGTTGCTGCTGCTTGAGCAGCACTTGGTGGCGCACGCGCGGTCCAACGTTACCGCCTCCTGGTGGCGTGTGCGATGGAAAAAAGTGCTGCGCCGCTTGTTGCTTTTGTGGCAATGACTGCGCTGCGTTGCCGTTGGATGTGGAGGCGCTGGCTGAGGAGGAGGACGCCGAGGCAGACATCACACCTGACGGTAACGGCGACTTCAGAAACTCCTCCTTCTGTTTGATGGATTCGCGCAGTCGGATCATCAGGTCGCTGTTATCGCTGCTGCCGCTGCCACTGCCACTGCCGCTGCCGCTGCCGCCGCTGCTGCTGCCGTTGCCGCTGGCAGCATTCACTGCGTACAGTGCTTGGCTGAGGGCTGTTGCCGATTTGGGTTGGCGCTGGGTGGGCGTGGTCGGTGTTGTGCTTGCTAATACTGTTAGATTTGGCGGTTGATTGGCACTTGAAGTAGAAGAGAAAAGCAAATCAATTAGCCAAGGATTTACAATTAACTAAAGGTCAAAACAAAGTGCATACTTGAAAAATACAAAATAAAAACAATCAATGCTAAAATTGAATCAGGTGCAAAGCTGTTAAGGATTAGTTATAGAATGAATATTAAGTATTTGATTGGAATTATATTTAAATAGCTATGTCAATCTTGAGTTAAAATCTTGTGTTCGTAGATTGATTTTAAACTTTAATTTATAATACATTACATTTTGTTTTAATTTAAAAAAATTTATATTTAAGAACATTTTATTAACTTGTATTTATATTTTGTTTGATTAAAAGAATGTATATATTTATGTCTATTTTTATAATTTATATATATATATATATATATATATATATATATATATATATTTTTTTTTTTTTTTTTTTATTTATTATTTTTTTATTTTTATTTTTATTTTTTATTTTTTTTGTATATTTTTATTTTGTTTTTATTTATTTATTTTTTTTTAACAAAGTATATATTATTTGTATGTTTTTCATTTAATTTTTTATATTTTGCTTGATTTTTAAAGAAGTAAATTTCGCCTGTTAGCCTGTTATTTTTTTTATTTATATAATAAAAATATAACAAACAATAAACAAAATGTAACATTCATATATATGTTATTATTTATTATTTATTTTTAGATATTATATATATTATATTTTATTTGATTTTTAAACAGTTTGTCTAGTTTTTTATTTTTGTTTTTTTTTATATATTTTATATATATCTATTTTTTTAAAATTTTAATAAGATTATATTTTATTAAACTGTTTAATAAATATTAAAGCTATGTTCTTATATTTTATCTTATTTTTTTATAATTTTCTTTATTTGAGTAAGATATATATATTTATTTTTTTTATTTTATAAACAAAATATAATGTTTAAGTACCTATTTGGATATTTTTTTGTTTATTTTATTTACTTAAGTTTTCATAATAAAATAAAATAATATAAAATATTTATTTACATTTTATTATTTTGTTTTTATATTTTATTTTATTTTTCAAATTTTATTTACATTGTATTTTGTTTGATTTTATTGATCAAATTATAATATGTAAGTACCTACATTTTATAAGCTTGTTTTTATGCAGTTGTAATAATAATTGAAAGTGTACTGTGCTTTTTTGATTTATTATAACATCAGTTGTCAGGCATACTGAATGCTAGAGCCCACGTTATCTAAGATATATATTGAAATACATGTATGTACATATATGCATATTTATATATATATATACATATGTCCATATATCTATATTTCAAGCAGCTCAAATACGTGGCAATAGCGACGCCTGATTGCCATACGAAATAAGGTCGCACTGGAGAGCTGAGAAATGTTTTTTTGGCGCGTGCCGTTAGCGTCGCTGTCGCTGCTGCTGCCGCTGCCGCCGTTCATCGTCGCCGTCACCATCGCCATCGCCATCGCCGTGCGCTGTCGACGTCAAAGGCAATGTCAGCGCTAACGTCAACGTTTCTGTATCCGATTGGACGTTGTCAGCTGTTTGGGTACGCTGGTCACGACGACGATAACAACATAGCCGTTGCCAAATACGAGTAAGCTGCGCAATTTGCGTAAACAGCAGCACCAGAGCCACGCCCCCTCCGCCTTCGCACACCTAGCTATACCCACAGCACTGGCTGTGATGACGATTTGGATTATGAATGTGTTTTGTTATTCATTTTTGTTTGTTTATTAACGAATGAATTTGCTTAAGAACATTCATGCAGGCATCCATCCGGACTGCAACGCATCAGATTAGAGATCTTCGGTCGTCACAGGTGCCAAAGCGAAAAACTAGACAATGGTTTAGAGCAGCAGAGACAGGGATACGGCCAAGTTCACGGACCAACAACTATTGTACTATTGTGCTCTTGTTTGTTGTGGCGTGGGGGGCAACAGGGACAACAGCTAATGGCTGGCAGCTTCTTGCCTGTCAGGTTGGCTAATGGCCATGGCCGTGACATAACCAACTAACTGCACTCCAAACGCTGGCCAAGTTGCACTTGTGTGTGTGTGTGTGTGTGGGCAGGCTGGCAGCAATCCGTATATGCACTCAAGACATTGATTCAATTAGATTGCGGCTGCTGTCGAGGAACTTTGCTATAACTCAATTTGCTTGGCATAACATGCTGCATCAGGACCCGGCCAGGACCAGGACATAATGGCTTCCTGTTGGAAAGCAACGCTGCCATATCAATTTCTAGCAAAGCGCAGCAACATCAACAGCAGCCAATGCAAATATTTTGCTCGTGCAACTTTTCTCGAAACTGTTCAATTGAATGCAAAGAGCGAAAGCCAATAATAGAACACGAGCACGGGCATGGAGCTCTATTAGTGCTTCCTTTGTTATTGGCTAAAAAGCTGAGCAACGTAAAAGGATACCCTTGCCTTGCTTACACCTGCACGATGCGGGGATACAGGTGCAGTTGGTAATTAAGTGCCATTCTCCTCTTCTTCTGCCTCTGTTTTCCTTTTTGCTCTGCGTCTTAATGGAAAGTTCCTGATTGACCTTTGAGTGGCAGCATAAATTGATTTATGGACGTCAGCAGCAATAAGATACTTTAAACCTTGCCAACTTTACAGCTCTGGGCGTTTAGCGCGGAAAATCTAAATTAATGCTACGCTGCAGCCTAATTAAGGTTTCCCCTACCTACACCCCCACCCACCATTTTGCAATCGTATCCTGGCGATTATTTAGAGCAGCTCAGCCAGGCCCTCCATAGATCATTGAACTCTGAGGCAGCAATTATTTCAAATTAATTACGGCAAATGAAAAAATAGTATATGCGAATATAAAAATAATACTGTTTACTAAATATAGTAAATCGAATTTAATCGGGTTATCGCTCCAGCTAGCTAGGGGAGCACTTAATAGCACTTATTATATTACATTTTATATATATAAAATTATTTATATATATTTATACATTTCTTTGAAATTCTCTTCTTTGCATTCCAATTTAATCAGAAAGTGGAGCTTAGTTTGTGTTTTGTATACTATTTCAATTGCTGCTATTTGCATGAATACAGCTGTATATTAAATACACTACTATTTTCATGAATAAATCTACAGCTGTGTTCATATAAATAGTAGTAATGATATTTTACAATGGTGCTCATGAAAATAGTAGTGAGACTAAGCAGTAAATAGTATTGGACAAGAAATACTATTGAGTGATAAATTCTATAGTTTTATATGAAAAAATGAAGAATATGAAAAATTGTTGGAAAATGCGATTAGTATGAAATCTGAATCTTTTCTATTGCATTGCATGCATTGAAAATGGGAAATCAGGGTATATAGTTTTCATTTTTTAGTTTTTCACGAAAACTCATTTGAAGCGTGCTTTAAGTTTAGTTTAACCTTTGGCCAAGTGCTCAAATCTCATAAAGAGCTCATCACAGAAACTGTATTCAACTCTTCTTCAACTGTATGAAAGTAGAGGGTAAAATAAGATTTCAGAGTTCAAGAAAAGTGGGGGAAAATGCATCGATATATTTTTAAAAGAGTGAAATGATGCTTTTAAAAAGCACTTCAATAATTAATTATTTATGACAATTTTTCTATTGAGAAAATCACGTTTTACTTTGACATAAATACGCATTCATATTAAGCATTTAAGCATTAAAATGTCACTTAAATGTGACAGTAAAAAAAATGTAAACAATACTTTTATCAATGTAGAATAAAGTTTTTTTTTCTGTAATTTCTGGGTAGTTGAGGTAGGCGTTCAAAAAGTCAAGGACTTTTGAAAGTCTCATGAGAAACTCAATTAAAAATTTAACAGCAAAAGCAAAAGACGTAAGAGATATGACTAAATAACTGAAGTTCGATAACGATATATATCGATTTCATGCAATTACCAAAAGGATAATTATTGATTTGAAAATATGATTTAAATAAAAGAGGATTCACTTTTAAGTAGTTCATACTTATGTATAGACAGGAAAAAAAAATAGATTGACTCGACTGGCAATACAAGTTAAGAATATATACATATGTATACATACAATATATATATATATATATATATATATATATATATATATATATATATATATATATATATATATATTATTTTCAGTCACCGATTTCAACAAAAACCCAACAAATTTCCATTGTATTCAGTTGATAAAACTTGAAGCTATCCGCATTAAATGTTTATAAACAAAAGCCCCCTTTGAATAAATCTACTTTCTACATAAATATTTCTCATATTGCTATAAATTGAAAGTGAAATATTGAAATTGGCTTTCATAAAAAATTGGGGCTAAATACATACATACATATGTATGTATATATGTACGTATGTATGTACATATGTATAAGTAAGCCATATCTACACGAGCGCCCAAAACAATGCCCTGATGCGAATGCACAACAAAAAAAGTCCAAGTGACCATGGATAATGACAAGTGGAAATCCGTTTCCATGACCATGAAAATAAGCAAACTGACAGTTGACAGGAAAGGAGACAGAGCGAGAGAGAGAGAGAGAGAGAGAGAGAGAGAGAGTTTGCAAATATGCAAATGTTGCAAATAATTTTAAGCTACATATGTATATTGTACTTGATGTCTATTTGATATACAGGGTATATAGGGTATATATAGTACATATCTAATATCTAAGTATTGTTATCTTCACATAAGCTCTGTATACAAGGCTACTAAAATAAATAGATCCATTAACACAAGTGATTCGAAACGCTGCGAATCGCGATTCTATTGTGCTGATTTCTCGTACTTTTGTTGTTGTTGTTGTCATTGTTGTTGTTGTTGTTGTTGCTTATCAGCAAAGAGTGAGCCATACACAAATGAGCTGTTTCTATCAGGCATAGATACATGCATACATACATACATACATGCATACCTACATACATACATATTGCAAAACAATGTATGTGTGTGTGTGTCTCTGGAATTTCGCGCTTTATTGTCTGCTTGTTGTGTATGCACTAACTGTTCATTGTTGATGTTCATGTTGTTGCTGTTGTTGTTGTTGTTGCTGCTGTTGTTATTATTGCCGGCTATTGTCTGATTTGCGTATTGGCAACTCTTTTGCCTGTTTGCAATTAACAAGTCATAAATAAAAATGTTGACATATTTGATAAGCCACAAAACTAAAGGCTGAAACCTGTCAACAGTTCATCGTGTGACACGACGCTTCACGCCCCCTCCCTGTCTCTCTCTCTCTCCCACAGTTTAACACCGCCTAACATACGCAGCTCTTTTATGCTAGCTCCCTCTACCTACCTCCCTCCCTCCCTCGCTCCATCTCTTTCTGCCTCTCTATGCTCAATTCGCATTGCATTTATTGTTGGCTTTTGGTATCGATTTCGCCGCTGGCGGCGACGGCGCCCTGCGGTGTCGATAGCGGCAATGGCGACACCCATTGGCGTCGACGTCGACGCCGACGTCGGCAGCGCTGCCATTCGTGTCATTGTTTGGGCAACGCGCACGCAACGGAAACGAAACACAAAACGCAAAATCGCATTCAAAAGAAATGAGAAGAAGAAGAAGAAGAAGCAGAAGAAGGCAAAAAAAACACACACTTTTTCGAGCAACAACAAAGCAAGAAGAAAAAAAACATAAAACAAACAAATAACTACTAAGAAATTGAGACAAACGCGCATTGTTGTTGCTCATGTTGTTGTTGTTGTTGTTAAAACAACATTTACTTAAGCTGTTGCTGTTGCTTTAGTTAGTTCAGTTGCTGCTGCTGCTGCTGTTGTTGTTGTTGTTGCGCTCATCATTAATTGAAATACTTCAACTTTATGATCTAATATAGATTTTCAAGGCCTTTGCAAATATAGTACGAAAACAAAACAAAACAAAAAAAAAAACTTTCCAACAGCGGCCCCACCCACCTCAGCCGCCTCCTGTCGCATTATTTCTATGTTATATGACAGCTTGTTTTGCGTTATCAAAGGCAATTATAATTAGTACACGATTACTAATGATAAGCGACTTTCGAACTCGCTCTATATGTATGCATATAGTACATACTATAAATTTGAATTGAAACACACACACACACACACACACACACACACACACACAATCACAGAATCACGAAAACTCAACTCACTTTAAGATTTCATAAAATTTATTATGATGCGAAATCTACGCGCTCCGCTCGCCATCAGCAACTAAACTAAAATACAACCCAAAGTCCATGCGACTAAACTGAAATACAAAAAAAAAAAAAAAAAAAAAAAAATCCAAGCGACGAAAAAAAAAACAAATTCACTTTGTATGCATATATGAAATTCATATTAAGCTCGCGACAGCCGCAGCAGCAGCAGCAGCAGCAGCAGCGGCAGCGGCAGCAACGAGACAGGCTGGGCTAATTGAAAAGAGCCCCCAGCTATTGAGTGGGCAACCGTCGAACAAGCTACCGTCAAGCCAGCGACGACCCAACGACCCACCCAACCACTGAACGGCCACAGAACTGAACGCTCTTTCTTTTATTTTATAAGCAATTGTGCCACGCGCATAGCGCAAAAATATTTCATTGTACACACAACCAACACACACACACACACACACACAAACACTGTAAATGGATGCGCTGCAATGGGAGACATACACACACACACACACACACACACATACATATAGCCAAAAGAGTATACAAGTAGTTGGATTTGTTGACGAACACGAAACTAGCAAATTCGATTAGGGGCTAAAATCAAAGATAGAAACAGGAGCTGGGCTATTTGTGTGGCTAGTGAGGGGAGGGTTGACAACGGGGGGGATAGGGGGCCTGTGGGCGCCGAGCACTCATCGATAGCACTGGTATCAGCCATCTGACTGGCCAGCTAGATATTTGCTTGGCCCACTCGAAAACGTAACTCCACAGCCAGTGTGTTTTTCGGCCCTGTAATTGTCAGCCAAAGTTCGTCAGAAATTTGACTAGGCACAGTGGCAAAAAAGCAATTATATTTGCTTGAAAAATAAAATAAAATAAGCATAGTTGATGAGACTTTAAGATTGGTCAGAGATAAAGAAAATATATAAATATTTTAAGGTTAGTTTAGAGTTGGATTTTGAGGTAACCTTTGAGGTATCTTTTGTATTTTCTCCTTGCCTGTTAGCTTAGCTAAATATATTTATAGACAATATTATTTTTGATAAGTAGCAGAATAGTTATTTAGCTATCATTTTTTAATTTGATAAAAATAAATAGAACAATGATATTTGCTTGAAAATAAGGATATTTAATTAAACTTCAAGATTGGTCTGAGATAAAGGAAAGTCATAAATATTTTAAGGTCAGTTTAGAGCTGGCTTTTGAGGACTCCTTTGAAGTCCCTCTTTAAAGTCCCTCTGTGCCTGTTAGCTTAGCTCAACAAAATATTTATAGACAATATTGTTTTTGGTAATATTTAACTAGATTCAGTAGCCATTAAAGGTAGCAGAATACCTTATTAGTAGATATAGAAATTTTTAATTTAAAAAATATAAATATAAAAATGTATTAATTATAATACAGTAAATAATAATTAAGAAATATAAAACAAGTTATAGTTATAAAATGATTTAGCAGTAGTGTACCACTGTGCCTGTGTATGTGTATGTGTCTATGTGTGTGAGTATTTGTGTGTGTGTGTGTGTGTGTCTATGTGTGTGTGTGTCTATGTGTTTGTGTGTCTATTTCATGTTCGCCTTCAACATGGTAGTCATCCATCAAACATGTTGCTGAAATTTCAGTACACGCAAAGGATATAAGGTCAAGTGGTATTTATACAAGGAAATATATACATATACATATATATTTATGTGTGTGTCTATATATTTTTTAATAGAGATTTTCACGTATTGGCATTTAGCTGTTTCTATGTTTTAAAATCAACCAACTATTGTTCCTGGTAACTAGCTATATATAACTGACAATTATCCATAACTAAGCCTACATAGACATTGAACATAATATATCACCGATTTTAGCCTAAGTGAAAAAAAAAAACTTAACAGGGTTGTAAAATGTTATGATCCTCATATATAACAGCTAAATGTAATCTATAAGTAACTCAGCTACAAAGAGTATTAAATCTTCAGTGTGATAAGGTTGAACTTTCTTTCGTGCTTTCATAATACTCATTCCCTTTCTCTCTTTATCTTTCTGTCTCTCTCTCCCGCTCACTCTCACTCTCTCCCTCTCTCTCTGTCTTGATCTCTTGATGTATTTGTAGCTTTGTAGTTGATCACGGACTTGCGATCAGCATGAGAGTCAACGCATAATACAATTACAGACCGTCCATTGGCTCAAGTAGCTCAATAATTTACATATGTTTGTATGTATGTGTATGAGTGAGTGTTATGCGTAAATGCGAGCACGATCGTCTTGATCATCATCATCATCATCATCTCCATCTTCATCTCCTTTCCCATGACGATCATTATCTTGAAAGTCGCCAGACTTTCAAGCTGCGGCAAATTTTAATCTGAAAACTCATCTTCAGTTGCCATCTAGTACATCTTAATCTCAATTTGAATCTCGCTGTCGCTATAGGTGGCAATGCTCCAACTTACACTGCAGCGTGGCATGTGGGCGTGGCCACGGAAGGAGGCTAACGGCACTGTTGGGCTGTTTTGGGGTAGTGGGTGGAATGGAGGTTGGGTGTGCGAGTGTTGGGCGAATTGAATTGAATTGTCATTCACAGTGATTGAAATGTTTTTTTTCTTCATTCTCTCTCTCTCCCTGTCTCTCTCTCTCTCTGTCTCTCTCTCAGTGTGTGCCTGAGCTGCACAAAATTCAATTAAATTTGTCATAATCATTTAACAATGGAGCGTTAACAAATATTCGCATGCATTCGCTTCAGTCGTTGTCGAATGCTCCTCCTATACACCTATGTTTGCGAATATTTCTACAGATACAGATACATGTGTGTAAGTGTATGTATTGTGTATGTGTATGTGAATGTGTATATGTATGAGTGTAAATATGCATATTTGTTTATTTTTTGCTTTGATGATTTTGCATATACGATTTAGCTGTCGGTGTGCAAAATGCCTCGATGTTTGTTGCATGACACATGCCTCTTATGCTTGGGGGCAGGTTCAAGAAACAAGGCTTTAAACTTTAGCGAACCTGTACTATAATATCTTGCTTTCGATAACACAAATGAATTTCGAATGTAAAACTGAAGCTGAAAGAGATTTAACTACAAAATATACGACTAAGTCCCGATGACGAATAAGAAAATGTTGATTATTTAAGAGCAGTATAAAAGCTTTAAAATAACATAATAGACTTTAAAAAAACTTTAAAAAAAGATATACTACTTATATTATATAAGAAAAAAAAAAAAATAAATAAATAAAATAAAAAAAAATATATATATATATATATATATATATATATATATATATATATATATATATATATATATATATATATATATATATATTTTTATATATTCAAACATGTTTATATTCTAAGCTAAAAGTGAATTTGAAGTTTTTATATTATATTGTATACATATTATATAATGATATATTATATAAAAATAATAATATCATTAACATTTTATATAATATACATATATTGTTTTTAAAAAATATTATATGTAATATTATATTATGTATACAAAATATATTACAGAGCCTAAAAACTTGACCTTGATTGAGGCTCTTCAGATAAGAGCTCAGCTACGAATTCAGCTTCTGATTCTACGAAAACCTAATTACAGTTTTACTTCCAAAATTTTCATATATATTTTTTAAAACAAAAATATGTATTATATAAAATAGTAACATATATATACATATACAAATTTATATTATATATATTATTACAAATGTATTACATATATATTACAGAAATTAAAATCCACTTCTACCTTTGAATATCTTTAAAACTTGATCTTGATTGGGGCTTTTCAGATTCACTTATTCAGATGCAGATTCTCGGTTACTAACAGTTTTACAAATACTAATCCCAAAAGTTTCAGGATAATAAAAATAATAATAAATATATATATATTATATATAGCCCCTTTATATATTTTATAAAAACAAAAATATATATATACAAATTAATATTATATATATTTATACTTTTATATAATATATATTATGTAGAAAATATATATTACAGATTCTCAAACCTACTTTATCTTTAAGACCTGACCTTGATCGGGGCTTTCCAAATACAAGTTCAGCTGTGAATTCAGCTATTCAACTTCTGATTTCTGATTACTAAATTCTATTCATAGTTTTACAAACACCAATCAAAATAGCTTCAGCTTTCATTCAATAAAATATTAAATATGTGAAAGAGAGCTAATCAAAATGTTGACAGCTTATACCATTCAGTCACAGAAATCAGACAAGAACTGAAGCTGCTGTGGCTCGTTTAGAAAGTCAACTCAAGCAGTAAGTTAACATTCGAAATGTGTATTTAAGTGGGTGGTGCGCAGCGACTGTCTCTCTTCAGCCACTTATCTCAGCTCGAAAGTTTTTCGCAACATGTTGCCAGCACGTAATTAGAAATGATAAACGGTAATAACAATAACGAAAAGAAAAAAGAATTCAAATCAAATTCGACATGGCAGCCGTAACACGTGCCAAACAGTCAACATGAAATCATTCAGTTGGCTAAAAGTGTTGAGATTTATTTTTCTATTCATGTGGGGGCTAATCGTGTTTCTATCGTGCTTAAATAATAAAGAAACTGTCTCTATATACCTTAAAGTTAATTGACAAGAGCTTACTTTGATTAACAGTTGAGACTCAAGTCAATTATAAACATGATGCAATATCAATTCATCTTTTGCAAATGTTTGCAAGCTTGGATTACATTGAATGAATAAACAAAAACTTTCATTGATCTGCATTCACAATCAAGATTAATATATAATAATATATTACAGCCGACGTCAAATTGTAAAAAAACACTGAATCAATAATAATTTTGTTTGCTACTTTCTAAAAAATCAAATAAAAAACTCAATTACTCTATGTATTAGAGCAGCAGTTGGGTCATTCATTCATATCTCTCTCTCTCTCTTTAGAGGATTGTCTGCCCTATTCACATGAGCCGCACATGAACAACAGAGAGTGAAAACAGGAAGTTCGCCCAGTAGCCAATGGCCAATGGCATTTTTATGCATGTGTTTATTTTTGTTGAACTGCATTCGTCGTCATTGCTAAATCAAGACGCAGTCAAAAAGTCAACACAGCACAAAATATGATGGAAAATATCAGAAAAAAATGAGAAAAAAAAAAAAAAAAAACAAATGAAAACAAAACAAAACATTATCAGATCAATTGATTCTGATGCCTGTCGAGGTAACACCATTAAGATATGAGCCCAATGCCAACAAGAGACCCAAATTCACAATCTTTGATAGCTGGAAGATTGAATGAGCTGCTTTATAGATGGATGTATCAATTTGGATGTAGACTTATAATAGGAGTAAATACTAAACTGTATAATATGATATATGATCCTTAGTGAATTAGGCCTGATACTAAATAAAGAAAATAATGTAAATATTTTGTGGCCATACTTTTCTAATCCAGTGGATTTTAGCTGCCCAATCTAAATCTATCTATCGAGACCTCAAAGATATTCAATCATATTTGTGCAAAAATACATAATTTATCGCTTTAGCATATACAAAAACCATTAATCTATACATTCGATTTCAAAATCTATTTTGAATCTTAGCATCATCTGCCTTGCCAATATAAAATCTCCAGTTTAAAGAAACATTCATATGATACTTTTTGCCTAAAATTTAGTTTGGCGAGCATTGCATTTTTTTTTCTAATAAATGCCCTAGAAATCAATATAGAAAATGTGTTTTCTTAGCCTAAATATGAGTCTATTAACCTGAATAATCTAGAAAATCGAATACAAAATGTGTTTTTCAATCTTAATACCGTAGAAAATCTTGACAGAACATGTTTATTAACTCAAATACTTAAAAACTTTCAATCAACAAATATTTTCTAAGTCTTACAAATAGTATTCTAGAATCTATTGATTACTTCTACTTTTCGTACATTGAAATAATATCGAAAAGTGAAACGAATAGAATATATTATATTTTTTCCATTCAGTCCAGCATTCTTTAATGTTTCCCAGTTTAATGATTCTTACTTTCAATATGCATAAATTAATAGAGACTCGTTTTGTGAATATGCGCAAATAACAATAAACGCTGACAGCAAAGCTGATAAACGGTTGGTGTCAAATTGAGTGGATATATTAAAACTTACTATATGCTATATACTATATATATATATGTCTATATATTGTATATAAGCAATAGACATACATTTTGTAATGCGTACATCTATATGACTGTTGTGCTTAATTATGACTGCACAAATACAACAATGAATCAAGCGAGAATGTTGCAAAAACGAGCACAACCAACAGCATAATACTCAGACATGGACTTAAAACAACTAAAGATATATGTATATCTGTGTAACTATATATCCACTATATCTATATCTAATCCATCTGTTAAAGAGGTCAACATATCATATCATATTCATATACATATATATATATATATCTACTATATCTATATCCATCTGTATAAAATAGGTCAACAATGATTCAATCTCAGCTCTATTGAACTATAAATATTTATATCTACACATTTATACATCATTATATCTATATACCTATTATATAGATATATCCACTAGATCCACATCGATCTGTAGAAAAGAGCTTTATTGAACTATAAATCCATACATCTTTATATCTATATATAATATGTCTAATAAATATATCTATTGATATTATCTATATATCTATAAATCTATTATATTTCTATATCCACTATATGTACATCCTGTAGAAAGGAGGTCAACAATGATTCAACTGCTAAGCTCAACTCACCTAATCTTAGCTCTAGACTTTGGATACATTTCATTTATTTCGACTTCCCACGCACATTGCACAAAGCCAATATACTCGCTTTTCACATCATGAACGATAATTGCAAAACAAAAACAACAAAAAATAAAAAGCTTAGCAATAAATGGGGTAAAAATTAAATATGATGATGAAATCACCGTGTGGTAGTCACAGACGACGTCCACATTTATCTGCTGTGTGGTGTTCTACAATTTTTATAGTCAGTCCGTCTGTCTGTCTGTCTCTCTGTTTGTCTGTCTGTGTGTGTCGGTCAAGTAGTATCGACTCATCATCATAATAAACAACAACATCATTATCACCATCACCATCACCATCACCATCATAATTATCATAGATGCTTGTACACATAACATGTACATGTGCAAATGTATGTAAATTAATGACTGCGAAAAGTCTGGACGAAAAAAATGCGAACAACTTGTCCCGGACCACATTGGGCCATGGGAAATGATGAAAGATGAGTGTAAGTTTGGCAAACATTGCAAACAGTTTGCAATTGCTTTTAATTATTATTGTTGAGCTTAGCTCAAGTTACATTTGGAGCAATTGCTATTATTATATTGCAAATTTCGAGTATCGAATTGTCTGACATTGAAATTTTTGTTTTTGCTTTTGTTTTTCGAGTTTGCTTTTTAATGAAAGTGAAATAATGTACAATATGCATTCACACACACACACACACACACACACACACACACACACATACACCTTTGTGTATTAGTATTGGAGGGTAGCTAAAGGTAGGTAGTCTGTTGATGTCACCATAAATCAAATGCCACACAGTGTGATCAAGTTCATTGGAACCGCGACGGCGCCAAAGGCTGTTGGCCAGTAAACTGTCAATTTGTTTTGCTGAATGAGTTTGTATATATGTAGATGTATGTGTGTTTAGTGTGTGTGTGCGAGAGAGTGTGTAAGTGCGAATTAATATTTATGAAACATCCGACGTATGTACGTCTATTAGCATTGGCAGGCGCGGCAGTGGGGCGAAAGCTTGCAAATCATGATAGAAAAAACTAATTAAATAACTTTTTCGAAAAAGATAAATATAATTTAATTTTTGTTAACTGCGTTTTTTTTTAAATTTTTTAATGTATGTGTATTTTATTTATATTAATCTTTATTTTTTTTTTTTTTCGTATATTTTTTGGGATATTTATTTATTTTAATTTATATTTACTGCTTATTTGTCAATTTTTTAAAAATTATTTTAATTTTTATTTATTTTTAATATTTAAAATTTATCTTTATATTATTTTAATATATCTGTATTTTACTCATAATTTTATTATATTTACATTTTTTTTTATTTATATATTTGCTTTTTATTTTTTTAATTTTAATTTTGTTTTTTCAAGATTTAATATTTTATTTTTTTATTTTTCTTTGTTATAGTTTTTATATTCTCTTATATTTATTTATTTTTTTTTTTTGTATATTTATATTTATTTTTGTACACACATATATTTTTTAATATTGATTTATAGATCTTTTTATTTATTTTCGATTTGCCTTATTTTTATTTTTTGATATAGTTTTTATAATTTTATTATATTTACATTTTTTATATATATATTTGCTTTTTATTTTTTTATATTAATCATTTTTCTATATATTTAATATTTTTCAAAGCTTTATTATTTGTTTTGTATAGTTATATTTTTATAGTTTTTATATTCTTATATATTTTCTTATATTTTTTTTAAATATTCATATTTATTTTTGTATACACACATATTTTTTAATATTGATTTACGTATATTTTTTATTTATTTTCGATTTGCCTGAAAAATTTAATGTGCTCTCTATATCGCCTATCCATATTCGTATATTACGTCATTATTCACAGATTTCAGTACGACATTCATTTTCAGCCTATTTCCTCAGACGATTTTTTATTATTTATTTATATATTATTTTCGAATTTCCTGAAAAACTAACTGCCAAAGAAATTATCGTCTATATAGGCATTTTACGTCATTATCGACAGAAATTTCATTTCATTTTCTGCTAATTTCCTCACACGGTTCAGTTCAACAAATTTTGTCAAATTCTCAGTATCAAAATTTGCATCGTTATCCCATAGAAAGCATGTAAAAGTCCGAAATACCAAAATTACAACGAAACTATTCACTAATTATTGCACTTGGCTTTGAGCAAAGATTTTTCAATCTTCAAAATGCTATCGAGTAATGCGACCAAGACTTGGTTCAAGATACGCAGTTGTATGAGGGCTATATATTACGATCGCTTATGCTGGAGCTGTATCAAGAGCTACGGTCTCTTCATATTAGCACTGCGATATTCTAAGAATCTCAGTGTTTTGCATGCTACAAAATGCTGTATGTATACCACATGTGTGTGTGTGTGTTTGTTTGTTTGTTTGTGTAAGTTTTGTATGTTTGATTTCAGAAGTATTCTGAGAGCAGAGCGCTGGCTGGCAGCTTGCGGACCACTGTGCCAGTTGGCAACGACCGCTGGCCTGTCTAATTGCACTAAACACTGTCATTTTTGCTGCTGCTTTGGCGAAAGAGAAACGCCAGTGGGCAGAGCGTCGCCACAACCTGCCGACTGGCGTCTGATAAGATTAACAGCCGTTTCTGCCATTGCTCGGTATCCCAGGCCCCCTCCCCCCGGTTCCCAGTTGGGGTTGCCCCTTGTGCCCGGTTTTTGGCTGACGTCAATGGCCCAGGTGAGTTGAAATAGTTTACACTTACCGCATAAAGCTGCTCGACAGCAGCTGCTGATGATGATGTTGTTGCTGCTGCTGCTGCTGCTGGTGGTAGAGCTGCTGCTGCTGCTGCTGTTGATGCTGATGCTGACGCATGCCATGGGCCATGTCACCAAAGTCGATGCTGCTGCTGCCGCCTGCAAGCGCCGGATGACGCTGCGGATACTGATGCTGCTGCTGTTGCTGCTGCTGCTGCTGGTGATGATGATGATGGCCACTATTGTTGCTGGGCAATCCAGTGCCGCTGGCATTGCTTGTGATGCTGCCGGAGCGACTGCCGCCGTGCAGCGGTGTCGCTGGCGAAACAGAGGATGCTGTCGAGGATGTATTGGCGGCAACAGCGGGATATGAGATCAACTGTTGCTGTGGAAATGTTGACTTGATGGCGGCAGCACCACCACCACCACCACCACCACCTCCGGCATTTGCCAGCAGCACCGGCGAATGTGTCGCCATCGATGGCTGTGGCGCTTGTGCGGACATCGTTAAACGATTCGATTCCGGCGTGTGGGCAATGCTCGTGTAATGCTGCAGCGACAACATGCAAAAGGATGGATAAACGAATTAGAGAGGACCATATCACTAGCTACAATATATTTCATTCGATAACAATATAATATTTCACTTCAAACTTTACACATTTCTTTTTCAATTGTTTTTCTTTTTCTTTTCCTTTTTTTTTTTTTGTTTTTGTTTTTGGCGCACTCACCATTTGCAGCACATCACACTCCTTGGGCACAACGTGCAGCGTTAGCACCGCTGGCGTCTGCTTGATCATCGACACAATTGTGCTGTAGGCAATGCCAGCGATCGGCGTGTTGTTCACCATTAGCACCCGGTCGCCCGTTTGTAGATTGGCGTGGTGAGCCGGTCCGTTCGCGTGCACCTCTTTGATGAAAATGGTCTCCATCGCTTTCACTTGGTATGGCGGCAGCGACGTTGGTGACGTTGGCTCCAAGCCGACGACACCGCCGCTGCTGCCGCCAACGTTGCCGCCGCCGCCGACAACGTTTGTCGCTTCCTACACAAAACGTAAAAAAGCAAAAACAAAAACAAAATACACAAAAACGTGAAACGACAACAACAATAATATATTTATATGTATATATAAAAAAAAAAAAGAAGCAAAACAAGTAAAGTTACTCTAGTCCACTATGAACGGCTTAGCAGATACGCTAGATAAGCTTCTATGGCAAATATTTAATATACATATATTTTGTTACATTTTTAAATCAAATAATACCTATATTTGTGCCTAAAATAAACAATTCTATTTTTTTTTATTTATTTTTTTTATTTTTGCCATATGGAATGGAGTTTATGATAATTAAAATATTAATTAAATATTATTAAAGACAATTCAATATAAATAATTAAATGTCTGCGTAATAATATAATAGAATATTTAATATTTATAAATATGCTATAAATTTACATGTAGAAATATATTTCCATTATTTAGGCAAAAATAATATACCCTATTTGATGCACTTTTACTGATTACAGGGTATATTAAATGGCAAATAGGAGAGCGGCTCAGTGAGCCATCAGGCCCCAAAAGAGCAGAAGAAAAAGAGAGCAATGAGCGCGCTTCGTTTACAATGCAAAAAATATCATATAAACTATATATATTTATATACATATTATATATACATACATATGTAAGGAGTGGGAGCGCTCAAGAGAGGCTGAGAGAAAATTGCAACATAAACAGCTCGCCCTCGAGCTAACCTATGCTATGTAAGAGGGTGTCCTTAAAATATATACTAATATATATTGATATTTTAAACGTTACAACTTAAAAAATGATCGAATACTGATAAATGCTTTACATTAATTATATTAAACAATTAAAAAGAAATACGTATATTGGTTTTTTTTTTTTAACATTATGTAAACATTTTTGAACTTTAGTTAATGATAAATTAGTAAAAATATAAATATTTTTTGATGTTTTTATATTTTTTTGTATATTAATTTTTTATATATACTTTTTTATATACATATTAATATGTATATTTTTACTAATTTTTTATTATTAATACTTTTTATATATTTATATATTTTTACTAGATTTTTGTATATAAACTTTTATACAGATTTACATATATATATATTTAAGGATATTTTTTTTACTATTTATTTTTTTTTAGTTATTTTAAGTAATTTTAATTGATAAAAATAAATATAGAAAATTCCTTATATATTGTAAATATATTTTGCCTAAAGAAATTTTAATCAATCAATCGAAAATTGAACTTTCTTTTATCAGTATTTAGTATATATATATATATATATATACATATATATATATAATTTACTTGAATCGAAGCAATGTCAAATATTATAAATTGTTTATATGAAAAGCAAATATATTCAAGATTTAATTTGAAATAATTTAAAAATTTGCTGCTTGTTGCCGCTGCCGTGGCAAGCTCTTTGACGGCATGTGGCATACTTCAGGCACTTTTGGCAAAGAGCAAAAAGAAAGCAGCGATTGCCATTTGAATAAGCGGCGCGTGCTTCGCGCTCACGTAACGGCGGCGACTGCGTAAATGTGACTGCCGCAGCAGCGACGGCGGCAGAGCCAGAGCTGAAGTGAAGTGAGCATTGCCAGACCGCGAAAAGCAAAAGTGGCAAGGCACAATTGATGACTAATTGAAGATGCAGGCAGACTGTGGCACACACTCAGTCTCAGCATGCTTCTCTCGCTAGTTGCTCTCTCTCTCAACTGAGTTGGCCATGCCCCCAGCCCCAACCCCACTCCATCCCATCCCAGCCCACTTCGCGATTGCCTTGCGACGCTTACCTGTGGCCAGCTGGCGGCATCATCTTCCGGTGGATAGGCAATAAAGTGACGCAGCGTAAAACCGAAGCCCTGATTCGGACGCCTTCGTATGACAACCAGCTTTGGCTGTATCGATGACGCGGCTATCGCTGCATTATTCGCTGCCGCTGCCGCAGCGGCTGCTGTGCTGGGCGTCGCTGCTGCTGCTGCTGCTGCCGCTGCGGCTGCTGCATTCGAGTTTTGTAACATTTTCGGTTAAAGCTGCGAAGTTGGTTTTTATTTGTTATTTTTTGCGCCTGTTTTGCTGCTGCCGGCTGGAGCTGCTCTTTATCAGGAGTTGCTTGCGAGCTGAGAGCTGAAGATGTTGCTGCTGCTCCGGCTGCTGTTGCTGGCTTGTGTCGTTAGTTGGCCAACCTGCTACTGGTTGGCGGCTCCGCTAGTTACGTGTTGCACCTTCATTTGCTGCAAAATACACGTTGCGCTCAGCACCGAGCCAAAGAGTCGACAACTTGCTGTTGTCTGTGGCTCTGAGGCGTCAGGACGCCCATTGTAATGCCTGACAAGAGCATAGCAATTGAGTTGTAACGTTCCTATTGCATCGACTCGATTATCGCTGCGACCTAAAAGCAATAAACGAAAATGTTTATATTATTAATCAGTTAATATTATTCATAATTCTCGTTTAAGACATACAATGTATCAGGTATACAGATATAATCATTCAATAAGTTGTTTCTTATCATTCTTTGGCAAATCTTAGTTGAATCCATGAGAATTGCATAGAAAGGTGTTAACAATATTAATCAATTAGTATAGCTGATTATTCATATATAGGATATACGATCCATCAGATATATTAAATTAACAAGTTGTTTGTTTGGATTATTTGTTAAATATTAGTTGGACCCATGAGAATTGCATAGAAAGGCGTTAACATTATTAATCAATTAATATAATTTATTCTTCATAAATAGGATATACGATCTAATAGATATATTAAATTAACAAGTTGTTTTTTAACATTCTTTGGTAAATCTTAGTTGAACACATGAGAATCGCATAGAAAGGCGTTTACATTATTAATCAATGAATATAATTCATTATAACTAATCATTAATAGGACATACGAACTATCAGATATACAGATATATTAAATTAACAAGTTGTGTCTTTATAGTCCTTTATTTTTTGCCAAATCTTAGCTAAATCTATGAGAATTGCATAGAAAGGCGTTAAAAGTTGATACTAGTATCCAAAAAAAGTGAAAATTGCATAGAAAGGCGCTGCGATCATAAACCAAAAAAACTTTTCACTAGCAGGTATACAAATATGTTATGGCAGCTGGTTGCTTCTTAGCTTGAACCCATAAGAACTGCATCGAAAGGCGTTGTTAACAGTTGAACTCATTAGCCAAAAGAACTTTTTCACATAGACATTTGGTCCAGCACACAGGTGTGTGTGACACACATAAGGTCAAAGAGAAAGAACTCCAGAAACTTTATTATATATATTTTTTTTTACAGATTTTTTTATTTTTAATTGTGTGTGGGTAAACGTTGTAATATTTCTCATTTAAGATTTCTTTACAGTTAAACAAAAGTCTGGAGTTTTAACTGTTTATGGCAGAGCAAAGGGTATTAACCCGCAGTTTAAGTTTAATTTTGGTTTTAAGCAGTTGAGCATCTCCCGGTAGTTGTATTGTTTTTTTTTTTTTTGTTTTTGTTTTTCTTTTTATTATCGCACAAGTTCAGGCCTGGCCAGGTCGTAGAGACTCAGACACATAATACTATGTAACTCTCGATGTACAGTTAGTTAAGTGCTTTTTACAATAAAAAGCCCAAAAAGCTTTAGGGCTTTAATTACAATGGTCATCATAAAAATAAATAATAATAAAAAATTAAAACAAAAGAAATTCGAGTCAGAAGAACGCAGTCGGGTGTAGCCGACTGCATAATACGCTGTGCACAATCTAGATAAACAGTTATTGAGATAATTTGATGAACGACTAAAATACACTTATCAATGAAGGGACTTTGTATTTTATAGTTGTACAAAGTACATATTTTGTTTAGGGAGAAAGTCACAATAGTCAAGTTTTGTCTCCATAAATGTTATTTACACAAATTTTCGTCAGCCTCCTTGGGGGCGTGTCCCGCTGTCTCTCTGTCTCTCTAATGTATTCGCGCTTTGTTAGCCCGCAAATAAATCATAGCTGTGTACCCAAGTCAATGACCGTTCGAACGGCGCTCTGGCAGTTGTAAAAGTGTAACACGCCTAGTCGCACCTTTACGCCTGCACAGGTGAGAGAGACACTGCCATTGTAATTAACATAAGGTATGTAGTATTTGTGATTTGGACTGTGCAATAATAGAAAAGTTATCTAGAGGCTGACAATTACCAACTGGCAAATGAATACTGAACAGGTCTTCAAAAAGAGAGCACGACTTAAAAGTGACAGACTTGGAGATACCCTGATATCTTTAACGGAGAGAAAAAGGAAGAGTATTTTTTGTCTTTGGTATGAGATATGCTCCAATAACCAGAGTTTGATCGCGATTTTAATCGATTTTTTTTAAATGAATCAATTATTTAAAAACAAACTTAAGCAGCGAGTGCTATTTGAGGATCTTCGCTTATAGAGTCCAGCTATAAGGTTATTGGGTACATGTATATAGACATATAAATACATATCGAAAAACTAGAGTTTGATATATAATTTAATAACTGTTGGCAAAAGAAACAAAAGTTATCGTGGGTGGTTCTAAGGATAAGGAGTCCGGTTATTGAGTTATTTATCGGGTATACTTATTTAGACATATAAATACATAAACTAAAGTTTGCTATAGATTTTAAATGATTTGATAGAAATTAAAGCAGATTTACCTAATGAATTCTATTTTTGTTAAAGAGTTCATATGTATATATATATATACACTCATGATGAAAATAATAAGTACACCCTTTAATATTTAACTTTTTTGAGTTTAGTTTAGCAAAACATTTTTTCTTCTGCCTTAAACATGAAAATTTAAATGCACGTTTCTGTATTAGGTATTTATTAATAAAAATAAGTATATATGGTAAAAAAAAAAATGTTTTTCAAAAGTTACAAACAAAAAAACAAAAATGCAGCTTTTTATGCCTGACTAAAATAATAAGTACACTTCACTTTGGTAAGTTGTATTTCATTTTTTGATTTTAAAAATCATTCAAAATCTTTTGTTATCTTATTTTTGGACTAATATCCGGTATATCCTCCATTATTTTTAATAACTTTTTCTATCCGGTTGGGCATACTCCTAATCAATGCTTGGCAGGTCTCAATTGGAATCTTCCTCCAAGTTTCTTGGACGCAGTCCCATAATTGGCGCTTATTGTAACACTTTTGCTTTGCCATCTGCTTTTTCAATTCACTCCACAAGTTTTCGATCGGATTCAGATCAGGAGACTGACTGGGCCAAGCAACAGTGTCCACTTTATTAACCTCAAACCAAGTTTTAACTATCTTAGACGTGTGTTTCGGGCCGTTATCTTGTTGAAAAACCCAACGCAGGGGCATGTTTTCCTCAGCATATGGTAGCATTATATTCTCGAGAATATCCCTGTAGTCAGTTGCTCTCATAATGTCAGATATTAGGAAAATCGGACCTACTCCACACCAAGAGAAGCAGCCCCACACCATAATGTTTCCACCGCCATGCTTCAATGTTTTTTTTGTGTACCGAGGATCAAATTCTTTACCTTTAGGGCGTCTTACATGTCTGGAATAGTCATTTCCAAAAAGGCAAATTTTGGTTTCGTCGCTAAATAGGATATTACGCCACTTCTTTTGACCTTCAGATCCTGCCCATGTGATGTGGTCTTTAGCAAAATTTTGCCTCATGATCAAATTTTTTGTGCGCATCAATGGAACCCTTCTTGCGATACGACCTGGTAGTTTAGCCATTTGTAGTCTTCTCCTAATTGAAGAAGCGTTTATAATGTTATCCATTTCGGATGCAATGACCCTTGAAGATTTGAAAGGGTCGGATTTTGCAATTCTTATAATGCGTCGGTCCAGTTCTGGTGTGGTTTTCGATGGACGTCCACGTGTTTTTCTTTGACTTTGCACCTTTAAAGCATTTTGCACAAAATAAAGAGATCTGTTCATCAGTTTTGCTATTTCACGCAAAGATTTGCCACTCCTAAGGTTTTGAGCAATTCTGCGTTCCTCACTCGAACAATGAATATTTCGACCCATCTACATAGGATATTAATAATTGTTTTTCTACTTTTAGCATCTGTGTGAAGATTACTTACTATTTTATAACAATAAATTAAACCTTTCGTAGTCTAAACTTTTTTTCAGGCTAAATAAATCGAGTGTACTTATTATTTTCAGCAAGCTTTTTTCAAAGAATTGTGACTATTATAAAATTAGGGGGAAATACAAAATTTTTTTTGGCATGCATCACGTTGCCAGATTGTGATCTTAGAGTTGCCATCCAGTTTTTTTTTAAAATACCAAAAAATTGTTAGTTATGACAAAATTTCCAAAAATTTTTTGGTGTACTTATTATTTTCATCATAAGTGTATATATATATATATATATATATATATATATATATATATATATATATATATATTAGGGTATTTTTAAAGCACGAAAGTTACAAATCGGACCGTCATATATGGATTAAAGTTTTTTGGTTGTAGGGTATAGAATATATGCATATAGTAAAGTAAGTACATGTCAACAAAAGAGTACAATTTGACATACATATTAATCGATTTTGTCAAAAAAAAAAAAAAACCAAATCGTTATCGATGTTCTAAAACAAACTTAAGCTTTGAGCTCTACGTTTAAGAATTCCATGCAGTGGATCGTGGGCTATAATATAATATATTATTGAATTTTACAGTAAAAATTATTTAGTCATATAACATATAACATGTCCTTGAAGATATTGCGACAGTTTGTTAGCAACGTTTGGTTAGATAAAATAAAACTTAGCTCAGATTCAAGTTAACCCAAATTACGTCTACGATGTCACAGGTATATTTATGATACTTTGGATGGTTTATGACATGAAGTATATCTGAAATTGTCACAAATAATTTGTGAATGACTCAAAGTTCGTGTTATTACAATGTGAAATGCAAAAAAAGAAACATGTATTTGTAATCTTTTTTTGTGTGTGTGCGTTTTTTTTTTTTTTTTGTGACCGATCAACGCCCCTCCATTTATTACTGTCGTGTTGATTACTTTGTGCTTTATCAAATTGCGATACAATTTAACAACAATAGCGACAACAACAGCAACACTAGCAACAATAGCAACAACAATGACAGCTTGTGAATTAAAACACGTGTAATTACCAGCGAACGACAACTAAAAACTCGCTCAGTTACTCTGGGCTATAATTGTCCCATTGTCACTGTAAAATTGCGTCAAACTTTATACACAATACTCCTCCCGTGTTACTAGCAACCGGTTATGGAGCTCAAAACAGCTGAAGTGTGTCAAACGATTGACTTACATATAGCTTATATAAATATATATACATATATATATACATATATACATATACATGAATCTATTTATCTTATCTAGACGCAATACTATTTGTGATACTGCACACAACTGTCAATAGATATGTAGTTCGAGCTGAAAATTCTTATTGACGATAATTTAAATCGATAACAATCGATTAGTGATTACATCTGGGCTGATAAATCACAATTGTAAAATATTACAATTTGTTAAATAAAAAGGAAATTCATTAATATTCATATTAATAGTAAATATTTTTAAATTCTACCATCCAATGATGACCGGCATTAAACGCACGCAGACGTTTCCCTATGTTGAAGACATATAATTCTAGCACTATAAGGAATATTTTGGATCGTTTTTGACGCTCTTTTACATGATTTGATTTTCAAAAAAGAAACGGTTTGGGAAAGACAGATACAGAATGAGATTGAGAGAGAAAGAAAGAGAGAATAAGAGAGTGAGAGAGAGAGAGACAGAGAGAAGAGGGAGAGATACACAAAGAGCAAGAGAGAGAGATACACAAAGAGCAAGAGAGAGAGAGAGAGAGAGACAGAGAGAAGAGGGAGAGATACACAAAGAGCAAGAGAGAGAGAGAGAGTGAGAGAGAGAGATACACAAAGAGCAAGAGAGAGAGAGAGAGAGAGAGAGAGAGAGAGAGAGATACACAAAGAGCAAGAGAGAGAGAGAGAGAGAGAGATACACAAAGAGCAAGAGAGAGAGAGAGAGAGAGAGAGACACAAAGATAGATAGAGAGAAAGGCAAATACAGAGAGAGTGAGAAATACAGAAAGAGAGAGAGAGAGAGAGAGAGAGAGAGAGAGATGCAAAGACTGAGAGGGGGAGAGAGAGTCGTCAAGGTAGCAATGATGCTACCTTCCAATCGATCTCCTATCACTCACACCACCAAACTTGCAAACATTGATTCTATTTCTTTGTTTTAACACAAAAGATCAACAGCTTCCAAAGCTTAAACTTTATGCTTCCTGTGTGATGCAAAAGCGTCGTTGTGACACATTATTTATTTTATACGTATGTATATATACATATATATAAATAAAGAAAAAATATTACAAAATTGATGTATGTACATATTTACTTTGATTTGCCTTTATTCGCTTGATCGAAACTCGCTCGTTTGATGTCTTTTCTGTCAATCGACTCGTTATTCAATGGGTAAATAAACAAAAGCAAGGCAACGCCGCTTGCCAGCTTTATTTACTACACGTAGATATTCTTCTTATTTGTTCTGTTCTGTGTTGTGTATTCTTCTACTCTATACTTGTGATAACAATTAAATTGATTGTTTTAATCGAACGAACCTGGAGACCTACTGAGCGAGAGAGAGAGCGAGAGAGAGAGAGAGAGAGAGAGAGAGAGAGAGAGAGAGAGAGAGAGAGAGAGAGATAGAGAGCTTACAAACGACAGAGAGCATCGCATCATCAACGAATTCACATCAATCACGGCGTCAAAGGGGGCGGCGGCGGCAATCAGTCAAGAGAATGAGAAACCCTCAGGTCAAAAGAACAAGCAACGATAAAAAAATATTAAATGTACATAATACCCGATTAACGCACGAAATGTTAACTGATGAGCATAGAGAAACAGGTGTAGCTACCACAGCTAGCTGATCGATGGAATCTTTGGGCATATCATACAATAATCAACTTGACATCCAAGTGAAAACTAGGATAGATAATACAACTAGATATTACAAGATGATAAACAATAGCTGGACTTCACTTTGTCTAAGATTTCATGAGTAGCAAAAGTTATTCACATTTCTATTCTATGATCAACAGACAATCTGAGTCTTAACTCTGAGGGACAGTCGAAAAGCAAATCCTTGACAAACGTTGATTAACTTTAATCTCGACATTAATTTATGGCATATCACTACGTTTCTATTCCGAATATTTATAATAGCTCGTATCATATCATGATTGCGATTACCTGTTGTTTATATATGCAGACAGATATATATATATACATAGAGAGAGAGAGAGAGAGAGAGAGAGAGAGATAGCTTAACATTGCGGAAGTCCTTCATTGGTATATATCAGGAAAAACAATAACAGGACAACATTTTATTTACATTATTTCCTTAACTAAAATGTGTTCAAAAGGATAAATAATAGAAAACAACAGAAGTAAACAAAATTTAAAATAAAACATAACTTATAAATTATATAAATGTAAATTTTGAAATAAATTTTGTAATAAAATTTTGAAAGTCTCTTAAAATTAAAAAAAAAAAAATTTAAATAAAATAAATAAATTATGCATTTGAATATAAAAAAACAAATATATATAAAAGTATATAGTTATATGCATAAACAAACAACAACAACAAAAATTTTAAATAAAGTTAAGAATATTTGAATTTTAAAATTTTAAATATAAAAATATTTAATTTATTTATTTTAAATTGTGTATACTTTTGCAAAACAAATAGATTTTATATAAAAATAATGGTAAATATTTGATAGATTAAAGACATACTTTATAAAATATTTAAAAAAAATCAGAATACACAAAAAAAAAAAGCAAACATCTCTTAATCTTTGAACCCTAACATATCCCTAGTATATATTTAATTTGCACACTTAGTTAAGCAGAACTTGGGGCACCTGGGCAAATAATGTGCTGTGCTATCGGCCAGCTTCTAAACTGCTAAACTGCTAAACTGTTAAACTGCTAAACAGTTTCACTCATTCGCTGATGCTACAAGTTCAAATAGATCGAAATTGCCATTGCCGCCTTGGCACATGGTAAATTAAACACACATTATTGAAATGCTACGTACGCACATCAAAGCACATTTGCCGACCTGAACACGAGTCTGCGCTATTTATCGACAACTGAAACAGTCGATCGGTCAGTTCTCAGACCGTTTGCAAGGTATATAATATATATATATAATATATATAATTATACATATATGTATGCCTGCTGGCAGGAGTGGCATGGGCCACACTCGCTGCCTAGAGATGTTGGGGCTGCACTGAGCTGGCATGGGCCCGTGTGCCATTCAACTTGTTGCCAAGTGAGATACGCAAAGATACAGATACACTTAGATACTCGGATACTTGGGGGCAGAGATACCGCGAGGCAATGTACGCTCAGCGACTCTCGACTTCCATGCGGTTCACATTTTCAATTTGTTTCGTTGTTACGTTTATTTTCGAATTGTTTATTTAATGTTCTCGTGTTCGCGCGTTTTTGTTTCTTTTTTTTTTCCTTTCCTGGTTCTCTACACAGGAGCGAGTGTGTGTGTGTGGCAAGGGCTGTGCGTGTGTGTGTGTGGCAGCACAATTTGCCAAGCGTAGCCACAATATTTAAATTTTGGTCCAGCCCAAAAAGCTGATAATCAAATTTCGTAACAATTGACGGCAAATCAATAAGTCAAGTGCACAAATTTTAGTCACATGAATGGCCATAGAACAGTGTGAGGCAGATCAATGGAGCCAAAGATGCTTTCACCTCATTTAACGCGCCAGAGGGCGTGCTTGTGTGTGTATCTGTGTGTGTGTGTATCTGTATGTGTGTGTGTGTGTGGAATTGCAAGTGCTACATCTATTTGAATGTTACTATATATATACATATCTGCTATTATATCATCATCAGCAGCATCAAATGGTTTTGACATTTACCGCCAAAACAAGCGCAAAATAAATAACGAATAGAAATGAAGAAAGAGCTATATATATACATGTATATATAGATAGATAGATAGATCTATGGTAATCACTTGAAAGCTTGAACATATTGTATGTAATACTTGAAGTACGTATGTAATAATTAGTGTGCTTAATATAATCAACAGAGTATTAATGAAATTAAACATGAGAATATAATGAATGAATTCATCTTAAAGAATTCTAGACAACTTCAAATAACTGGGGCTACTTAAACGTCTTTTAATCAATCACAGATACATTGCCTCTATGAAACATTTCTGCTCATGTTAGTGTTGCCATCCTGTTATTATTAGTGATGCCAGACCGCTCGATAAAGCTTCTCATGCAACTTCAAATGTATATATATATGTATGAATATGTAATTTGAGCAAGATTAAAGTTTAAAAAAAAAAGATATAAAAGATTCTCTTCAATTGCTATTAACAAATATTAAATACAGGGTACCAAGAGCGTAAATAACAAATGAAAGGAATTGCCTTATAGGCAGAGTTTTCTCCTTAATAACAAGCAATCCTAATTACAATGCTAAGCTACACTGTCTATTACTATATCTTAAATACAGAGTATAAAGAGCGTGAACAGCAACAGAAAAAAAAAAGAATTACCTTATAAACAGAGTTTTTTCTTTAATAAAAAGCAGCTCTAATCACAATCCTAAGCTACCCTGTCTATTACTATATCTTAGGGTATAAAGAGCGTGAACAGCAAATGAAAAGAATTGCCTGATAGACAAGCGCCAAGGAAGCAATTAGAAATTTGGCGATTGTTTTCGGCTTTTTTGTTTGTAATTTTTTGTTTTTCTTTTTCACTTTTATCTGACATGTGTGTGTGTGTGTGATTGTAGATTGTGTGTGTATGTGTGTGTGTGTCAATTTGCGATATTTATAAAAACGTATTCCATAAACAAATAAACACTGCGAATGGCCACAAAATAATCAAAACTTTTTGCGAGGCTTGGCCGAGGAGCTGAAGAATGGAAAGCATTATCAATGTGAATATATATATATATATCTATATATCTATATCTATATATATATATGTATATATATCGCTATAAATCACAAATTTGTGTAACATTGCTGACAAATGATTTTGCGGTTTCTCTGCCATCAGCCCTGAGATAAATATTGGGTGTAAACACAATATGAGAAACTCAACATTTTGCATACATTTCGAATTGGCTCGAAATTACAGTTACAATTTCCACATACTCGCATTCATAAAGATTTCTATAAATGTTGTTTCATTCTGTGTTGTTTCAGGCTATTTACAAAATGCATATTGAGCTTTTCACATGGTCTAATGGTTACAAAGTTTTATTCGAAAAACTTTATGAACATTTCGACTTAATAACAAAGTTCACAAAGAACAATTGCAAATAAAACCTAGAAATTGATGTTGAAATATATATATATATATATATATATATAAGAAAATACCAACAAATATTTCTACACTTTACCCACAGAAATGTGTAATGTGTGGAGAGAATGGGTATGATATTAAGTAAGTAGATAAAATAATTACATATTTTGATTATTGGCCTATAAAGTATGACATCGATAAATATCGATAGATACAAGAAGTGTTTTATGCATATACTTAAAAATATATCGATAATTGACATAGATTTATTGACCAATAAAGTATAAGATCGATAAATATCGATAGATATACAAAGTGTTTTGTGCCTAAGTATATATATATATATATATATATATATATATATATATATATATATATATATATATATATATATATATATATATATATATATATATATACTTATACATATATCGAAAATTGACATAGATTAATGGACATATAGAACCTATATAAATTCCCGTTTATAGGGTATCCAGCTAGCTGCTGGTTTTGACCTGACCATGACCAGGGCATAAATTGTGCATGAAACCAAACACAAAATAAACAATGTGTTTTAAAAGCAAACAGTAAACAGTTAAGAGAAGAAACAAAAAAAAAAAAAAGATATTCCACGCACGCTGCCCGAGCGATGTTAAAAAAAGAGTGCTTCAGCATGGGCATGAACGACTAGCAGATACCCTAACTAAAAACGTAGTGTTTCCGATTGCAATTATTTGTTATATTTGTATTCTGAAATAACTTTGGTATTTATCAATCGATCACATTTGAAATATCTAGCAACTTGAATACAAAGCTCAACTTCATATATCTAGTTATTTAACAAATGAATATGAATCTATGCATTATTTAGTCGAATCCATATACCAAATTCGATCTTCAATTAACTGAATTTTGAAAAAGTTTCAAGTCAAAAAAAGTTATTAAACGAACAAGCCAATTTCAAATTTATGAATATTTATCTGTTACAAACACTCGAACAAAACCCAATATACCCCGCATACGCATTTGTTTTTATATGGGGCCCAAGGTATAATTAGAAATCAATGGGCGGAGACTCGAGTGCAGGCGATTTGGGAGCACTGCGGACCTCGATTTGCTGGCTGAGCGTGCCGCTGGCCGCTGGCCGCAGCAGTATCAAGGCCCTGGAACGACCCCAGTGCAAGTTCGAAGCGCGCGAGTGAACTGTAATTGATGTTACAGAAACTACAAAATATTCACAAATAATAATATGAGTGCCCAAAAGACCTGCCCCAAAACTATGCATAAAAAAAAAAAAACTCTGTTCAGCTTTTTGCCAAAGCATTTAAATTGCAATTATTCCAGGCCTTTGGCCAATTTAGAATAGAAACAACAACAGCAACAAAATGTATACAAAATTGAAGTCGTGTCCACAACTTTGTTGTTTGTTACTATGTGCTATGGTCGTTATTGTTGTCTTTGTAATTGCTGTTGTGCCCATTGACATGATTTCGAGTTCAATTGAAGTGAACTGCGAAAATGGCGAGAAACAAATGCCATATATAAATACAACAACAACAACAATAAATTCTTTAATAGGCAAAAACACACTTAAGCTAAAAAATAAAAAATATTTAAAAATAAAACTAGCGAGAACAACAGCTATCGTCGAGTCATCATAGACTATATGGCCTCGTTGACATAGGGCTTGACAGATCTTTGCCATATACTGAAAAAGCAGCCACTTCAAGCGATTTCTAGTATAGCATATGATATAGTAAGCCGATAGCAAAGATTATATCATTATGTACATATTATATATATAGCAGTTCAATAGCTTCAATAAAAACTTACTTCATTGTTGACTTTTGATACAAAATATTTTATAAAGCCATAAAGTCTTTCTCACAATTGAGGCTTAGTTCCATGTTAAGATGAAAAAAAAAAATCATATTAGACATATAGGTTTGACAGTTTGATGCTGATTATAAATATAAAACTTTGGTCAGCAAATATTAGTAGTATTATTACTGCTGGATAAAAGAAAACTTAGTGAAAAGTTCAATATCTTGAAAACAATGTGAAACGAATATTCATAGTAACAGAAATATTGTTGTTAATTTGGATATTAAGTTACTAGCTCTACATTTCTTTCCAACATTTAATACGTCACACTACTATATTTATGACCGACGCTATATATCATATAACATAGTATTAAATTGAAGATCGTCTAGTACTCGAGATATTTAAAAATATGAAGATAGTCTTACGTCTAGAACCACTAAGCCTTCTTCTAACTCTAGTCTCATCCTCATCTCGACTTCTAGCAAATTTTCATCTCATATGCCACTCGACTAACTCCCTGATTAAGTCATTCATTATCTAAGTATTAATAGCACTAACACCTGATCAATTTGATTTTCTTTTTTGTAATATTCAACTCAAGTTTTGGAGCTTTTAAACTAGAAGAGTATCATATCGAACACTTTGTCATACATTCAGGATTATATATTAGCTAGGCTATATATAGAAATATTCACAAGCAATTTGCTTCTCTCTCTCCTCAGTTGAAGAGTTCTGCGGAATGGATAGCCCCATACTCCAATCTCTACCTAATGAGAGCTACATACGAGATCTTTAGCTGCGTGTGTATTGAAGCTGTGTGAGCAATTATGATGTGTGTTCATCCGCCTTATTCGGCTGTCTGAGTAACGTTACTAAACAACTCTCAGTTGTCAAAAATATGACTAATTTACTACTAAATCTCATTAAGAGTTACTTAACAGTGTGTTTCTAAAATATGTAAAATATAATGACATAAACATAATCAAATATAAAATTGATGTCATATAAAGTCAAATACATTTTTTTTGTATTCACGTATTCAATTACAATCTGTCGACTTGACAATAAATTATTTGCATTAAATATGATATTTCAGTGAATTTGGAAATGTTTTTTACATAATATATGCATAACATAATATGAATAAAGTAAACCGTCTGCAAGATTCTCATGAACGTCTTGAAATGCATAAGAAAAAATCTATATATTCTATTTAATTATAAAAGAATATCTTTATATTCTATTTTATTATAGAAGATAATCAATAACTTCTATTTCATTATGGAAAATGATCTTTATCTTTTATTTCATAATATAAAATGAGATACTTTTTCTTCTATGCATTACATGATAGACAACGATATATAACTAATCAACTGAATGGCATTCCAGCTTTACGAATCTATTATCTAGGATTAACTGCACAGCAGTTGTGAGAATTGAAACTCACTTGGATATCTGAAGATATGGAAGATAATTTCGATAATGCGTTTCTATCATTATATTAATACCGTAGAGATCCGAGGGATATGGAGTTGATTAATAGTTAACAAATGGGATTAAAAGCGTTGTTCACTTGGGAATCAAACGGGTTTGATATAGCTGCTGTGTAAGCGTTTGATTAATGTTAGCCAAGTTGAACGAGGGTGAAAACTTGCTGCGGGGGTTGCTTGTTGTTGTTGCACTCCAGCTCCACCTCCAGCTCCAGCTAGCAGTTAATCAGAATTGTAAAAGGCCAGATAAACGTAATTCGTTGGCCAATAAAATTGTCAAATCATTCCGTTTAATTTCTCAATCAATGCTGTAGTTAAAGTGAGTTATTAAAGAATATTCGATTGCAGTTTCAAATTGCAGACCTTGGAAGGGGCTGTCTCAAGTGTTAACGGTACGTTGTTGCATAATAAAACACAGACATGGCTGTGTGTGTGTGTGTGTGCGTGTGTGTGTGTATGCCTATGTATATTTAATTCCATAATGAAGACCCTGAGTACATACGAGTACTCATACCAATTGAATTTGCTAACAACCCCCCTAGGCATGGGGCGAGCCAACAGAGCTCAACTATCCATAGGCAACTCCAGGCTGGGCAGGATTGCATCCACTTTAAAATTTATTTATGAATGAAAGCCCAGCTGCTAAAAAGGGTGGGTCAACTTGGTGGCTTGGTGGGTGGTTTGGGGGAGAGCGGCCACGCTGTGGTTGAGTGCCGCTCATTTAAGGGTGGCTTAAAGTAGCGCGCTTATGGCTTGCATTCGCGTCTGGTGGTTGCTTGCTTGTTTGCTGGGTGGTTGGGTTGGGTGGTTCAGCGCAATGTGGTATCCAAATCCCCCCGGCTTACGTTTTGTGCCTATGCAAAGCACATTAATAATGAGTGTTAAAATGCAATCGAGACCTATTTGACGAGGGGCGTGTTTGGGGGCGGTAGGGGGGGGCAGCAAGGCAACAAGGGTTGCATTGGCAAATGCATTAAATATCAGAGGCTTGGTGGTTGGCAGTCCCAGATCCAGCTAGGAACGAGCGCTATCCAAAAACAGTTAACAGATAAGCTTTCAGACTAGAAAACTGGCTGGAACAGCTACTGGGCAACAGCTGGGCCAGCTGCCTCTCACTCTCTCACTCTCTCTCTCTCACTCTCTCTGGGTACAGTCGACGCGTCTGCATAGCCCGCGGGCATTGATGAATTGGATACAAGCAAAAGCGAGCTCTTTATAGCTCTCTGTCTCTGCTGCACACACATACATAGTCGCTCTCTCTCTCTCTCTCTCTGTCTCTGCTTTATTGCTTGTCTCGCTCTCTTGCAACGTCGAGGCCACATTCGGTTCAATGCAATTTGCAATTGCAGCGAGCTCAGCCCCAAGAGAGCAGCAGCACACGGCCACATGATACACAATGATGAGAAGCAGCAGACAATGACAATAATGATGACGATGATGATGATGATGAAGAAGCTTCTGCTGCTGTTGCAATTGTATTTAGCAACTTTGGCAATGGGGGCGAGCGAGAGACACAACTCTGGCTGCATCGGGAGTCAGCTTTAGTGCGGAGTAAACGGTTCAAGGACCAGGTTCAGTTAACCAGGTAGAGAGGCCACAAAACAGGCCAGCTCAAGTTGAGTCTGCTGCTGCTGCTGCTGCTGCTGAGGCCGAGGCTGTAAACCGGCTGTGAGCGAACAGTTGAGACAGTGAGCATATTGTGAGGACGCAGGCGCATCAATACACACACACACACACGCACACGCACACACACACATGAGCAGGCAATACATATTTCATAAAGACGTAAAAAAGCGTTGCAGATGCTGCAACTGCAACTGCAACAGACAACAAGCAACAGCCAACAGGCAACAACAAACAACAACAACAGCTTCAAGTTCAGCTTTGCATCAGTTAGTGCTGCCAGTTTAGCCTATTTCAAGCTAGATCTACATCTGATGGTTTTTCAAATTCACCAAAGCTGTGCCGTCATTTCCCAATCCTATCTTATATTCTCTATTTTTGTCCTTTTTTTCATTTTCTATCTTTATTTCTCATTCTGCTTTATTTTTGCTATTTTTTTTTTTTTCTTTCTTTTTGGTGTTGCTAATCTTTACTGTAAGAATAATTTCAATTGTCATATCAAAATTATACTTAAGATATATATATATATATATTTATTTTTTTTTTTCGTGTTTTTAATTAACACTTTCTGTCTTTCATAGTTTCATTAATATCACTGACTATATTTGGCTGAGAATTGGGGCATACTATTGCAATAATTTTCTGTACTTTTTTAAACTCTGCAATTATATTTTGTGTACAATATTACTGAGACTAATCGGAAGAATAATTGTCTATCCCTACTCTAGTCGTGCTCGACTACGAAATCCTCTGAACCCTTCGAAGAACTATATATCTGATTTTCGATAAGGGTTTTCATCGATAACATTAAAACGAAAATAGATATCGTTTTCTTTTTTAGCCAAACTTGACCTGCGCGTGCATTATTTGTATACTTATATATCTACAAATAAAATTTAAAGTCTCTAGCTCTTCTACTTTCTGAGATCGACGCGTTCAAACATATGGACGGACGGACAGGGCTAAATCGACTCAGCTCGCCCTGATCAGGAATATATATATTTTATAGGGTCTGCCACGCCTCTTCTGCCTGTTACATGCATTTAAAAAAAAACAATTTTATATTATAACAATAAAATAGGTCGGGATATGAAAGCTTACACAACTATGTTTCGGAAATAGTTATATTTTATATATGTTTCAAAACATATTGGTTCAGTTTCGATTATTTTCGTCCCTTTATAATTAAGCCTGTGATTCCCACATTTATTTTCATATGTTAGCCTATTTTTGTCCATTTTAGCCTACTTTTTCCCACAATCCAACTTATTTGGGAGCTCAACAGCTGGCAACACTGGTTGCAGTTGCAGTTGCAGTCTGTCCTGTTGATTGCCGCCGCTGCATCCTCTGGCAACAAATAACACTTTCTTGTTATTGTTGATGTCGCAGTTGTTGTTGTTGTTGTTGCTGTTGTTGCTGTTAACTGGCAGAAGTTGTTACATTGTCAGACAACGGAAATTGCACACATAAAATGTCAAGTCACAGTCAAAGCCAGAGTCGAGTCGCATCACATCGACTCGACTCGACTCGAATCGAATCGAATCGACTCCAATCGCATCGCATCGCATCGATAGCCGGGAACACACTTAACGCCAAGTCATTTGGAGGAGCTGGGGGAAAACCTTTAAAAGCGTGCAGCGTATGCGATTCGAATGCAATTGGCAAATGCTTTTATCTATTGATTCGTTTCAAGTAATTTCCTGTGCAAAGTTAACTTAAGTAGTAAGTGGTTGAGAGTAGATGAGGATGAGGATGATGCTGTAGCTGTTGAGACTAACTGAGCAGGAGAGATATTAAGCTGATTGCGAATACTCCAAAAGGGATATTTGCAAGGCGAATGGGATCTCACTATATGGGTAAATAAGAAAGTCAAAGAAGGCTCTATACAGAGAGAGAGAGAGGCAGAGAGAGACAGAGTGAGAGAGAAAGTGAGATAAAGCTGGTTCTAAATGGTCAAGAGGGACATTTGCAAATCAAATGATTTCCTTTGATATACCCTGTAGCATACTCAAAGAGTAAACGAGGTTTTTTGACATGGGCTGAGAGGCAGGGAGATAGAGAGAAAAAAAGAGAGATTAAACTAATTGTGAATTGTCAAAAGGGACATTTGCAAGTCGAATGGGATTTTCTATATACGTATGTAGGAGAAAAGGAGAAAGAGTGAGAGAGAGAGTAAAGCGGCAAGAGAGCTAAAGAGAAAGTGAGATAAAGCTGGCTCTTATTTGTCAAGAGGGACATTTGCAAATCAAATGATTTCTTTTGATATACCCAGTAGCATATTCAAGGAGTAAAGAAGGTATTTCGACATGGGCTGAGGAAGAGTGAGACAGAGAGAGAAAAGAGATTTTAAACTAATTGTGAATAGTCAAAAGGGATTAACTCTATGGGTATGTGGGAGCAGCAAAGAGGGGGTCTTAAGATGTACAAAGAGAGAGAGAGAGTGAGAAAGAGAGAGAGAGGGAAAGCAAGAAAAATTTGGTTCTACATAATCAAAAGTGACATTTGCAAGTCGAATGGGGTTTTTTTTATACCCTGTATCATATTCAAAGAGTAAATGGGGTATTTACAGATTCTAAATAGTCAAAAGGTATATTTGCAAGTCGAAAGTCATAGAGTAAATTCTTTTGACAGACTATATCTTCTATATTTTAATCAGCGATAATTTGCAGCCTTTTTCATAACATTTGCCTACAATTTGATTTAGAGTAAATGTAATATATAATATATTGTCTATCATTTTATACCCTGAACCCATTGAAAATAGGAAATCAGAGTATAAAGGTTTTGTTAATTTTAGATTGAGTTACATTTAAGACACAACATTTGAAGAACTTTTGGTAATTCGCATTGTTAGACTGTTTGTAAAATGTAGGGTTTCCCCACAAGGCCTCGCCTCAAACATCCCTAACATCCCTATTCGGCTGTCTCCGTTTCATTTCCTTTCCGTTTCGTTTTTTATTTGTATTTTTGTATTTTCCTGCTCCCTTTTGACACTTTACTTTCGACAATATCGATCGATGCGGAGGCAACATTTTCAGACTTGTGTTTAATGTGCTGCTTCTTGCTGGTTGATGTGGTTCTCGTGCTTGTTGTCGTTGTTGTTGTTGTTGTTGTCGTTGTCGTTGTCAGCGTCAGCGACAGTAACCACAGTTAACAGTAGCAACTGTTATTGTTGTGGTTATTATTGCTGTAGCTGTCGTTGTTGCTGCCTTTGCTGCTGCTGCTGCTGTTGCTGTTGCTGTCGTGTTCTCAAGTGTTGTCCTCCAACGCATTTGCGTTTTGCTGCCATCTATGCACACCTTACACCACCCACCCCAACCACCCAACCGCACAGCCACACAACCACACTGCCCCAAGAGTTCTCTTTGTAGCTGTATTTGTTAACTTCATGTTTTCGCCTGCAGTTACACTTTTGTTTTTGATGTGCCTCATGATACTCTTACTTAGGGCATTCTCATTTGGTCATAACTCTTGTAATTTGAGTGTTATGAATGTGAATGTATTCACAGTCATTCGAATTCGATTTTAATGTGATAAGTTTGCTTTGATTTCTCTTTTTCATTTATGCATTCATTTAAATCCCTTACTTAGGCCATTCTGATTTAGTCATAACTCTTGTAGTTTGAATGCTAGGAATGTAAATGTATTCAAAGTCTTTCAAATTCGACATTAATCAAATAAATATAATTGTATTAATCATATATTGTTTAGCAATTAGTTAAACAATTTGAGTTCAAATATTGAATTCATATTTTTTTCATTGATTCATTCATCAATTCATCTAAATTTATTTATCATGTCGTCATAAATCTTGTAATTTGAATGTTATGAATGTGAATGTATTTAAATTCTTTCGAATTTGATTTTAATCTAATTAATTTACTTGCTTTAATATTGTAAAATATTGATTTCAGTTTTTCATTCATTCAAATTCATTTCATTCATCTGAATTCATTTGAATTTCATTATACCTCTGCTGAATTAAAATTTAGTCATAACTCTTAAGACTTGAATACTATGAATACAAAGAATACAAAGTAAATCAAATCAATTTGCTTGATTTAATCGTGTATTGATGGGAACTTAGTTTGACAACTTGAGTTTTTTGATTAAAAGTAATTTTTATGCATTTCGAATTTTTTTGACTGGATAATTTATCTATTTGGTAAAGAACTGAAAAGAACTTTAAACACCGGTATTTCGACATTGACATTGACAATTTGAGTTAATATAATAAATTGGGTTTAGAATCCAAGTTTCAGCTGTCTGTCTCTCGGAAATGAAATATTTATATATTAGACATAATATATGTACATACAGATATGTATATTTGTAAATCTAATGAACGCACTCAGTATCCACTTGAGTTCATACCACAGCACGTGTCTACCAACACCGTTAGACCCACCTAAACCACCTAACCCACCAACTGAGATAGCTGCGACCCTGGACTCTCGTTTGCCGACGCTCCCACAGACAATTGTCAGATAATCACAACGCTCGAGTTGATAATAGCGACGTTGATGAGTTTAAAAAAGGTAAGAGAAAGACAGACAGAGAGAGAGAGAGAGAGAGAGAGAGAGAGAGAGAGAGAGAGAGAGAGAGGTGGAAGTGGGAGTGGAATAGAGAGAAACGCGAGAGTATGCAAAGGGTTATGAGGTCGGTTTTATGTTGCGCTCCCGTTCCCGCTGCATTTCCTTTTGGACTCTTCCGGCCTGGCGTGAAACGTAATCACGTTGACAAAGCCTCGACATGACTTGACTTGACTTGACTTGATTCCAGCGCCCGGATACCTGTGCGCCCTGTCCGCCCAGGTCTCGGATTGCAGGTCTCAGATTGTGTCCGCACACACACACAACACTCACACACACACACGCACACACCTCGTTGCTTCCAATCCTCCTATCCTGTCGTCATACGTTCATAGTCTCTCTTTTTTTGCCACTCTCTTAAGGTTTTGTGCAATTTTCGCTTTGTTGGGTCAGCTGATAAGGCAACTGATTGCATTGGATTGGCCCATTTGTGTTTATTGGTCCGCGTTTATCACTGGACGCCTTTGCCCAACTACAGGAAGCTGTTCAGAGCTCTCAGCTCTTATGCAATGATTCTGTCTGCAAACAGGTTTTACTGCGACACTTTCTATCAAATCGCATCTACCAAAGAGATTACTGCAATAATTATTCACAATGTTTGCCTCCGCTACAAAGTAGTGAGTGAATGTTATTTGCTTAATTAAGTTGCTTTAACTGAGTTAAAAAAGGTAATAAATATAATATGAAAATACTAAATATAATAAATCTCAAGTTTTAAGCTTCCGAAAAATGTATATAACTTTTTTTTAATGTTTAATAAATATTAATTATTTAATTATCACACGTAAACATTTTTCTTATGGTACAAAAACTAATAATTATTATTTACTATTGAAATATTGAACTTTAACAATTTTTATAAATATTTAATGAAATATTTCATTACAATATGTAAACATTTTGTTTTATACTTGGTAAAAAATCATATTAATTTTTAATATTCAAATATTATTCACTTTTACAATTTTTAATAATATTAATGAAATATTTTGTAATAATAATTTTTTAATATTGAAATAATATATATATATTTTTTTTTAACATTTAAATAACTAAATAAAAAACAAATTTTTAAAATTATTAAATGGGATATTTCTTTAAAAAAAATGTAAAGAAAATAATCAGAAAAGCTTCGTTTTTTTCTTTTTTTTAAGTTTAAAAGGTTTTTTTCAGAAGGTTTTTTCATACAGCTGATGTTCTTTATAGCTTTGTGTTTTTTTTTCGATAAGGTAAATTTCTAATGAAATGACAAACTTTGGTTGACTAGACGCTTCAACGGAACTGAGGCAAGTGCAAGACCTGACAAGTGCTTGAAAAAAGCAATCGAGCTAGTCAATAGAACAGACTCAAACTCGAACTTACAAACACACGCACACATACAAACAAATGGAGACAACTGACGATCACCGGAAATGTGTCAAGAACACCAGCAACAAGAAAAAATCGAGAAGAAAAAAAAAACAAGTACAAGTATTTTCGAGGGCAGTGCCTGACTAGCAAATACTCTGACCTATATAACAAAGTCTGCTCTTTCAAATATTTTAACTATCAAATATATATACTATATAGTATAGTATAGTTAATATACCTATAGTATAGTTTAAGTAAGAGTGCCAACTAAGGAATACCCTGACTTTCACAAATGAGTGTAATCTATAAGGGAGTGCCCGGCTGGCAGATATTCTGTCCTACATATCAAAGTTGCTTTTACAAATATCTTGGCAATTAGCTAGTAAAATATACCTATAGCATGTTTTTATATTAAGTATATCTATGGTATAGTTGAAATAAGAGTGCCTTAAAGAGAAAATATCTAACTAAGGAATACCCTTACTTCAACAAATGAGTGTAATCTATCAAGAAAGTACCTGATTAATATATACCTATATACAAAGTTTTCCTTTTTTAATATTTTCCTAACTAAGGTATACCCTATATACCTTATACTCCAAGCGGGACTGCCCGACTAGGAGAAATATCGAAAGCTAACCGGAATTGATTTATCAAATATTCTAACTTTTAAAGGCAACAAGAGCGAGGAAATGCCTAACTAAAATATACTTTTTATAATACTCTACTTACCCTAAAAATACCGAACAAGTAAGCATTTGGAAGTGCTCATAAATAAATACCCTAAGCCCTGAACTCAGCTGTTGCTACCAACATTATTATCTCTAAGGCTAACTCTTTAGTGCCTGACTACCAGATACCCCGATTTCTAAACCGAATTAATATTTAAAAATATTCCAGCTTCTAGCGGAAGTGCCCAACTAGAAGATAGCTTAACGCCTAGCTGAGCTGAGCTCTGCTCGTATATCAATTTAAATATAGAGAAAGCATGACATGAATAGCACAAACTATTGTACGCCATGACGAACCTAATTTCATTGTGCAAAAACAAAATTATACAATATATATTTCTATTTTTTTCGCAATATATCTGAATTTTTTATCGGAGCCTAAGCCCTGTTGTATTTGTAATTTGCTATGCGCTCGTGAGGCATAGAGTGCATGTGAGGTTATGTCATCATACCTTTATCGTGTTCTTCAGTCATGCAACAACAAGCAAACAGAAATAGAAACAGCAACAGCAACAACAATAGCTGTAACAAATAGTTAGTTCTAGTATTTAAATTGTAGAACGTTGTAAATTTCACGCTCTTTACAGACAGTTGACAAATGGCCAGCAAGTGCAACAACTGCAACAAGAACAACAACAACAACAAGAACAATGGCAACAAGAGAAATGTGAGTAATAACTGAAGTGGCAAACAGTACCAATAGCAGCCGCCAGAGGGCGACAGCTTGATGAGTGATATACTCAGAAGGAGAATGGGATATATTGGTAGAATATGTCAAAGGTCAATGAATATACATTTTAATGTAAAAAGTTGGATACATGATAGATTTATAAGGAAATTGCAGAGTATTGTATATAATTTATTATTTTTTATTTATTATTTTTTATTTATTATTTTAATTAATTTACATATTGGTTTATTTTTAATTTTTTATTTATTATATTTCTTTATTTTTTTTTTTTTCAATTTATTACTTTGTTTATTCATATTTACTTATTACGATTACTTTATGAATATTATATGAATATCTTATGTGATCGACTTCCTTTTGTTATAATTTTTTTTTTAGTTATCTCGACTTTAACAATATTGATAAGAATGGTCATAAATGAAATTTTATGAAATCAACATTGGCATAGATAAGGTAAAAAAGGTTTTTTTTTTTTATTTTTAAATGCACATACATATACATATATATATAGTAAAAGTATTTGCATAGTAAAACTCAATTGTATATTACATATAATGAGCATAGAATTACAATTATTATCACATGGGGTCGAATGTAGTTGGCTAATACTTAATAATAGTAAACAACAACTGTTAGACAGACAGGCAGCAGAAACAACAACAACAGCAACAATAACAACAATTGCAGACAAATCACGATTGTAAGAAATCACCTTGTTGTTGTTTGCATTGTTGCATTTGTTGTTATTTGAATTCGACCAACACGCAAGAAGCACAAATGGAAGAGAAACAAAAACAAGCTAAAGTGAACCATATGAACAATTGTCTGACCAATAGATACTCTATGAAAAGTTTATGAAAGCCAAAAGTTGATGTCTGACTAATAAATACCCTATGAAAAGCTCGTGATAGCCAAAGTGAATGTCTGACCAATAGATACCCAATACAAAATTTATGATAGCCAGAGTGAACGTTTGACTAATAGATGCAAAATACAGCTGAGATATAGTCGTTTTATATACATCATTTATATATGTATTTAATATATTTACAGTGTAAACTTTTTTAAAAAAGAGCATTTAATTTATTACTCTATCGATCTCTAAAGGCAACATATAATAATAATATAATAATAAACATTGGACTTAAGTCTGGAATTGTTGTACTCTTAACTCTTCTAACCGGGGCTAAGACTAATCATATATACTCACTAAATTTTTAAAGGAAAATAGGAATTCCTGTATAGAGGAAGTACTCCCCCATGTCTTCCAGCTAGTAAGAAGCTTTATATGTTTCATAGAGTCATAAACACTTTTATTATATTTCTCTTTTCAATTTTCTACACATTTTCAGCATACCCATTTAACACGTACAATCACTACAGGGTATTAGAAATGAAAATATAAATCAACAGCTAAAAAATTATATTAACAACAATTACATAAAACCTTGAAGCACAGCTAATACAGATACACATACACACACACCGTATACATATATATATATATATATATATATATATATATATATATATATATATCGGTTTGGATTAACGGGGCCTGGGAACTAAACTGTCTTCGTCTTTTGGATGGAACCAACAACAACAACAACAACAAAGTTGTTACTGCCTAGTTGCTTGATTAACCTTCCTTCTTGTTTTGCTTTTGTTTTTCTCTTTAACAATATTTATTGTTGTTGTTGTAGCGCGAGTTCAAGGCGCATTGCATAGGAAATGAATACGCTGGCAATTACTGCAGCCAATTCGACCACCAACAACAACAACAACAATGTCATGAAAATTGTATGCACATGAAAGGGACACTGACTTAGCCCAGCTGAACTTTGGAGCATGAAAAATGAACAGATATCGGCACTCTTTTATTCACCTATATATACATATATATATTTATACGTATATGTATGCTTATAGTACTACTGCTATTGGGTTCTTTTGGGGTATTTGTTGTATCATTTTTTTTTTTAATTCGTTTTGGGTTACATTTCGTATTCCTAATTACGAGATGAGTATGCAAAAGCATGAAAAGAGAAGGGACGTTTTCAGGCCATTGTTATTTATGACTTGAAGCAGAGAGTTCGTGAGTTCTCTGAGTCATGGCTCATATGCATTCATTAAATATACATATAACTGTGGATTAAGTACTATAATTGTAATAAAAAAATACATATTTAAAAATTTATATTAATTATATATCATAGCTAACATAGAAGGATTTGCTTTTTATAAAAGTTAAGTAGGCTGCCTTTTAGATAGGTCTCTGTGCGAGAGAAAAAGACAGTTTTACATATATGTATATGTATATCAGTGTTGACAATTTGGTCTATTTAAGGCTGGATATAGCTTAAATGCTTATAGCCTTAAATGTAGCCTATTTTTAATATCAGTGGGCATTTTTAATTGTTTTTTATTTTTTTTTTTTATTTGAGTATTGCTATGAAAAATTACTGAATTATCTGAATCAGAAAAAGGGTCCACAAATGCAAATTTATATATGCATATTTTACATAAAAATCTGCAAAAATGTGTTAAAATCCCGATTCAGCTTTTTTTTGCTTGCCGTTCTAGCTAGATCTAGCATTTTAAGCTCTCAAAAAAATGGCAGCACTGATGTATATATGTAAAGAGAGTAAGCAGCAAGCTGCAGGGAAGAGAGAGCGAGAGAGAGAGAGTGCAGAAGGTCGCATGAGTAAATTTGCATATGCCCTTGCTAACAGGAATTGTGAGGCGATCGAAAAGAGCGAGGCAAAAAGCTTCAAAATGCCGCCGAGGAACAAAATGGGAAAAAAAGCAGGAAGACAACTTTCGCTGTTTATGTACAAACACGAAATGTGTAAGTGTTTGTGTGTGTGTGTGTGTACGTATAAGATACCAACAACAACAAGAGTAATAGCAGCAGCAGCAACAAGAATAATGCAACAAAACGGGAACGGGAACGGGAATGGGAGAGACAAGTGAAGTGGAGTACATAAAAACGTTTTTGTTTCTTTGGATTGTTTATGTTAACATCGAGACGAGAATACATTTAAATAGTGTACAAATAAACAAAGATCAACATAATTACAAAAAAAAAGAAAACAGACTAACGTAACCTATGCAACTACAAGATACTCTGTAAACAATTAGAGTATGCTCACGTTGTACTTTTGTTCTATTTAGCATACCCTGGAAAAAAAGCAGTAAAATGCCGATAACTGTATCAAGATTAAGTACTAAACGAAATCTTAGCAATGGAAATTCTCTCTCACACACACATGGACAAAGAGAGAAAGGAAGAGTGTGAGAGCGACAGAGAGAGAGCAAGTTACGCTTCCTCTTCCTCACGCATAAAAAATACACGCACACATCCTAAACAAAAGAAGAGAGAATGTGGACGAGATGGAGATGAATATGATGATGATGATAATGATGATAAGGCTAAGACTCTCTTTGCTCCTTCTTCTTCTTCTTCTTCTTGTGCTTTGGTAACTGTGTATTTCACTTGAACTTGTTCATTTTCAATGAAAACACACAAGAAGCAGAAATGAAAAGAAAAGCAAAATATAAAACAACAAACCAAAAAATAAAGCGAGTTTTATGTGCGTCTTCTTGATATGCAAACTTTGCAAAAGTTTGACATTTCGCTTCTTTTTTTTCACCGTTGCACCATTTGTTGTTGTTTCTGTTTGTTATTGTTGTTATTGCCGCGGTGACACTGGCGGCGGCATCAATGGCTGCGGCGACGGCGACGACGACGACGACGACGATTAATTGGCGGCGTCGCCTCCAACACTTTGGCAAAATCGTGGGGAAATGCTGCTGCTACTGTTGTTGTTGTTGGCTACTGCTGTTTCTTCTAACCACCACCCCATTCCCTCCCCCGCACAACCAACACAATTTTTTCTTTTCATATATTTAGACGCACTTTTTTTACTCGCCTTTTTTTTTTTTTGCTACAAAAGCAAATTTCACACACGCACACTTTCGATTCGGATTCACGCGGGCCACAGGCAGCACACTTGTTGTAATTGAGGCATTCGATTTTTGTTATCACCAATGTGTGTATGTCTTAGCACAGTTAACTTATTTGTTTGCATTTGCAGTGTGTAATACGAGCGTAAAAAAAAAATAACAAATTATGGTTTTTCTTTTTGTCCGAAATTGCATCCGCTTGGTGAGCGAGCGCTTGAACGTATGAGTTAGGGATGGATAAACATATCGATATGCTAAGTAAGTCGATGCCTCAAATAGCGATAGATATATTCGCAAGCGATAGGTTCTTTCATTTCGATTAATTTAGGGATGAGCCAATGATGATTTTAACTGATATTAATCGGCAGTATAATTGGATATTGAATTCGTAAAACAATTCAATTGGATACATATGTGGATGAATATATGTTAATTTAAGAATTTAATTGACACTTTTCAATTAATATGAGTAATAAATAACAGTTCAATTTGATACATATGTATATGTATGAATATAGTAAGTTTAGAGGGCAAGAGATGTTTTTATTGTATACCATATTTAATAAGCAGAAAATTATAAAGCAACACATATTTTAAAATTAAACATTAGAGTTTTGTGGTTTAAAAAAAAATGTTTTTATTGGCAAAGATCTTTTGAACCAAAATTACCCATGTATAGCTGTCTCGATACTTTGTGGCAACAATGCAACTATCGATAACAGCGATATTTGTTCTGGAGGTCTCAACCACTAGCCAGACAGCGACAAACGAAGAGGCCAAAAACGACAAAAAATGCGAAATATTTGTTAAAAAAGAGCACTGAAGAGGCCAATTGCAGCAGAAAGTGATTATACAAGTGCACGTTCCTTGCTCCGGTTGCCAATGGTATTGTTAAGGTCAACGGCCAGCCACGCAGTTAGCCGTTAGGAAGATGTGCGCAGCGATTCATTGCTGGTTGACATAAGCGAAGGCAGGCTGCAAACCAGATCCAACAACAATAGTTTGGCTAACGGGCAGAATTGCAACAAAGACTTGCAGCAGCCACTGGATAAGCAGTATTGAATAGCAAGAGCAACCAAGCAGCAGCAGCAGGTGATGGCCGCCTCGTCGCCAGATGCACTGCAAGCTATCACTGTGGACTTCAGGGAAATTGATCTTGGCGAGGTGAGCGTTAGCCTGCATAAGCATTTGATAGCCAATCTGATACCTTCCCTTCCTTTCTTTACCCATAGAAAGTCGGCCATGGATCGTACGGTGTTGTGTGCAAGGCCATCTGGCGCAATCAGCTGGTTGCCGTCAAGGAGTTCTTTGCCAGCGCCGAGCAGAAGGACATTGAGAAGGAGGTCAAACAGCTGTCGCGCGTTAAGCATCCCAACATCATTGCCCTGCACGGCATCTGCTTGGCCCAGCAGGCGACTTACCTGATTATGGAGTATGCCGAGGGCGGATCTCTGCACAATTTCTTGCACGGCAAAGTGAAACCCGCCTACAGTCTGGCCCATGCCATGAGCTGGGCACGCCAGTGTGCAGAGGTGAGCACATTAATATCCATCCTAAAATGTAAAACAAGTAAAATGTGCATTATGTTTGTTCAGGGTGTCGCATACCTGCATCGCATGACGCCCAAGCCACTCATCCATCGGGATCTGAAGCCACTGAACTTGCTGCTGACCAACAAGGGACGCAATCTGAAGATCTGCGACTTTGGCACCGTCGCGGACAAGTCCACCATGATGACAAACAATCGCGGCAGCGCTGCCTGGATGGCGCCCGAGGTGAGCTGGACTCGAATGCGCTGATGTTTTTGTTTTTCAAATGCAACAATTGCATTTTCATTGCTTGCTTTCTATTCGCAAGAGTTATCTCAGGCATAGATAAATTACTTCAATTTTAGGTAGTTTAAAGATCAGATTTTAATGTGAGATCTTAGGATAGTCAAGACATTTTAAAGGTTTGTTCAGACTATTTAAAAACAGAGAAATCTAATCAACTAGGCTAAATCATTTCACCTAATTCTCAATAGACTGAAATGCAAATTTGTATATTATATTATAACTAATCAACAAGTCTTTATAAATAGAAGACTATCCTACATCTATCCTAACAGTATACAGACTATACTGAATCCCCTTTCCCTAAAAGTATGTGGGGGTCTTAAATGCTATACTTTATGGTAGTTTAAAGATCAGAATTTTAAGGTAAAATCTTATTATATTCAGTTACGATATTATAAAGGTTTTCTCCAACTATTTAGAAACAGAAAGTTACAATTAACTATCCCAAAGCTCATATAAGATTCAGAAAGAGTTCATATCACTTAATTCTCAATATAATAATATATATAATTCTCTATATATTATATAATAACTAATCGATAAGTCTTTATAGATAGAAGACTATCCTACATCGACCCTTACCATATACAGACTATGCTTAACTGTTTTTAATCACCTTCCGCCTAAGATATTTGGGGAACTTAAATGTTATATTTTAAAGTAGTTTAATGATCAGATTTAATGTAAAATCTTATACTAGTCTTGCGATATTTTAAAGATGTTTTAAGACCAAAGGATAAACAAAGGATATTCAAATCAGCTAGTCTAAATAACTTTCAGATAACTTTCTGAAAGCGTTCATATTTCACTTCAGTTAATTCACAATAGCTATAAATAGGTAAAATATGTAATATACAATTTATTTTTAATTTAAACGAAAATGAACAAAATATTCCCATAGATATAAATAGATAAAAAGAAAATACAAATTTTATTTTTAAATTAAAATTTTTTTTGGCAAATGGAAAATATTTATTTTATATTTTAACTTTAAAGTTTTTATAAATAGACTACATACTGTCTAACAAGATACAGTCTATATTTAACTATTTTCAACCCTCTCCCCCGAATAAAATATATAAATATATATTTTATATTTTAACTCGAAAATAAGTCGAAATCGAACAGTCTTCATAAATAGAAGACTATCCTATATCTATTTTAGCAATATATAGACTATATTTAACAGTTTTTAATCCCCTTCCTCCAAGGTAAATATATAGATTTTATATTTTAACTCGAAAATACGTCGAAATCGAAAAGTCTTCACAAAGAGAAGACTATTCTATATCTATTCTATCAATCTATAGACTATATTTAAAAGTGTTTAATCCCCTCCCCCCAAAGTAAATATATATATATTATATTTAAAATCGAAAATAAGTCGAAATCGAAAAATCTTCATAAATAGAAGACTATCCTATATCTATTCTAGCAATATATAGACTATATTTAACTATTTTCAAAACCTCCCTCACCCCCAGGTATTTGAGGGCTCCAAATATACAGAGAAGTGCGACATCTTTAGCTGGGCAATTGTGCTGTGGGAGATGCTGTCGCGGAAGCAGCCCTTCAAGGATATTGACAATGCCTACACCATACAGTGGAAGATATACAAGGGTAAGAAACTGTGCTAGCCAATTAACTCGAATGCATTCATCATAGTGAATGTTTACTGTTGCAGGCGAGCGGCCTCCACTGCTGGACAATTGCCCCAAGAACATTGAGCAACTGATGACAGCATGCTGGAAGACAGCGCCCGAGGATCGGCCGTCCATGAACTACATTGTGGGCGTAATGAATGAGATTATCAAAGACTATGTTGGCGCCGATAAGCCGCTAGAGTATGCGTTTGTCAACCAACAGGTGAGTTGGAGTCAACAAACGAAAAGGCACCCCAGAAAAGCTAAACTGAATCACATCTGACGATTGCAGATTGTGACCAAAGAGAGTGACGGCACGGTGGCCGCTCAATATGATGGCCAAAGCTATAGCTCCAGTGATATGAGCCTGGCGTCCACACAGCTAACGCCCACCAATGGGCGCGGCACGGCGACTGAGAACGAAACGGGTCTGGGCACTGGCACCAGCAACAACGAATATACCTCATCTGAAATCACGCCCACCAATTCGGGCCAACTTGACAATAACGGGCTGTTCCACATGAGCAGCAGCAATCGCTGGGATGCCATACCCGAGGAGGACAGCCAAAGCGAGAGCCAAAACGATAGCTTCAATCTAACCTCATCGGCGGAGGCATCGAAGCGCCTGGAAACCATACGCAATGGCATGATACAAATGGCCAGCAGGCCGATGCAGCAACTTACTCTGGACGTTGAAGCGGTAGATATATATAAAGATATATATGTATATATATATATATATATTTATTTCTTTATTTATATATTTATTTATAAATTGCTTTACTTTTGCAGAATGGTTTTGACTTGCATCGCAGCGAGAGCAGCCGCAGCAGTTTGCATGGTGAGTTCCTGATTGCAACTATTGTCATTGTTGTCGTTGTCGTTGCTGCTGTCGTTGTCGTCTGATTGTCTGATTGTCTGTGCGAGTGAATCACACGCACATTAGCACGCTCTTTTGGATGAGCACGATTGCGGCATGTAAATTTGTTGTACTTGTTGCAAATAGCTTGCATTCTGTTGAGTCTCGCTTGCTATGTGGCAGCTGTTGGGGTCGCTAGCATGACGCACCCATCAGCAAACAACCACAACGGCAACAACAACGACGACAACAACAACAAATATTCCCATCACTTAATCGTATGTAAACAATGCGTTCACTATCTCTCTTTAACCCCAATGTTTTCGTATTTTAATCGCTCGATTTTTGCTTAATTAGTCGTTGCGTTGTTTTTATTATGCAAAAAAAAAAAAAAAAAAAAAAAAAAAACACACACACACACAAAAAAAACAACATTTTAAAACATTTTGCAATTGCCAATGTCTCAGGCGGCCAACTTTATAAATATGCGATGCGCTCATACAGCAGCAGCAGACGAATTTCAATTGCAACTGCAATTTCAATAATGGGCTCGCCTATAATATACCCGCACCAAAGTGCAATTGAAGCAAGAAATAGATCAGCTAAATATTCTATGTTAATTATATCATTAATTAAGACTGGAAAAAATTATATAAATATGTATCATATATAGCTCTATGTCTATTATGATATATATCTATATAGCTCTATATAGAATTTGATATTTATATCTATATTTAATAGAGCTCTTAGATACTTATTGATCAAAGATACACTTAAAAAAAATTAAAACTGAAAAAGTTTTTTTTTTTTAATTTTATAATTATAAATTATATATAGCTTTATATCTATTATGATATATATCTCCATAGGATCTTTGATTAGGAAATATCACAGATACACTAATATTTTTTAAAAATTTAGGACTAGAAAAGTTTTTTATAATATATAGCTCTATTATCTATTATGATATATATCTATATAGCTTTTATAGAGTTTCATTTTCATATCTATATTTGCACAGATCTCTCTCTATTATATATACAAAAAATACAATAATATCACATCTAAATCACTTCAAAAATTATCTTAACTTTAGTTAGTACTTCCAACATAGGGAATCTTTCAGTCAGGAACTTTCGATTCGATTTCTGCATGCCATTCTCTATTACGACCTGTATACTATTTACTTTATGTTACATATTAGTTCTATATATATATATATATATATTTATATATGTATATACTAAAATGTATATATATTAATATACTGTACCCGGCTTTGCCCGGCTGTGTAGACAATTTAGGCGCGCTCGTTCGTCTGAAAATTGACATTTCTATACCATTTGCAAGCATCGTTAAATGCATATGAATCATGTTCTAAGTAAATTTTACATAGGCATCTTAAAAAAAAAAAGAAAGAATTTAAAGTCGCTTTTCTTTGTTGTCTATTTTATGTGAGTTCAATTGACTGACTTCGAAATACCGAGCATAGCTGCTTACTTTCATTTTGTATATATTATTTTTAAATAGCTAAGGGAATCTTTAAAATATATGCTTATATATGTCTTAGACATATATATTTTATAAAGATCGGTTAACTATATGTATTTAATATAGGTATATAGGTATATGTATACTCACTCTTCCTTAGCTTCTGGGATAGGGACCTTAATATAGATGTTCTTTTTGAATGGTTTGTGCTTCGATATCAAAAGCTATTGAAGATTTAATTAAAAATTAGGCAAGTGCAAAATGGGTTTATTATTTATTTCTTGATATTTTCTTCATTCATTCATTCATGTATATTAAATATATATTTCTCATTATTATATTCGTTTCAAGAGCTTTCAAATCTTAGGCCTTGACTAAGAGAGAAAACTGATCATCCCTGGAAAATAATTTAAATGTTGTTATAATGGTTATTCTATTTTCTTGATACATTCATTCTATATATCTTAATTATGTCGCCTCATCATCTTCGATTGGAAAGCTTTCAAGTCTTAGGCCTTGATTAAGAACGAAAAATGAACATCCCTGGAAAATAAGTTTTTTTTCTATTTTCTTCTACGTTTCTCTTTTTATCTTGTAAGCTGTAAGCCATTAGCAGTCAGGGTATATCCCAGTCAGGTACTGCTTACTAGAGCATTTATCTCAATTAATCTTAATAGCTGAAAAGTAAATCTTGAAACAAGAATTTGTCACAAATAACAATGTTTATTACAATAATTCGCTTGACCTCTGAGCAACATTCTGCATGTGTAAGATAAATTTATTATTTTATATTAATATTTTTATATATTCTTCATTCATTCCTGCTTTATATCTTAGAAATATCTCTTCATTATCTTCATTGCAACAGTCTCAGGCCTTCTTTAAACACTAAACATCCTTGTTAGAAAGAAAATAAAAAGCAGGCAGTAAGGGTAGCTCCAAGTCAGGTCCTTAATACTGGAGCACCTGCCTACCTTTATCAGTAAGGGTATATCCTAGTCAGACACTGCCTGTTAAAGTGCTTTTTCTGTCTTAATAGCTATAGTCTTTTTGCAGAAAGGGTGGCTCCTAGTCAGGCACTATCTACTAGAGCACCTTCCCATCTATAGCAGTCAGGGTATTTCCCAGTCAGGCACCGCCTTCGAAAGCATTTTCTATCTTAATAGCTGTAGACTTTTTAATAAGAACAATTAATTTCATAATTCACTGCGAGTTTTTCACAACATTCAGAACTGATTACCAATTCAATATGCCCCATTTGAAATAGAGTATGTAGTTTAGTCATTGCTGCACATTTTGCACAATTATTATATTGTATTGTGTGGATGTGGATGTGGATTGGCTATCTAGGCAGCCTGGCTGACTGACTGGCTGGCTAGATGGCTAGCTGGCTAGCTGGTTGGCTGGTTGGCTGAAATGGCTAGCTGGCAATTTCGGCCAGATTTATAGCCCTGACATGCACCGTCACCACAGTCGCCTCCTTCGCTAGAAAACTAGCAACAAAAATGAGAATTAAAAGAAAAACAGCTAATGGTTGCGGCATGCCAAAATACAAGCACACAAATACACACACACACACACACACACACACATACAGAGACACACATGACGCGCATCTGACAGTCGGACAGAAGCAGAAGCCTGCCCCACTGCCCCAGCCACTGGTGTTGGCCAACCCGCGGCAGTCAACCATATTGACCAATGAGTCATCACTTTTATTTCGAGTCTATATACATATGCATATAGTATATATAGACTACATATATACATATATATGCTGACATGTGTGTATAAATGCTAAAAGAGCGAGGAAAAAGCAAAAAAAAACAAAAAAACAAAAAAGAAAACATTTTCATTTTAATGGGCACGGGGACGATATCATCACGAGCAGGCGATCGTTGAAGATGAATCTTTTCTTGCTTTTTTTTCTCTGGGTGGACCATGTTTTGATAGCTCACATCCTAAAAAGATCTATCGATCTCTCTCTCTCTCTCCCTCTCTGCCTCTCCCTCGATCTACCCAGTCAGCAAAAAAATAAATTTATATTTTAGCTCTTGATCAGGATCATCAGAAATGGGGGCTAAAGTGGTGGTGGTGGTGGTGGTGGGGGTGGGTCAGACGACGACGACTGTGGTGTTGGGGCGTTGCCGTTGGCATTTATCGCCTCGGAGATTTCCCAACCACATGCCTTTGGCATTATTCAGCCATGAGTGTGCCCAACTGCTCGATATGGCAATGTTCAGTGTAAGCAGGAGTCGATGATACATGCAAAGCTGTTTTTCAGAAGAAGAATAGTACATAGTGCTAGTGGACTCTCCTCTCTGTCTCTGTGTGTGTGTGTGTGTGTGTGTGTGTGTCTGCTCATCACAGTGAATTTGGCCAGCTGCTCTGGCTCGGCATTTGTCGAGCAGCATCGAGCGAATGTGCTCAGTCTACGTTTGGGCACCGTGCTGTCTTGTGTGGGCCGCAATGTTACTTACTGCAAGTGAAGTCCGTGCAGCGTGCAACGTCGTTCCACAGATCCATCGATCGTCTGACTAAATACGCCGCATAAATCATACGCCCCACAAGGGGCGTGGGACTGAGAGCTAAAACAAATATTATGCAAATTCTGTGAAATTACGAAGAAAAGCGCCAAGAAACAACAACCACAGCAACAACAATAAACAATATACAAAGCTAGAAAAACACAGAGAGAGGAAGAGACAGACAGATAGAGAGAGGGAGACAGAGAGAGAGAGAGAGAGAGAGAGAGCACAATTCGCTTGAAAATGTTTTGCTTGATGTGTCTGTGGTTTTTACTTTGATTTTTGTTTTTTCTTTTTCCAATTTTACCAAGAAAAGCAAGCAGTGGAAAAATACGTCATCACAGAGACGAACATAGGAGAAAGTCACAGAGACAGAGAAAGAGAGGGCGAGAGAGGGTGAGAAAGAGAGGGAGAGTAGGCGGGTGAGCTGACAGGATTTGTGTGCGCTGTCATTTGTGGAAATAAGTTTGTGTAATACAAAACTCTGAAATTACAAACAGAAAAAATAAAGAAAAGAAAATGTGCACATAGAGAGAGCTCTTTCAAATTTGGAACTAGTCTAGACGAACCTGAATCGATCAACATGTGCGATACGCGCGCCTTGATTACCACCAAGCAGACAAACGATCTGCACAGTTGCTGGATCATATATAGTATGAATCACATATATAGTACACAAATATGTTAGTCTATACATCATTTATTCACATTGAAATGCCTTGATTCCATATTTTACAGCTAAAAGTGATGGCCGGGAGCGTTTGACAGTGACGGACACGAAGCCGGTTATCATGACAAGCAGCAGCGGCAGCGGCGGCAGCGGCGGCGGCAACAACCCCACAGACCTCACAAACAATAACAATAATAATAGTAATAATCATAATAATAATAATAGCTCTAATAACAATGAAATGTATTCATCAAATGGAGCCAGTGACAGCATCGATGCGAGTGTCGATGCCGATGTGGCTGCTGATCCTGATGCGGATGGGGATGCGGATGTGGATGTGGATGTGGATGCCGATGTGGATGCTGGCTGCGGCTGTACGGAGCAGTCGTTGGCCGAGATTCTGGATCCCGAATTGCAGCCAGAGCCGCCCATACCGAACAATGCCGAATCGCAGGCAATCTATCGCGATCATCGGCACATGGCCAAGGAGTATCTGAGCGTCGACACGAACCTCTACTACGCGCAGGACTTTAAGGACAAGCTCATACTGCAAATGGATCGCATCGAGCGGGAGCAGAAGCAGGAGATATTACGCAAAATGAAAGACAGGGTGTGTGTGTGTGTGTGTGTGTGAACTGAATTTCGATGCATATTTATTGCCAGAATTCTTTCTCTCTCTCTCTCTTTAAAGGAGGGCCTGCAAAGCCTCTACAATAACCTACAGCAGCAGTGGGAGAAGCTGCCTGGCAATCGACTGGCACCCACTTCACATTCACGTCAGCCCCCAGCTGTGGTCAGCAGCAGCCAGGAGCTGGCCGGCGGCATTACCAGCGGCGATGCCGTGGAGAACGATGGCTGGGTGTTCATAGCACCGCATCATAATACATAGCTTTCGTGTGGATTCAATGTCATGTGGAATCCCCATTCTTAACCAATAGCTGTGTACTTCCAACTGTATTTGTTTTACATTTAAAGCATACATTTTAAACTCTAGTTGTAAACACGTAACTGTAATTGTAACTGTGCTTAAGTTTAGTCCTTTTCTTTTCTCTTTTTTGTTTAAGACTTAGCTTCTAGATCTAATCTGTCTATATATATATATTTATATATATGCGTGTATGTTTTAGAGACGCCTAAGTGTCTAGTTTTTAGCCATGTTTCTTGTTTCTAGCAACTTAAGATTTTATTGCTGCGCATATGCATGTGAATGTATATATATATAGATATGTATGCATGTATTTACTCTGAAAGTCATTGTACTCTTATGCATGTATGACGACCATACATATATATGTATATATATATATGTTTATATGTGTGGGCAACTTTTACCAAAAATATATAGAAGAAAAAAAAACCGTATACGCCTTTTGGTCGTTGCGCGCCTGTGGCAAATAGTTGTTCACCTCGGCTATGATCAAATATGTATTTCATTTAACTTATGTTTCATCATTAATGCTTTTGCTAAGATCAAGTATCAATTCAACTCAAGCTCACAACGAAATTTGTTTTTACTCTTTGGAAAATTGAAATTGTTCCTAAATATTGAAAATTATGGAAATGGAAATGGAAATGCAAATGTCAAATGTCAAATATATATGTGTGTCGCGCTCTTATGAACTAAACAACAAAATGTAATTGTTTTATTTATAATTATAGATAATAATATGAATATATGGTAATTTAACTATATAACTATATATAGTAATATAATTATATAGTAATTTAACTATATACAATCAAAAATCAATCGCTATATATATAGATAACTCACAGATTGGGTTTAGTTTTTGACTAACAAAGAATTGCATTAATTTTATTATTTATAAATCGTTTTCTAAACATTTTTCTAATAGTAGTTAAATATTCGAAGGTTGACCTGCTATTAACATAGGTTTTTTGTGGCCTTTCTTGGCACATTTCATTTCTGTACAGTATTTGAATATCGGTTCACAAACACAAGCGTGGCTTTAAGGTATTCTATCGCTATCTCTGTCTCTCGCTTTCTCTCTCTATCTCTGTTTATATATACATACGTATATATATATATATATATATATATGTTTATATATGACTAAGCATAAATTTATGTATACATATGAACATGCAGAGATATGTACATACATAAAGTTATGCTAATATATATATATATAATTATATATATATATCTAATATATATATATATATATGTATTATATATATATATATAGATTTGTGGGTTTCTATGTCTATTGTGTTATCAACTGTCGTGTAAATTCGTCAATGGAGGCACGCTGTGGATCGCGCCACTAGGAGATATAACTGGGCACATAGAGGGACACGCAAGTGGATTCCCAGACATCGTTTGGCGCATCCCACGACTTCTTGTCATGCCACCAACTTTGAGTGTCCACGTCGTAGGCCATGGTCTCGGAGCTGGCGCGATCTATGGACTCGGTCGAGTCCAGGCCACCCACAAAGAAGATGGTGCGACGCATTGCGGTGACGCCCGAGTAGAATTTGGGTGAGGGTATTTTGGTTTCTATGCTCCATGTATTGGTCGGGATGTCGTAGGCATAGATGTGCTCCACCAGCACGCGTGACTCACGCAGTGTCTCGTGCCAGCCGCCGCAGGCATAGATGCGTTTATCGATGGCCACCAGGACATGGTCACAGCAGGGCGTGGGCATCGGGGCCATCTCCTGCCAGCATTCGGTCTTTGTATCGAAACACCAGAAGCTGGCCAGCACGCTGGCCAGGTGTATGCCACCTGTGTGTTAAAAGCAGAGGCAGTTTCATAAGAGATTCGCTCCGTATTATATATAGTAGTTCACTCTTCACTCTTACCAGATACGTAGAGCTTGTCGTCTACGACGACGCCGGCATGCTGACTACGATTCTCCTGGAGGCTGGGCATATAAGTCCATGTGTTGTTGATAGTATCGTAGCGCTCCACATTGGACATGCGACGCAGTGCCTCCTCGGAGTTGTCATCGTACTCAACGCTGCCCCCGACCGCATACAGATACTGTGTGCCCACAGCATTGAGCGAGAAACGGCAGCGATCCAGCTGTATGGGCGCTATGGTCACCCAGGTGTCGCGCAGTGGGCAATAGCGAAAGCCAAACGGATGAATGTACTCCTTGAGGCAAACGTCATAGGCGCCGCCCACAATGAAGAGCTCGTTGTTGAGCACGGCTGTGCCGAAGTTACCTGCAATGTGAGAAGGCGACATGTGAATGAATGATCTCCGTAGGAATGTGAATGTGAATGTGAATGAATTGATGGCTGCTCACATTGATCAATGTGCGGTATGGCGGTCAGCTCGTACCACTTTTGCTTGCTTGGCGAGAAGCACATAATCTCATTGGTCAGACCCTTCCACTCGAAGCCGCCGATTTTGAGCAGACTCAGTTCCATGCCGCGAAAATTGGTCGGCAGCTTGCCCTGTTGCTGGCAGAGATCGAGTACATCGGGGATGGGGTCCTGGCCTTGTTTGCTCTGCTCAATCGTGGTCAGATACTCATCGACCAGCGAGTAGTCGCCTTGGCGCAGCGATTTCAGTTCATCGCAGGTGATATACTGCCATTTGACGAGGCGCAACAATTTCACCAATGCCGCATCATCCAGATGCAGCTCAAGCGCATAGGTGCGTAGCAGATGGACCAACTCCAACTCGGTGACATCGAGCGGATAACAGCTGGAGAGTATATAGTGTAGCTGCTCCAGTTTGATTTCCTTGAAATCGCTGGTGGTGGCAAACTCCTTGAAATTGGCGCAGATGTAGCGAAAGGCGCGCGCCGACAGCGCCATCTGGCCATAAATATCAGCCATGCTGGCTATGGCCAAGCAATTCTCCATGCTTATCTTTTGCTCCAGGAAGGTGGTGCAGCGATCGATGACCTCCTTCACCTGGACGTGAGTGGCCGCTGCGAGCGTCTCCTCCACATTGTCGACATTCAGCTCCAGCAGTGATGTGTATATAAAGACTATAATGCGGCTCATAGCGCGAGCTGACACACCGTACAGTCTGACGTCCTCCTTGCGCGACTCGATCATGGCACAGTCCGCAAACATGGCGCAAAAGTAATCGCTGTAGGCCGCCAGCACAACGCGATGGGCCTGCGAGATTTGTTTAATATTAGCTAAGACTATAAGTATATATATACATATATTTATATATGGAACAGACACACTCACCTTGAAGCGATGATCTTCGACGATAAGCGTCACATCTGTGAGCTTGCCCTGGGAGCGCAGTCGATTGAGGCCGCGCAACAGGGTCTTCTCAGCGGACACAACGGATGCAGACATATTGAACGCTGCTTATCAGCAAACGTGACGAGATGCCCCCCTGGATCTTAGTTTGACGACGATGATGACGATTGAGAGAGTGATGATAGTGATGACAGTGATGACGCCTCACTGCGACAGCATGCTCCAATTGGTTGAGGGCGCACCAATACACATGCACACATATGTATGTATGAGTATGTGAAGAAAAAAGTAATTAAATCCAAAAAAAAAATCAACTAAAACTAAACTAATGAAATCTCGACGGCGGAGTTCGATTCGCGGTTGAATTTTAATGTTTACAATATTGCGACCAGCTGTTGCCTTATGTGCGTGCGCAACATACATACATATATGTATGTTTATATATATATATATATATATATGTGTGTGTATGTGTATGTGCACGTATATTTCTCTTGGAAAACTAAATGTTATTTTCGTGGTATTTCGATCTTGCGTTCGTTCCAGTCGCAGCGATTTGAATTGTTGAATGTAGATGTAGTTTTATTTATTCGAGTATATGATTGATATTAACTGCTTGTATTCTGTAGAATTTAGTTTGACAACTGTCGCAACAGCCGTTTACATCAAATATTTCTTCGATATATTTTTTTTGTATCGAAAGAAAGTGTGCGCTTGTTTATATGTATGTAGGTATGACGGCGTGCATGTGTGTGTGTCAGTGTCACAGCATTTATCGTTGTATATCACTGTTAACAGACACTTTTTTTATGCAAAGAGCAGTTCCGCTACTTTTAATGTTAACTAACAGCGCTATTGTGACGTCACATTTTCAGTTTGGCGCGCGCTCAATTAAAGCCACATTCAATTAATTTTAAATAACTAAAACATAATGTGTTCGTTGCTTAATTGTAAAAACAATCATACTACAAGTGGTATTTTTTTTATGCGCCTTTAGATACAAAGCTAAAGGGGAAATGGCTGGGGTTTTGTGTAATGTTACCAAAAGCTGACTGAATGCTTGATAGACAAAGCTAATTGTGGTCTTGGTAATAACATCTATTCAAATCAATTTAATATATGTTTAAATACAAATTAATTTGCAGGTCGATAACATTTCCATAAGGATATAGACTACTGCGAAAAAATACTAATAATATGGAGTACACCTTAGTGGCAACGGTATGTGACTTATCTATATTATATTTATTATCTTTATAAACATATATGTCTATTACTGATAATATCCACACTGCACGTCTTTGTTTTGTCTACTGGCTTTAAGACAGATTGACAGTGTCGAAATGGCTTAATTTATCATACAAATTTAAGCACTTGCTCAGCAGTTTCTAATAAAATGGCGCCACACTGTTAATCTAACACAGAGCTTTGCTTACCTGCTATCACTCCAATTGTGAACGACAAGTTTGTAAACAGTGTTGCCGTTTTTCCCCGAGCACATATAGCTAGATCTAGCTAGAAAGCCAACCAATTTGATTTTAAGACATAGTATAAGGTTTAATGAGAAATATGTATTCATAAACGTGCATTCGTAGACTTGTGAACCTTTTTTTTTTGCTCGATTTCATTCAATTTTGCAATATCTAATAGATAATTGGGTTTTATGCATTAAAATACTCAAATTTGATGCAAACACCATTCATAGCTCTTCCGATTCCTAAATAAGCCACATTTTCCGCTATCCGCAAGCTCAAAATTTTTTCCGCAATCCCACTTACGAATAAGCCAAGTCTGGCGGAAAATTAGCCAAAACGGCAACACTGTTTATAAACGAACAATTGGAATGCTGTGCGGAGTTGTTCTATCAAACAAGTTCTTGCAATGAACTACTGAATTACAAGCTGTTGAAATGAATTACTGAACATTAATTTAAATATATTCAAAAGCAATTCAATTTGTGTACGTATTTTTATTTTTTTATTCTTGCATGTTCATAATTTTATTTGATTGATGGCCAAAATAATTTATAAAAAGTGAACACGTTAGTTCACGATGAGCTGCCTCTGAGCTGGTCTCTGTCATTTTGAACGAGCGGTTGTCACAATCAGCTGTTATTCTTCTACAACTATTTCCAAGCTAACGCGCAATACCTCAGTACATTTAATTTTTAGTTTAATTTAAAATTTGAATGAATTATCTCTTTGTTGTTGTTGTTGTTGTTGTATACATAGGTGTAGCATCAGCAATGTCAGAAGCCGATACTACTGGAGACATGGACATCTCAACACCCATGGAGCTAATTGAAATTCTCTTCGATTTTGTGGACGCGACCAAGGAGCCGCAGCTAAAGCGACTCATCAACTATGTATGCGGTTTGATCAACACAAATAATAGCGACAAAATGCATTTCGCATGGAAATTGATTCAAAAACTGTTTGTGGTAATATTACCCAGCCCAAATGATGATCGACAAGTGCAGACATCCTCAACTAATCCTCAACTCATTTCTGACTATCTTCTATGTGTACGAATGTCGACGCAACGAATCCCAGAACAGGGCAAGTTTCTCTGGACACAACTCTGCTCCAGGACTTCAGACAACCAGACCCAGATGCTCGGGCAATTATTCGATGATATTTTAGGCGACATGGGACCTATATGCATCGAGCCATCAAAGCTTTTTAGCCGTGTGCATACACTCCTAAAATCGAAGAATAATCAGGAAAGAAATTCTGGCTATTTGATCATGAATAAGATACTAAACTGCACTAGTTCCGAAAACCTGGATTTGTACTCATATATAAGCGTAATGGAATGCATGAAAGTGGAGCACAACTCTACATCCTTGTCCCTTACAAAGGACAAAAATATCGATGGCAATTGGATGCGTATTTTATATATGCGACTATTGAATAATACAAATATCCCAATGCGGCACATCATCATCGATTTCATTATGAAACACTTCACTGTTGCTGAGCTCCACAAAGCAAATCTGTTGATCGAGTTCCTTGCAGCTACCAACAATGTGGAATTGCACAACTTTGAGGCCGATCATATCGAGGAGAGCAAAATGATACAGTTTTTGACTAAAAGTGTTAATAAACAATTCCTGAGGGCCCTGGCCGAGGTGGCCTGGACTGGGGTGCCATTGCATCGTTGGCTGAATTGTCTAAACCAAGATAAACAGCCCCAAATCAATGTGAAACTCCTGCTCAAGCTAGCTGCGCATGTGGGAAAAATCGAAAACTCAATTTTGCGTAACAGTGTCTGCAATCTTCTCTGTGATCTATTTGAGGTAAGTGAATTATATGTACATGTATATGTATAATAGAATTGAATCACATATTCCATTTAAGGTCTCCATCGAAAGTTTGTCGTTGCCGCAGTTTATAAAATTCGTTACGACACTCTATCCAGTCAAGGAAGATATTTACGGTCTTCTGATCGATAAGCTGCACATCCTAATCGACAGTTGTGATAATATGCATGAACAAATTGTTCATCTAAATAAGAGCACTTACGAGATGTTCCGTGATGTGCACAATGACCAAAATCTGTGGACTACTTTGAAGGAGCTAGAGCGAAAACTCGAATCTGTGCCAACTGATTTACACGGCTGGTGGCGTCTGCCCGCATTCTTCACCTCATTCCATTCAGCAGAAGGCAGGCAATTCTACCTTACGAAATATGATCTAAATATTGATTTGATCGAAGAGTGCAAGGATGTGAAGGAGATGCAACAACGCCTAATTGACAAGTTAAATTGCCAAACAGCGGATGAGATATATTTTGTAAAGCAACGAAGCGTTGAAATGTTTCTTGACAAGAATGTGCATCAGTGGAGGCAGCTGGATGAATTTCACTTGAACCCATTTGACATTTTGGAGATTGGCTCATTCAATACATTGGCACATATGGCGAATCTATTGGGAGAGCACGACAAAAAGTTACCCGACGAGAGCGTTATTGACTTTTTCTTAGAGCAGACAAATAAATATGAGCGACGTTTACTAATGTGAGTAATCATTATATAGAGAATTTCAATATTAACCTTCCATTGGCTAGCTATAAAATTGTGAAATTTATGGATTTTTATAGCATGATCCCATTGAAAATGGAAAATCAGGGTACAATATATTATATATATATTCCTGATCAGGATGACGAGCTGAGCTGTCCGTCCGTATGAACGTAGAGATCTCCCAAATTACAAAAGCAAGTGACTTGAATGAATTTTATATGTATCCTCGTGTCTACCATATGCAGTACGAGTTTATTTTTTTTCGATACCTCATTCCATTTCTTTTTGATAGACAATAATCGATAATTTGATTTCGTTTTTAGGCCTAATTACCTGTTAGACCTAGAGTCTTCAGATTTACTGTGTAAAAAATGGCAAAAATGTCCGGAAAATCCGGAAAACAAGGGCTGAAAATCTAAAAAAAAGAAAGGACAAACATTTTTTATGTGCGCGAATTTGCTCGATCTTGCAATTTATACTGCATCTGAAATGTCTGCAGTACGCCTTATTGGTGCCGTCTTCACCCCGGGCTATGCACGACTTGAAATCTGGCTTATGTAGCCAGCAATCCCGAAATTTTTGCTTATAAATGTCCTTGGGCATTTTATCACTCCTTTCACATTGAACTTCAGTTTAGAAACGCTATCGATAATACATAAAAAGCACCTACACAATTGAATTTATCACTGTATTATACTCATTTTGACAATGTTCTTAACCAAATATCGGTACACAATTTAGTATATTTTTTGCTAAAGTTCTGTTCAACTGTTTTGCTATGTTAATTAATAGAGTTATGTTGCATCCATAACCGATCAACTGAAAAAACAACCAACCAAATGGAAAATATTAACACGATTCGCATTCACAAAAAAGGACAGATTTCCGGATAGGGGAAGCCCTTAAAAACAGGACAGATCTGTCCGGAAAAAGGACAAATTGGCATCACTGGTCCATGTGAGAAATGCAAAGATTTTGTAATTTATAGATTTTGAATATCACGCCCCCGTATTCCACGTATTCCAATACACATATCTGATTGTTATAATTATGTTTTGAAAGTTTGAAAAAGAAAGTTTGACCAAATCTAACTCTAATAAACGAATTTTTCTTTTTAGCCCTGGAAAAATATTACGATATATATCGCAGCATCAGGAGTTAAATAAAACGATAAGTCTCGTTGACCGGCTGCTTTCCAATAGTAAGAGCGCCTGGGATCTGGGAAACATACTATATAACACCAATTGTGTATTACAATCAACGTTAATCAATGGATTACTTTTTTATGAGTTTCCGACAGGAGTAGAACGGTGAGATTACTTTTATTATTGAAATATATAATCCAATCAATTGATTTACTGTATTTTCCAAGCATCGAGAGTGCATATCTAAACAGTTTATCGACCTGGAATACAGTAGAGCATTTTAAGATGAACAATTATATAACGTACGTGAGTAAAATGAAAACAGGACAGGTCGAACTATTCGATGCATTGCTGAATATCATCACGGATATAAGTCAAAAAGAAATTCTTGTAAATTCAAAAGACCACAGAGCTCAAATTCGTTTTATCCGAGGAATTTTGAATTCTGAACGATTTGGTGAATCAATACCCAAATATTGGAATGACAAGCTCTGGGCAGAATTGTTAAACTCGAGGAACCATTTGAATATCAAACTGCTCTATGAGTGCCTGGTGGCAAAGCTTATGCCAACATTTGAAATGCTTAAAGACCAGCTGGAGTCGCTCCATACCCTTCCACCCGATCAACAGGAGTCAATCATATCTGTTGCTAACATATATTGTATACACCAATGGAATACATTAAACATGGAGCAATTGCAAAGGGTACTTGAGTTGCTTTGGCAACACGTTACTTCTGTAAATTTCCGAGCTAAAATTTTCGCCCGGCTGGTGCTACGCAGACTTGTTGTTAAATGTGAGGCAAACAGGTATGATGGATGATATACATTTTGTATATCTGTCTATATTATTTTGTAAATTTCTCTTTTTTTCATTCATGTAGTATTCCTCTGGTTGATGGTATAAAAGCTAATCTGGAATTGTCAATGGATGACGAAAATTTAGATTTTCTGACACGTGCGCGTCTGCTGATACCAAAAACTATGGAGGACTTCAATATAGCCGATGCAATCCTTTATATCACAAATGCACCATTCGATGAATACGAAAGTCCAAAATGGCTTTTCTCACAATCTGAAATGGAAGAACTTGACCAATTACGCAGCGATTTTATGTCCAAAAGACTTGAAGCTTAAAATTCGTACATTTTGTTTTTGATTTTATAAATACATATGTATTAACATACATACACATACTGCCTTATGTACCAGGATTGAGACAAATATTTAAATATAATTGTTTACATCTTAATTTGAGGTATTTGTTCATTTATCATAGTACCGACGAAGTAATCGGTTTTCGAACAATCTGGCAACCTACTACATAACCCGTTATCCACTGAATCTACGTTGTGCAAATCTCTTTAAATCTAAACTTAAATAATAATTGTATATGTGAGTAGGGTGCATGAAGTCAATTGAATCATGTATATAATTTTATGAAACCAATTGGATTTACTTTAATCGAAATAGGTATTTGTTTGTTATATATTTATCAATATAAAACATTTCACGCATCGCAGTGTAATTTAGTTGTTATTATTTTAAAATGTTTTACTTTTTGTATTATTTATATTTTATTGTTATTAGCTTTGTTTTTTAAAGCTGCTAAATTTATTTCATCCACAGTATTTCACCAGATGGCGCATTTTTGCAAGCTTAGTGCTTTATGCAAAGCTCCATTTAAGTAAAGCGCTCATTATGAAAAGTTTCATTCGCAATATGTATGAATTCCACATCAAGTATCACTTGATAAAGCTGTCTTCGCTTTCAGTGTTACTCGCACAACATTTCGTTGCTTCAACTGACACTCGGCTCTGTTAAATTTAACACCAGGTGGCGTTTAGTCATATCATACCAGGCGTTGCTTTGAAGTTCACTTACTTTTTGAACATTCGTAGCGAAAAACATTCAAGTTCATAGTAAATATTTTATTCTTCAAAGTTTTTGCTTGCAGCGAAATAAATAGAATACAAAAACATAATTAAGTATAGAAAGAAGATTAAGTGTTGAGTTTCCAATACAGTATATTTGTTTTTATTTTTTAATTGTTTTTTGTTTCAATTCGGTGAAAGTTATCTATGTATAAAGAAAACGTAAAATTAAATTGAAAAAAAAAAACAACAACTAAATAAAGAAGATACATATATATATATATATATATATATATATATATATATATATATATAAATTCATATATAATTCTATATATATATATATATATATATATATATTCAAAAACTTGTCTTTTTATTTAATTGTTTATATATACATACATATATAAACAATTAAATAAAAAGACAAGTTTTTGAATGTAATAAGTGTTGAAGGTTAGATTTGATTTTTAATGTTTTTTTTTTTTTTTTTATAATATAAACAGGACATTAGTTGTTTTTTTTGCTTAGTTGAAATTAAACTGTGAGTAAAGTAGACTGGGTATTTTTTTGTTTTGTTTTTTTTTATTAATGTGATTGGCCTGAAAATACACGTCAATTGTATCAAAATTTCTCTATATTACATTTCGAACATAGTTTGTTACAATTTCGTGCTCGATCAATTGACCCGAAACACAGAGCAGGGTCATAGCACTTGACAAGGACTCGTGGTCGGGCCTCGAGGAGCCGCCCTTAGCCAAGGGGCAACTGAATGATTGTGGACACAGCAGGGAAGTTACGCTCTACTTATTGAATAGGTGACGATGACTTCAAGATGCTCAACGTGGGCATCTGTGGTGGCCACTGGCATTATCAGTGAGCCGCTGCGTTTGCCGTGCACTATACGGCCACCGGCGCCGCCTCCGAAGATGCTGGCCCGACAGCCGAACTCAAAGGGCAAGGGCAACAAGGCGACGGCATTGGTTACATCGACTGTGGCAACAACACCAACACCGATACCGACATCAACACCGACACCAATACCAACACCGACATCAACAACGACACCGACACCAACACCGATACTAACACCGATACCAACACCAACACCGACACCGACACCTACACCGACACCAATACCAACACCAACATCAATACCAACACAATTACCAATACCAACACCGACACCAACACCCACACCTACAACACCATCCAAATCCGGATCAGCAGCCGCACTAGCACCAGCAGCCGTAACAGCACCGACACCAGCTCCCACACCTGTGCCCGTACCCGCACCTACACCGGCACCCACTCCAGCATCGACACCCGTACACTCTGCTGATGCAACCGCCGCGGCACCGACTCCTGGCATGACAGCGCCAGCAATGCCAGCAATGCCAGCAATGGCCACATCAGCAGAGATGCCAACTTGGACAGATATGCCCAGTGCTGAACAGGCCATGGGTAGCAGCTCAACAGCACCGTCATTCCAACCAACCGGACCAGACGGATCAACATCAAGAACTGCCTATTGCCAGCCGAACTGCATGGCGGGCCTGGACATGAACTCGGACATGAACTCGGGCACGGGCTCCAATGAGTTTCGACGTCCATTTCGCAATATCTGGCCACGTCATCCGGCACCGTACCCGGACCATCGCCATCACAACCGATCCTCGAGCCAGAGCGGCAACTTTCGACCACGACGCCATTATCACGAATTCCGTGCACGTGCAAATTGTCCGTACGGCCAGGGGCCGGTGCATCCACGTTGCCCGGCGCCAATCAATTGCCAGCCACGCGGCAGCCGGCCGATGATGAAGCCCATGCTAAATGGTTACGGTGGCAATTTTGGGCAGAACGAGAATCACTGGACATCCAATTACTTTACACCCATCCGCATGTCGGGCACGGAGCAGAAAATGGCTCAACATCAACAGTACCGACCCACAATGCCGGACATTCCAGAGGAGCCTCTCCAACTGCCGTCCAGTGCGTATGACATCCGTGATTCGATTTTTAATGAGGAGGCACGACGTGCTTGCGTCTCGCCACGTGCTCGTGTGCGTTGTCAGGTGATCTACTCGAAATCCAGCTACGACCAGACTCAATGGCAGCCGGTGTGTGAGTCGCGTCAGGTGTGGGAGCCGCTGGATCGCAATAGTCGCTATCTAGATCCAAGCAATCCCTTGCGTGAGTATCACAACTGAGTTATGTTCACTACAGGCTCAATTGTTAATCGTTGCAGCGCTACCTCCACCTGGTTTTGAGCACGTCTTCACAGGTAAACGTACATTGTCCAGCCGCTCACGCCAGCTGCTGGGCGAACAGATCACGATCGAGATGAATACAGATTATGAGACGCCAATGCCCATGGAGATGCCAGACCGTGAGCTGCGTGAGCAACAGCATTTCATAGGTAAGCTCGGGAAGGACTTATTGGACTTAATCGGATAATATCAATATATACATATATATCTCTCTTTATCTATAGCTAAACATGATACACATTTGACAAGTCGCCTGTCCCAGTTGAAAGTGACCAATGGATCCACGGGCGATGGTTATTATGTGCGCCCAGTGCCTAAGCTAGCTCACAAGGTAGTCAAGGTGGCGGAACCACCCAAATATCAGCCCGTATTTCAGCCCAATGTCACGTATTGGGATCTCTTGGGACGCAATCAGGAAAAAACCAAAGACCTGGCTCAGGATCAGCTAATAATAAATGAAGATCCGATCGAAAGCGATCAAGCACACATCTACAATAAAATAGAGCCGATGTGCAACGATCAGGACATCTATGCCGATGAACTGCTCTACAAGGCTGATGCATCATCCTATGACAATGCCGATCAAATATCTGATTCGGAGTCACAAGGTCTACAGTTTGGCACAGTCACAGCTGAGATGGCCGGCCCGATGGGCGACTATACGTTTACAAATCAGATCTAATGATGTTCTTGTGCGGGGTCACCCGACAACAAGTAGGCTCACTTCTAGTTCGGAGGTCTCGCGTACATTGTGCGGCCTGTGCGAGAGACTTTCAATCAACAAAATTCTTTAGATAAGGCTAGTTTTGAGTTGTTTTTTTTTTGTTATTTTTTATGTTTTGTAGAATAATTCGTAATAAAAGCCACGAGCCACTGATTAATTGAAATGAATCTTAGTTTGCAAACATGCTTATGATGTTTAATTGAATGTTCTTGAATCCCTGCAGCTTTGTTATCTTTGTATCCTTTTCTTGAACCCATTGAAAATGGGAAATCAGGGTATAATGTATTTGTGAAAGTATATATATTCTTGATCAGGATGACGAGCTGAGTTGATCTAGCCATACGCAGTGCATGTTTATCATGCTTTTTCGATAGCTCATCCCATTTGTTTTTATCGATATTAATCGAAAATTTGATTTATTTTTACTTCATAAATCTTCAGATTTACTGTGTAGATTTATGTAATAAATACAAAGATTTTGTAATTTTAAGATTTTGGATACCACGCCCCTTCGCCCCAAACTTTCAGAACGTGATAGTAACATTCAAATATATGTATTTGCCGAAGTACAAGTCTCTAGTACTTGAAATAATTTTTTTCAAATTTGGGGCGTGGTGCCCAAAATCTATAAATTACAAAATAAAGTCTTAAGTCTCTAATCAAATTATCGATTATTGTCGATAAAATAATGGGATGAGTTATCGAAATAATATGATAAGCTCGTACTGCGTATGGTATCCACGAGTATACATGTAAAATGTCTCTAGTCCTTATGTATGTCCTCCCATATCTCTACTCATAATATGAACTAAATTACTATTAAGTTGATATTACTAATTAAAATTACAAACTAAGTATGTATCTATTAGGATATCCATACCTCTCGGTGGCGATTTGGCATTGGTATTACTACTTTTTCAATGTAATCAGTGCCTAGCCAGGACTACTTTTGATGCAATGCCTCTCTCAGCTCTTTTTGGTTATTTATGTGGTCCTTTCGGATTTGGATATCAAGTATACGTCTCCAATAAATAAGGCGTGTTGCAGGCGAGAGTAAGTCCGGTGCTTATGGCCTTGCTCCGTTGTATGGAGCTACAGAGAGGCAGCTCCGCCTACGTTATTCTAGAGTTGACTTTTTATGGTACATTTTTACGAATAAACTAGCAAATTTCGTCCAACAAAAATAATGATTGTTAGTTTTAAGAAAAACATCGTACAACAGTACGGTGACTTTTGTAAACGCAAATACAAGAATGTTTTTAGTTTTTTCGTTATAATATAAGGCTAAAATAAAATGTAACTTATTAAAATGCTATTACTATTGAACGAATACACTTGACTATGGTTTGTAAGACTAGAAGACAAGAAACTACGTTGGTGTTTAGTTTAGTATTGATTTTTATTAAGCTGAGCCCGGGTTTATATACCCAGACTCATGCATATTTTCAACCCTTAAATCTAGTGCGTCTATTGCTGAGTGTGTAAGGCTCAGCATTGGTCTATTACATATTCTTATCTTATCGCAGAGTTTGTAAGACTCCGCGTTGGTCTATTATCTATTCTTATCCTATCGCTGAGGTTGTAAGGCTTAGCGATCGTCTCTTACATATTCTTGTCGCAAAGGGTCAGGGTCATAATTATGTCTAGTGTGGCAGTTCACACTTGTCACATTTGTTTGCTATGTTATGTTGAGTACATAAAGCGTATGTTCCCATACTTATCATATTTCTATGTTCATGCATGTTCATGAACAGCTATTATTGCTAGTAGTTAGATTAAAGGTTATTTTATCTACCTGCATCGAAACTTTTTTGTTTAAAATTTTTAAAATTTGACGAATCTACAGAGTGTTTTGTGAAAATGTATCAGGGGTACGGTGTATGTTTGCATGATACACAAAGTCACAAAATGAGAGTGTATGTGACTATAAATTATCGAATATATCGATTAGGAACATAAGAGTGGTTTCTTTATTCGCCTCTTAGACTAAATTGCCATTCAAATTATATGCAGATTTTGTAAATAATTTTAATGAAACACAAAATAAATCCAGAAGTTTCCCGAACTTAGTTACCTTAGCATTTGATGTCAGTCGAGAGCAAATGCTGAGCTGGCTTTAGTTTGATGTGATATTCTATTTTCATTCGAAACTGCAAGATGAATGAGGAAGAAGGCAAAGAAGCAACTGCAAATTGAAAATATAATGTATATAAGCCGTGAAAACCTCTTGTAAAGAGAAGACTGCAATAAATAAATGAATAGAAAATTCGAATACAGTATAAATTGTATAGTTAAAATTATCAAGTTTTGCAATTGTCTGGGTGTTGATTTTCTTTAAAGATAGATGCATAAAGTGTAAACAGGATCTGTAAAATGTATGTAACGCATACGTAGGGTAGGGTAGGGTAGATACGCTCTTGGGAGCCAGCAAAACTGTATCCACTCTAAAACAACTAAGAAAGCTCTAGTCGAGACTGCTCGACTACGCAATCCCCTGATCCCTTCGAGGAACTGATATTTCAATCATTTTTAGAAATAGTATATGCACACACACACACACAAATGAGACTCTGTAGAAGATACAATTTTGAAACTGATTTTTGATAAGTTTTTTAATCGACAATTAAAAAAGAGAATAGTTATCGATTATTGGAAACAAACTCTATCTGCGCGCGCATAACACGGACCTATAGAAAAATTCCAAGTCTCTGGCTCTTATATCTTCTGAGATCGATGCGTTCACACATACGGACAAACAGACAGACAGACGGAAATGGCTAAATTGCCCTGATAAGGATATACATTCTTTATGGGGTCTGTCACCCCTCTTTTAGCCTGTTACATAGATTTTCACAAAACTATTATATCCTGATTTCCCATTTTCAATGGGTTTAGGGTATAAATTTTTACCAGCGTACCTAGAAACCCTGAAACTTACAAAATTCCCATACAAATGGAAAAAAATATGTAAGATATCTTTTTCAGGCGCTTTTTCATTATATCTCATGTTAGCATAGGTCTGGAAATCTACACTTTGAATGTAAGTGAATTATCTTGACCTTATAAGGTCAATATTGTCCATATTATTTTAAGGTAAAATTCAGCTATTAGCAGCCGTTTCACAGTTAGGGCATGTTAAAAAATCAAAGTTAAAAAATAAAGTTTATAATAAATTTGATTGCATAACTTAGAAGGCTGCTGCGGCCGTTGGGACGCAAATTTGAAAGGCTACTTTGAAAAGTAACAGGCGAATGGAAATTGGTAGTAGAGTGAGAAATGTTACTTAAAAATATGGTAACAGGATTATGTTAACTAACATTTTTCACCCTACTACAATTTATGCTCGCCTGATACTTTTCAAAATTACAGTTCCTGAATCGGCAACTTTTAAGCAAAGGTCCAGGCGCACAGAAATTAGTAGTAGAGTGAAAAATGTTCGTTTACAGTACAAAAATAGTGTACTGCTAATGTACAGTTTGTTAACATATGTATGTTAAACGAACAGTAGGTTAGTAGTACTATGCTAATTTACTGTTAGTCCCAAATTTTCCATCTGCTACTCAGTTCTGTACGCTTGTTACTTTTAAAAATAGCCGTTACAATTTAGGGTCCAATGGCCGCAGCAGCCGCCTAAGGTATGTCATGTTTATGCTATTTTAAACTGATTTTTAATTGCCCGGAAAAAACTCTAGTCGGGATGCCCGATAAAGAGATCCCCTGAGCCCCGAATGATCTAGGTTGTTAAATATTAATGAGTGGTTTTATAAATGCAGAAAAAAATAAAAATTGATAATTAAATAAATATTATTTAATCTTCAATCGAAGTTGCACCACAATCAAATACATAGTTTGTCAAAAACAAAAGACAAAAAGCACTTAATATCGGCGTGATTCGAACAGGCGAAAATTGAACATGAAGTGCATTTTACCTACACAACATCACTGCTGCTAGAACGCCACGTATGCAACAAAGAACTGAAGCTGTAAATTCGAAAACGATTCAATGACAATACAAACACAATTCAATAACTATTGTGATTCTAGAATGCATGTATATCAACATATAAACAACTAAGAGTGCTCTATTCGAGACTGCTAGACTAAGAGATCCCCTGAACCCTACTAAGAGTTGATATTCCAATCATTCTACACTTCCTTTATGCACACATATAAAAACACATAGCACGCGCTCTGCCAACTGCGCAGTTAGCAGCGACTGCGCTTGGGATGCAGTGTGGGCAATATTATGAGAACTTATTTGTTGAATAAATCCTTTTGTAGAGGGATTATCTTCCTCAAACTTTTAGGGCGTGATAGTAACATTCAAATGTGTGTATTTGCAGAAATACAGATTAAGAAGTATTAAGATGTATTTAAAATACCTTTTTTTCAATTTGAGGCGAAGGAAGCGTGGTATCCAAACTCTATAAATTATCAAATCTCTGTATTAAGTCTTAAGACTCTAGGTACCGACTCATCGCCCTGATCAAGAATATATATACTAGCGTCTACCACGCCTCCCTTTACCTATTATATATATTTTCACAAAAACATTATACCCTTATATCCCATTATCCATAGGTCAGGGTATAACAAAAACAGTGTTCTAGAGGTTAACCCTAGCGAAAAACAGATCTTTATCAAACACACACATATATATATATATATAGGGTAGCTGCATCTTCTGCCTGTTTAAATGTCTGTCAATGAATTTTTCGCCTCTATTCAAGTTTATAATATATCTGGCTTACCGAGGAAACTCGTCTAAAGATATTTTGTCCATTGAAGATCTGCCTCGTCGGATAATTTTATATATTTTTCTAAGTAAACGCTTCGCTTTAAGTTATGAATTTATTTAAATAAAGATCAAATCAAGTTATATATTTTACAGAATATTTCTATACGTATTTCAATAGTTCGAAAAATGTCTCTAAATTGCATTTGATTTTTATTGGTGTTCCTGATTGTCCCATATCTACAGTCTGAAGTTCCTTCTTAGCTGGTCTATGCCAATGAAGGGATATTTTTAACTAATCTACTGAGCTACGGCGAGTCTGAATGAAATGTTGTCTGGTTACCTTCGGAAGGACCTTTCTTCCACTGCGCAAGGTGGAGAGAAGAAAGAACTAAGCTGGCAAAAACTATTCATCTACATAGACTCAAAGTAGAGACCATAAAGGACCGACTGTGCGTAGACAAAGATGCTGGTAAAAGAGTCGTGTGACCTATTCGAAACGGACTTACATCGGAAAAAGTGGGATACCATGAACAATGCTGTGTTAGAGCAGAGAAAAAGGGCTACAGCTTGAAGGCCAATGTAGGGTAAAGTCCGGTTTCAAGTGGCAAGGCAGTTCAAGCAAGGGGAGGTTTCTTAGTTGATAAGTAGCAAATTTAGTCCGTTTATAGTTACGTCCTGGTTAGAGTAAAGTCCTGGTCTTTACTCCCCACACATCCACATCCATTATTTTTGCCCAGATTTCCTGATGGTATTTAGCATAACTCTAGAAAATAATGCGCTCTCAAAGAATTTATCTATGTGTGCATTGTCATCTAGATAAACCTTCAATATATGTATGTATGCGTATATGTGTATGTATGTATTTTCAAGTCAGTTCGAATGCTTGTTAAGACATGTGAACTTTGGGTTGGAGGACGTGTTCTTTGTTGACTAGAAATTCTCTTTTTCTTTAGCTGAAAGCTTTGGCATTAATTTCAATGTGCAATTAAAATAAAAGCTTGCAAAATATTTGCAGGAAGCGTGAGCAGAGAGTGAGACAGAGAGAGAGAGAGAGAGAGAGATAGAGAAAGAGAATGACAGAGGGAGTGGGAGAGGAAGAGGGACAGAGACATATCCATATATATATATATATATATATATATATATATATATATATATATATATATATATATATATATATATATATATATATATATATATAATATGTGTGTGCTTAAAGTCGCTTGAAATACGTTTTTATTTAATTACACACACACACTCACACACACATAGCAGCAGCAGTCATTTAAAGTGTGAAAGAGAGAGAGAGAGAGAGAGGGGAGAGTACAAAAGACATTTGTAGCATACATAAATGAAATGAAATAAATTAAAATAAGTGTCGAAGCAAAAGCAGCAAAAAGGATTAAAGGACTAGCTGTAGGACAGCAGCAGCAAGGCATATGTGGAGTTCACATGATACGCATAAGATTACTACACACACATACATGCACACACTCTAATGTGTATGCATTTGTAAAGTTCGAGTATCCTTTATTTTTATTTTTAATTTTTTTGTTGTTGCCTTGTTTTTGTTTTTTTTTTTTTTTTGTTTTTTACCAAGGCAACTCGAAGACAGAGCAAAAACAAAGTTAAGTTGAGTGCGGGCAAAGTGGGCGTTCGTTGTGGGCGGAACTGGACAGCCGGAGTGAAGGACCGACCGTGTGCTCTTCTGTGTCTCTCGGGTCGGGTCGGAGCAAAGACAAATTCATGTTGCATTTGTAGCTTAAGGATATTATTGTAGCATCCTTTGTGTCCAAAGCTTTTTGTTTTACTTTTTGCATACTTTATACTCGCCTTTTTCTGTTGTTGTTGTTGTTGTTGCTTGCCTTGTTTCAAAGTCTTTTACAACAACAAAAAAAAAAGAAGGGAGAGAGAGACAGAGAAATTGAAGGGAATGGCGAGAAGACCGAACAGAAGCGAACACTAAAAAATCATGCAAGAAGTACGAAAGAGCTGTTTCTTGTTCTCGTTTCCTTCCATCGAAATGGTAATACTCTACTCTGAATTAGATATAAGATGTAAATACTGCCTTCAGCCCACATATAAGTTAAGGTTTAGTGATGACTGCACTATAGAGTCATAGAAAATAAGCTGCAATAAATAATTCTTTAAAAAAAACTGTACTCTGACGGCTAAAAAAAAATATATGTATATAAAATATTTTAAGTATTTTAAAATTGCAGTTTAATTATAAATTAACTTTTTAAATATATGTCATACAAAACTGTATCGAGTTGGCTGTTTTTCCTATAAAAACACTTCTCTAAATGCATAAATTTAAATTTATTTAATTATTTAGTATTCTATTGAAAATTACAATTGTTTATTTCATGTATCTAAAAAATAAAGTAATAAAGAAATTATATATTTAATGAATAAAAGAGGACAAAATTAATTTTTTTTTAATCTTAAGAGAAATAACTTCAAATATCATATTATTTAATAATATGCCAAAATATTGTTTTTTTTTTTAGAAACAAAATTTTGTTGTATTATAATATATTTTATAATATATATATATATATATTTTTGTATTTGTTGTTGTTCTTGTTTTTTTTTTTTTGTATATGATTTATTTATTTTTTTTTCTACAACTTTACATAAATTTTAATACAAAGTTGATTTTTTCATTAAACAATCCACATAAGTTTATATCTTGTATATCTTTTATATATATAAGCTTCAAAATTGGATAATTGTGTTACTGATAATAAATAATTTTCTGGCCTCTTTGGGGGGCGTGTCATATCGCAAAATACTCTGTAATTTTCACATTTTTTGAGCGCAAGAATCCAAATTTTACAATTATAACGTAGATGTACATAGGTAGAGAGATGTAGATAATGTAGATGATGTAAATGTAATGTAGACCTAGACTCCTTCTAAAAATTGGTCAAAAATGATATGCCTATGCCCACTGGGGCGTGTCAAATCAACAACAAAATTCATATGTATGTGCCATCTACACAGATTTTCCCACTTTCAATGGGTTCAGGCTATAAACATATAGTGGGAACAAAGTGTCACGCAGTCGGTTACGTCCGACTGCAATGTTATTGTTTTTAAATTAAGTTTTACATACATATATGGAGAGTACTACTTGGGAAAAATTTTATTTTCTAATAAGGGATCACATTCTTTTTTTTTTTCTTAATATATAAAAAATAATGAAAATCTGCTTAGTGGAAAATGCATATACAGCTATATATACAATACATATAATTTACAACTTACCTTAAATTGAATATGTTTTGTTGAAGCAACTGCTCTGTGAAGACTGAAGGTCAATTGAAATGCATACATACGCGAAATGTGACAGGTTCAATTCGGTGGTCGTTGCTAGCTTCGCTTGATATTGTAAAGGATTCAGTTAGAGTATTCTATGAGCCAAAGGATCAGCCATACACACACACACAGACACATGAGACAAATATATGCATAATGCATATGGGCATGTAAATGCAAAATAAAATTGCGTTGCTCAAGTGTGGCCGGCTCGCATCCTGCTGTCCTGGCGTCCTGCCGTCCAGCCGTATCCTGCGCGCTTTGTATCCATCAGCGAATGGAGCTGAGGCTTTTGAGAAATGTGCGAGTTTTAGATTTATTTCTAGTTAAGCACAAAAAAAGAATCAGAAGCGAAATAAAACAAAAAAGGAAGCCAACTCTTGCCCAGCCAGCAGAAAGAACTTTATTTTAATTTTAACTGCGGGCGCTTGTAATGCAAAGTAGTAAAGCAGTCCCCAAAATATAAAAAGGGCTATGCACCGAAAAGTTTTACGAATGCCCCAGCCGCTCTGTCACGCAGCCCTAAAACTTGCTGTTGCTGTTTGGGTCGTCGTCGTCGTCGTCGTCGTCGTCGTTGCCGCCGTATGACGCAGGTGCTGACGTTCGATTGGCAGCAGTGGGCATTGTCCTGTAACGCGCTGTTATGTTATGTGCCCAGACCGGCTCGTTAATGGGCTTGCCGCACTTTACAAATTGGCTCAATTGCAAGTTTATGCAATGCCGGACGCCGGACGGGGAGCCACTCCCTCTCCAATTGTTCAGTTTGCTATTGTTGCTAAAACTAATGCCGCCATATGTGACCAGGACGACGATGACTACGACGACGACGACGACGACGGCGACGGCTCGTTATCCTTTCTGATTGCGTCGGCATGGCGTTTTCATATTATTTCTATTTCTATTTCGTTTTCGTTTTTTCTCTTTTTGCCATTGTTATGGGTATCATGGAAAAAATTGTATTACACCTCAATAACAACACCAGGACATGACAATAAGTGAGTCCTTTTGAGCGCGTTATTGGTATATCTCGCCCCAGCTCCAGCCCTGGCCCCAGCCCCGGCCAGCCTCTGCTGCTAAGTATGTGTGACAAGTGATGCGTGTTTTGTTGCGGGCAGCGTCCGTCGCTGGCTCCTTAAGTGCTGTTATTCGTTTTCGCATATGATGTCCCTTTTGTCTGTTTTTTTTTATATATATTTTGTTGTATGAACAACGAAACAGGACGACACTGACTCCGGGATCCATGGCACGTAGGCTGGCCATTCCACGTGGCGCCCACGCACGATGCGCTCAGCTCATTTTTTTTCATGCTTAATTGAATGGGTCAGTCATGGACATGCCAATGGACTATGTTCTGTGAGCTGTCCCTGTCCTGCTCCTGTCCGCTCCTGTCGCATTGTCCTTGCCCGCATGCCTGCCATCAGCGTCGGCCCGGAAATGTTCAATTCAATTTTTTCGCCTCTTCTTTCGTGTGTGTGGGTGTCTGTGCAATGTCTTTCGACCCACTCTGAGAGCGTCGTGCGGTTATGGCATATCGAGCACGTTTTCCCTCTGCTCCCACCACACTCTTTTCTACTGGTTTTTTCTCGTTTTTCTGTTTTTTTTTTTTTTTTTGACTCCTTGGTCATTATTTACGTTATCGTTATCTGGTGCCCTGTTCACTCACTTAGTCACTTATTATTATCCTTATCCTTAACCTTATACCTATGCTTGCTGTCGTCATTGGCTGTTTTTAGGTAGGTGTATCACATGTGTGTGTTTGTGTGAGTGAGTGTGTGTGTGTGTGTGTGAGTGTAACCATTAAGGCGAATATCGCTTTTAACTATGCACTGCACGCAATGCACGAGTCAACAAAGTTTTCACTTTTCAACTAAAGTTTTCTTTCATTTTCTCTTTTTATTTATGATATATTGGTGGAGGTTTTCTTGTTATTATTTATTATTGCTTTGAAAGTGTAAATAGATTATTGCTTTTGGCCAGTCCACGGTATAAACTAAGCTTTGGATTGATTAAGTTTGAATATGTAGTCAAGGAAGCTCTTATTTGAGTAGATAGAGATGTGTAAAAGTATATATGTTACATAAAAACTCACATTGATTTTATTGTTTTTATATATCTCATATCTGCAAACGAGAAGATGAGAATAGAGTTGAGCGGTGAAAGATATGGAGACAAAAACCTGGAATATCTATGAATGTATTCATTTTTGCAATACAATCTTAGTCAAATCGATAGATACATAGATACATAGATACATAGATACATAGATACATAGATACATAGATCATAGATACATAGATACATAGATACATAGATACATAGATACATAGATACATAGATACATAGATACATAGATACATAGATAAATAGATACATAGATACATAGATACATAGATACATAGATACATAGATACATAGATACATAGATACATAGATACATAGATACATAGATACATAGATACATAGATACATAGATACATAGATACATAGATACATAGATACATAGATACATAGATACATAGATACATAGATACATAGATACATAGATACATAGATACATAGATACATAGATACATAGATACATAGATACATAGATACATAGATACATAGATACATAGATACATAGATACATAGATACATAGATACATAGATACATAGATACATAGATACATAGATACATAGATACATAGATACATAGATACATAGATACATAGATACATAGATACATAGATACATAGATACATAGATACATAGATACATAGATACATATCTATAGATACATAGATACATAGATACATAGAAACATAGATACATAGATACATAGATACATAGATACATAGATACATAGATACATAGATACATAGATACATAGATACATAGATACATAGATACATAGATACATAGATACATAGATACATAGATACATAGATATATAGATACATAGATATATAGATACATAGATACATAGATACATAGATACATAGATACATAGATACATAGATACATAGATATATAGATATATAGATACATAGATACATAGATATATAGATACATAGATACATAGATACATAGATACATAGATACATAGATACATAGATACATAGATACATAGATACATAGATACATAGAAACATAGATACATAGATACATAGATACATAGATACATAGATACATAGATACATAGATACATAGATACATAGATACATAGATACATAGATATATAGATACATAGATACATAGATACATAGATACATAGATACATAGATACATAGATATATAGATACATAGATACATAGATACATAGATACATAGATACATAGATACATAGATACATAGATACATAGATACATAGATACATAGATACATAGATACATAGATACATAGATACATAGATACATAGATACATAGAAACATAGATACATAGATACATAGATACATAGATACATAGATACATAGATACATAGATACATAGATACATAGATACATAGATACATAGATACATAGATACATAGATACATAGATACATAGATACATAGATATATAGATACATAGATACATAGATACATAGATACATAGATACATAGATACATAGATACATAGATACATAGATACATAGATATATAGATACATAGATACATAGATACATAGATACATAGATACATAGATACATAGATACATAGATACATAGATACATAGATACATAGATACATAGATACATAGATACATAGATACATAGATACATAGATACATAGATACATAGATACATAGATACATAGATACATAGATACATAGATACATAGATACATAGATACATAGATACATAGATACATAGAAACATAGATACATAGATACATAGATACATAGATACATAGATACATAGATACATAGATACATAGATACATAGATACATAGATACATAGATACATAGATACATAGAAACGTAGATACATAGATACATAGATACATAGATACATAGATACATAGATACATAGATACATAGATACATAGATACATAGATACATAGATACATAGATACATAGATACATAGATACATAGATACATAGATACATAGATACATAGATACATAGATACATAGATACATAGATACATAGATACATAGATACATAGATACATAGATACATAGATACATAGATACATAGATACATAGATACATAGATACATAGATACATAGATACATAGATACATAGATACATAGATACATAGATACATAGATACATAGATACATAGATACATAGATACATAGATACATAGATACATAGATACATAGATACATAGATACATAGATACATAGATACATAGATACATAGATACATAGATACATAGATACATAGATACATAGATACATAGATACATAGATACATAGATACATAGATACATAGATACATAGATACATAGATACATAGATACATAGATACATAGATACATAGATACTGATAGATGGATGGATTGGGATAGTTTGTCTCGCCTGATAGATTTGTTCATAAGTATGATTCTTTACGAGGTCTGCCACGTCTTTTTTTATTCATTACATATCAGTTACTGTCGGCTCTGGGTATAAAAAAGGTATACAATATGGGAAATTTATAAATTTAAAATTTACAAAAATATCAAGTTTACTATAGATTTCCAATAAAACTTAGTTCCAAAATGTTTCAGAGTAATAATCTGCATTTCTTGATACTTCATTGGTTCATTAATTTGTTAGACACAAACCAAAAATTCTCAATAATTGTAGCAAGGGGGTTGATTTCGTTCACTGCAACAGTTCAACCCTCTCGATAAAGTGCACTGTAAATTGTAAATTTTATGGTCGTCTCTATAATTCAATCAGTTCCAAGTATATCAATTGCATGCCGATTTAACTGCCATTTGGCTTGTAAAACTTTGCCGAAGTCAAAACATGAACTTAAAATATTCTTCTACATTTTTTATTTTTCAAAAATGTTAACTTGTCTCAATTGAGATTGCCGCGACAGATGTTAAGCACCGTTTCTGATGTAAATACGATTGTTGTAATGCCTTCTAAATTGACAAGTGAGGGGGGTATGATGAATTTGCAATGAATGATATGTTATAAGAGTGCTCATTGAACTACATCAAAGCTATGTTGAGCTAATATACTATCAGTTAAGCTAATAATGTCAGCCTCAAAAATAGAAAAAGATCCAGATCATATATTTTAAGAAGCTTAAGATCAAGTTATGTTAATTTGATGAGACGGCGCAGTATGCGTAAGTCGAGACCTTCTCACTTTTGCACATTTTCGGCTTTGTTTTTTGTTTCTTTATTTTTTTATATTCATCTGAGCCACCCTCACGTGCCAATCATAAGCCTTGAGGAAAGTCCAAACGTTAAATGTCAGCGATTACACACATGGGAGCTGTAAACCGCGTTTTATGATTTGTTTTCATTGATCAAAGGCAATTTTGCTTCTTCTGTTTTTTATACGAAGTCATATAGGAATTTGCGAAATATCTGCGAACAACCCTCATAAGTAGTTTCGTATCGTGACTGCGTCGTGACTTAACTGTTGTCATTGGGCTTACGAGTCGCGTCTAATCCATTAAACGGTTCTTTCCCAATTTCATACTGATGCGACCAAATTGATTATAATTTTTTACAAGTCCCCCAACATATGATTATAAAATATCTGCAAGGAAGGTTTTTTGACAGAATATATACTTATCTATAAATATCTCTATATCAATGTATATATATATTTACTATGTCTATGTGAATATATTTATAATATATCTGCTAGTGAAGTTTTATGACCTAGTTTATGTCTATTTCTACCTCTATAACTATCTCTATGGCTATATCTATATCCATTTATTTATCTCTTTATCTGTATATCTATGTATCTGTATATCTGTAAATATCTCAGTAATGCTTTATATTTTTATATCTCTATATCTCTATATCTCTATATCTCTATATCTCTATATCTCTATATCTCTATATCTCTATATCTCTATATCTCTATATCTCTATATCTCTATATCTCTATATCTCTATATCTCTATATCTCTATATCTCTATATCTCTATATCTCTATATCTCTATATCTCTATATCTCTATATCTCTATATCTTTATATCACTATATCTCTATATATTTATATCTCTATATTTCTATATCTCTATATCTCTATATCTCTATATCTCTATATCTCTATATCTCTATATCTCTATATCTCTATATCTCTATATCTCTATATCTCTATATCTCTATATCTCTATATCTCCATATCTCTATATCTCTATATCTCTATATTTCTATATCTCTATATCTCTACATTTCTATATCTCTATATCTCTATATCTCTATATTTGTATATCTCTATATCTCTATATTTGTATTATATATCTCTATATCATAATATCTCTATATCTATCTCTATATCATAATATCTCTATATCTATCTCTATCTCGTAATGTTTCCATATCTATATATATTTTTAGTCCACTGTCTTTTATTTTTTTCAACGTGCCCAATCACAGCACATGCTTGCTCGAGTATTGTATCTTGCACTTGAAGCGGGCTGACAAGGGTATTTGACACAAATTCGCGTAGTTTTTCAGTTTTGACACATGTCACTCAAAACACACTTGTACACACACACACATAGTCGGCTGGTAGGTGTTATTGTTGAGTCTCTCTAACAAATGACTTGGCCCCGGCGTTTATTATTATCCCAACGGGCTTAAGGCCTCACCTCCTGTCACATACACACACACACACACACACATACATATGCAGAGATGCCAGCTAATAAATAATAAACGCTTCTCATACAACCTGTACAAACGAGGTTTTCCAGCAAATGCGAACACCCGACCACATCCCAGACTCACGGCCCACTCACTCACTCACTCACACTTAGACACTTGCCTTGTAGGCAACCCTTTTGCTCTCAGTGCAAGAGTGTGTGCGTGAGTGTGAGTGTGGGTGTGTTGTTTGTGTGTGTGCTGAAGCCGCCGTCGTTGGCTACGCTGCGCGACTCTGAGGTTGAGGTTGACAAATGTGTCAGAATGCAAATCCGCAACAATTAAAAGAAAAATCAACACACAAAAGCTGCCAGAAGAGCCGTCAACAGCCGACAGCTTTTGTCGCTTGTCATCGCAGCTCTGCCCATTAATGTTCATATACATATATATAAACATATATATATATATATATATATATGTGTGTGTGTGAGTGCCCCACCTGCTACTGCCTTTGCGTTAACAGCGCGACGAGTCGTTTACTTTTTACTGCCTCTTAAATTATTTGCACAAAATCTCAACGGCAAGGATTCTGCCTTTGTTTCTGCCTTGAGTGCAACACCAGTCAACAGTTTTTGCTGCAGCATTTAGTTGCTGTTGTTGTGTTTATTGTTTCTCTTCTAGTTGTTGTTTTTCTGATCATAATTGTTCTCACCCATCGCCATGGCCATTCTTTTTGTGGGGTGTTTCTTCGCGGTTGTCACGCAAAGAAAATAACAAAAAATAAAAACAAAATAAACTCGCTTCACTCCCACTCAAGTCGCCTTTCATTTGTTTGTTTGGTTCTTCGTATTTGGGTTATGTTTTAATTGGCCCACCTCGAGACGTTCGTAACGAGGCCCACACTTTGGCCTGTGGTACACCAGTTTCCCACTTATCAATCCCTCCGCCCTCTCTCTCTCTCTCTATCTCTCTCTGCTTCTAATGATAAATACACAAATTCACATCAATTCATGCAGCTTTTGCTGGACATTTTATAGGATTTTCTTTTATTAATCAATTAATGCTATGGGAATTAAATATTTTGGCTTGCTTTATTCGTAATCACATTGTATATAGTATTAAGTATATGCTATTTTGGAATTTTAAAGATCGTAGCTCAAAAAGATTTTATATCTACATATATCATTTTTAGCAAAGTCCTGAGAGAACACTCTCACCCTCTTTATGTATATATTTTCTTATTTTTTTAATGCTCGCAGTTAGTTTATACATATTTATGCTTACCCCTAAAAAATTAAAATACTACGAGGTCGGTCCCATAATTACACTACCTAGTAAAAATATTACATTGGTAAAGAGGGGCAGCCCTTTAAAGCATATGTTTTAAGCTTAAAGTATTTTTTGTGAAGCCATCGTAAGTTAACTACCGCTGAGAATTTGTAAACAGGGCAAAAATTGGTCACCAACACGGAATTTAATATTTAATTTGCAAAGTCTCAGTCGAGTAGATTCAACTCTAGGGAAGTCTGTTCCTTCGTTTACGACCATAACATATTGAATGGCAGACTTAAAACGAGGCCGTGCGAGCTGCCAAGACGAGCGCGGTAGTAGTCGACCAATTGAAGAAACAGTTAAGAAGAGCTAGGTGAAATTACAACCATTTCAAAAAGATTTCAGATGAAAAAGTTGTGTGTAAGATGTGGCCGCCGCTTGCTCATCTCCAGTTCACTACTGCGGTGGCTAAGATCTATGAGCTAAAATTTCAATTGGTTCAGCACTTTCCTTATTTTCTGGATTTAGCTCCCTCGGACTATTATTATAATTGGTACTTCCAAATTAGAAAAAATGGCTCAGAGGTAGAAGATATAACAATAATGAAGAGGAGGATTCATTGAAATAGCCATTTCAACGAGCTGGACAACTCTTACTATAAATAGGATACCGAAGCTATATAATATAGCAAGAAAAAGGGTATAGGGATAAAAAACAAATTTCCTACTTCCACGACCGCCCTCGTATAAGTAAGTTTTATAAAAAAATGAATTTTTGTTAAAAATATATTCTCATTGTAAATTTTACACGAATTTCCTCAGACTCAAAGTACTTCAAAGTTTATATAATATAATTATCTTTTTGCTTTTTCATTTTATATTTTAAACCCAATTAAAGATATCTCTGCACAATAATTTGTATACACTAAACTCCTATTTTAATGCGAATACCCATAGAAGCTTGGAATTTAAAGCATCATGAAGCCAAAATAATTACATTTTTCAATGTTGTCGAGTTTTTATTTAGCCCTCTCCATTTATCTAGTGATTTCAAAATGTACACGGAGATCCTTCTATCCGTTTGTTTCACAGCATTTAAAGGTATTCATGAGTTTCCGAGAAATTGATTAAAATAGATAAGCTTAAAATATTTCAGCACGTAGAGCAAGTAGAATTCAAGTTTCACAGATAAAGAGTGATGAGAATTGAAGATTTTCCGTTCCATTTTCTTCAAGATTAAGCTCGCGTTTTGCTTATTATTATTGAACGCCTTGTTCATAGTTTGCTGGCAGCAGAAGCACAGCCAACAGCAGACGATTCAGGCTAGCTGCTGGGTACACAAATAACTCAATTTTCGGTTTAATTTGTCCCAATATTTTTTTTCATAAGCAACATTTTAAATTTTTTTCTCATGTTTTTTTTTTAATAATTTAATTGTAATTGAAAATAAAAAAATTTTATATATGTAAAATTTAAAAAGTTTTATTTATGTTTAATAATTAATTAATTTAATTTAGCAGGTTTAATTTATAATTCATTTATTATTTAACTGAATTTTTTTTTTTTTGTTAAGTAATAAAATATTTTTTTTATATGTTAATTTCATTTTTAACTTTCGTAAACTTAAATTATTTTTTGTATTAATTTACAAATTAGTTTACTGTTTATTTTATTTCGTATTTTTTAAATTAAAAATTTTAATTTTTCTAATTTATTTATTTATTTTTATTTTTAAAATTGTTTTTATATTTTTTTTCCAGCGCATTTATATTTTGTTTGTCTTTTTTACTTATAGTTATTGCAGCACACAAAGATAAATGTCTATTAAAAAATAAAAATATTTAGCCTATTAAAAAAATTTTTTTTTGTATTTAATTTTTTTTCTTGCGCATTTTATTTTTTATTTTTTTGTTTAGCTTCATACTTATAATTATAGTTGCACACAAATATAAAAGTCTAAAAAAACAATATTGATAAAAAATAAAATTTTTTGCTTATTTTATTTTTATCAATATTGTTTTTTTAGACTTTTTTTTTTAGATAAATTAAAATAAAAAAACAAATTAAAAATATTAAAAATGAATTATATATTGTCAATATAAAATGTCAATAAAATAATAATTAAAGATTTTCAGACAAAATTTGACTTTGTTCACATGTTTTGTATGTCATTTTTGCTTTTAAAAATTGTACTTTTCATAAGCTTGAATATGTTTGTTGTTTGAATCGTTATAGATTGCCTTAACAACTATTCAAAACTGACTTAAGATGATGCCACCATTTTCGAATACTTTTCAGCTGCTTGTCGGAGCTGTTCGCCGGGTAATTGGGCGACGTCGCTCATTGGCTTGTGCGCAACGCCGTTTGGTTGGCTATCGGGTCGGCTCTGGCAGCACTTGGATTAGCATTTTGATATAGTAATCGACCGCAGCGTATAATAATTCTTGTGGTTTCATTATGCCAACCGCACACCCTTCGACATGTTTGCTGCGCAACCGCCGACTGACAATATATACAACCACCATCGACACTGGCACCACTGCCACCACCACCGACACTAGTAGCGAGAACCCACCTCCCCACCTCCCCCCCACCCTTGCAACTTAGCGCTCGCGTCTTGTTGCTACATGCAGTAACCGCAAAATGTAGGAGGGTTGAACGTTAATATGCCCAAGAAAACTCCGCCCTGATGACAAAAAAAAAAAAAGAAAAGGAAACACGAAAAATTCTCAACGAATCCACCTACTTTGGAATATGTGAGTGTGCGTGTGTGTATGTGTATTGGTGAGAGGACGTCTTATGCTCATGTGGTTAGGCATTGCAATTTTTCACTCAAGTCGCCCAATTCGGAGCCGAAGAACCATTGGAGCACCTAGTTCCAGCTCCAACAACAACTGCAACAACAACAGCAACAGCAACAGCAACAAAAAATTGCCTCGTCTTTGGCCGCAAATGGCAGCCGCAAGATTTTTACCGCTCCACCACTAGTTGGGGCACTCACTCTAACCCGCCCACACTTGTGCGCCATCTCACTCTGGCACACTTGCCATCTCTTTCTCAGCGATTGGCTTCCCGTCTCACTTGCTCTGGTCTGGCCGACTGGCTCACTGGCTATGCACATTCTCTGGTTAGCTAGAGGCTCGCCGCAAAGCCGCGCGCCGGTTTCATTTTTTGGCCAACATCTCGGACTTGTAATTCTGAGGTTGAGCGCCGACTGAGCGGAGTTCTGGGAGTCGATAGCGCCTTATTTACCACGCTGCGCGTTGAGATTTTTTTCTTTTCTGTTTTGCTGCTTTTTTTTTGTTGCTTCTTTTCATTTGAGTCGAAAGCGCAAAAGACGTCGCAGCGCAATTCCAAGACGTCTTTTGGGGGTTGCTAGCGCCAAAGAGAAACAGCAGCAGCAGCAGCAACAACAACCTGAAAAATAAAATACAAAAATAACGTTACCATAAGCGCTGCATAGAAAAATGAGTCAAGCTGTGCTGCAGGACGCAGCTTCCAGCAACGAGATTCGACTCAATTTTTTTTCTTTCTTTTCTCTCTCTCTCTGTCCCAGCTTCCAGCCGCTGGCCCGGCTGGTCTCTAAGCAGCCAGCGAAGGTGTTGCGAGCGCCAAAATTGAGCGCTTTTTTTTGTTTTTGTACTTCCAGCATCAGCATCAGCATCAGCAGGAGCTGGGAAGGGGCCGGAGATGAGGTCGGCGGCTGTGTCGTTGGGGTACCAACTTGAAGACATCGTTGCGGCCTTTCTGCTTGTGGTGTAGTTGACGTTTTTGGTTTCGGTTTCGGTTTTTGGCGTGGCTTTCGGTTCGTCAGTGGCGCTGCCGCCGCCGTCCGCTGCTGCCGCTGCCGACGTCGACGTCGACGTCGACAGCGATGGCAGCAGCAGCAGCGTTGCGATGTTGTTGCCAGTTGGGCTGCGCTGCAGTCGCTGTTGGCGTCGCTGCTGGGACACCACAAGCAAAAACCACTGCTACTGGTTCTCGTGGTAAATGTTAAGCCAAGAAAAAGAATTATATACCCAACGCGGTTGCTTGAAAAACGCAAAAAGAGGCGGCACTCGCACTCCATAAGGCGGTAGCATCCAGCAGCCAGCCACATTCACATTCACATTCACATTCACATCGACATATCTCTGCTGCTACTGCTGCTGCTGCTGCTGCTACTGCGGCTGCTGCTTCGACCCGTTCTCGTTGTCGGCCCCACCTCGAAAACTCCTGCGTCCTTGTCCGCCGTCGTGATTATGATGACGCGCTGTTGACTTCGCTGTCGGCGTCGCCAACCGCTCATAGTGGTCGCGTTCATGGTTACCGCAAAAAAATAGTTTAATATCTCCGTGTCGTTTGATTCGATCGCCAGCCAGCCAAAGAGAGCAAAGCCAAAGCCGTTCTCCAAGTGCCACAAAAGCCACACCAAAACTCAAGCTCAATTTACAGTCGGTTTTATTAATCAGTTTTACGCGCTCGTGTGTGTGTGTGTGTGTGTCCGTGTCCGTGTGGGTGTGTGTGTGCCAGTGTGTGTCAGTGCGTGTGCATTAGTGTGTGTGTACTCATTAAATTGTTATATATTGAATATCATTAAAATATATATATATATTAAGTTCCGCATTCATTTTTTTATTGTGCCTAATTGTGATATAGTTCAAGTCAAATTCTCGTTTTTTTTTATCGTGTAATAAAATAAACAAAAAGTAAAATAATAATAATATTTCCTAAACTACTTGAAGAAACCAAAACTGAAATACGCCCAATTGGAATATACGCTTAGTGCTAGAAAAAATGTAAGCTAAATGAATATAATCTATATAATATATGAAATACTTGAAATCGATCTGAATGCCTAATTGCATTCAGTTTATAAAGCAAAAAATCAAAGCTAAGCTAAACTAAACAAAGTCTCAATGCTCAAAGATGAGATCACTTTTTTTTGTACTCATTCATGGGGTGAAAAGAGTATATTGATTTTGTGTAATGTCCGTCTGATTGTCCATCTGTCCGTCCGTCTTTACATATGCTATATACTTATGGGTACCCTCCTCTGATAAAGTGCTAAGATTTTTCCGATACGCTCACTAGGGGCGTGGCAATCGGAAATTGCTAATTTTGGTATTTCAGAAACCCTGGTACTTGAAATCTGAAATTCATACTAACACTGAAAAGCTTAAGATCAAAATATGTGGAAAAGCGTTTATCTTTTAACCTTTCAAGGATCTTTAGGTAACATATATAAGCTACCTTGTAGTTTCCAGCTTTCAATCCTTAGACCTAGAATTTGACAGTTGGGTTAGTATAGACCGGAAAATTTGATATATTCCTGACTATTGGGGGCGTTGCAAATCGGGAAAATCAGTTACCCCACTTTTACTGATAGATTTAATTCTATATACATGCTTCTTCTCAGAAACTCTGTTATTTGAACTGCTAGAGAAATCGAAAATTTCTACTCGCGTTGACAGCCCAAGATCAAAATTCATCATTTAACTGGTGTGGCAAATCGAAAAATCTCCAACTCCTAACATTTAAGGGTTATGGCATTTCGAACTCACCTTGTAATTTATAGAATTTGACTGTTACGATGGTGTAGACCCTAAAGAACTGGCCAAATACCATATATCCACACCTATTGTGGGGGTGGGGCTGATCAAGAAATATCCTTATATTCAACAGTTTTATGGTTAAATTGATCGAAAATGTAATAGAAATTCTTCTTGAGGAATTGGTGAATCGGAAACATATAAAATATATTTCTATAAAAATATCGTAACATTTTTACATATTTTATATCTTACTTTTCTTTTTTTTATCTTTTTATTGAATGAAATACTTGCAGATTAGCAGATCAGGCAACCTTTTAGGCAACTTAATCTAAAGGCAAATTCAAAATCTTTATGACTATGCACTACTGTCAATCACACAATGAACTGCTAAAGTGGAGCAAGGAATTATATCTTGATATCTTGAGTGTATTAGTATTAGCTTGTATTTGTGCATTAGCTTTTCTAGCTGTAAATAAGTCCGAAATCATTTGGTGGCGCTGATCATAGCTGCTTAATGCTGCTCCATGCATTCTTATGAAGACTGCACCAACAAGCTTCCATTTCCAATTTCCATTTCCATTTCCATTTGGTGCATCAACTCATTTTCCCTCTTTTCGGCCTTCAGTCTGTTGTCTGCTCTCTGTTGTCTGTGTTGTTGTTGTTGTTGTTGTTATCTTTGTTGCTGTTGCTGTGTTCAGTGCCTTTGGCTCGTGTGCCGTCTCTGTGGCCACATATGTCGCCGCATAGTCACTGGACGAGCTCATTTGTTGTCCAGCTGCGACCGTTGTGTATGCAAAAATTCAAACGGAAGTTGTAAAAAACGAGTACATATACTACCTACAGATTGTACACACACACACACACACACACACTCATACACATGCACACATGCACTCTGTCTGTGTGTCTGTATGTGTACATAAACAGCAACAAAAATAGTTGTCGCATGGCAATTGCAAAAACAAAACGCATTGCGCGGCACGCGAATCTTTTATATTCAGCTCCAAAAAGCATGCGTGTGAGTGTGTGTGTGTGTGTGTGTGTGTGCCTGTGTGTGTGTGATTGCACATTGTTGATTTTTTGTTTTTTTTTTTTAATTTTTTTATTTTGGTGGCCAAACACAAACGGACAACAGCTGGCGCTTTATTATTATCATTTTTATTTATATACAATTTTTTTTGTATCTCTGTTTCCATTTCACGCTTTTTTTCGTTGTTGCTGCTGTTGATGTCCTGGGGAATCCGTTAGCACATACTGCAACTGTAGGCCGCCATCCATCTTAGTTGAGTAGGCCCTCGGCTGGCCTCTCGCCCCTTTGGTTGGGGCAGCAGTTGGCCACACGTTACACGTATTGGCCATGATTTTTAATATTTAATTGAGTTGCGCTCGATGGCGGCGGCTTAAATGCAAATTGTGCGCAAAGGTGCGTGGTTGTACGGTCCACAAGCAGAGCTCTGCAGTTCAGCAGCTCAGCAGCTCCACAGGCAGCACCAACATTTACTCTACACGCACATCAGAATGTGATAAGTTTGACCAAAAAATCTGTTGCATACTTTTGCGGGCGAAAGTTTGTGCAAAAAGAAAGTGAGTGAGACTGTGAGAGACTGAGAGTGAGTGTGTCATTGATCTAGGAATTTGTGCACGTTGAAAGTGATCTACGTATTTGTGAATGTGCAGAGAGAGAGAGAGAGAGAGAGAGAGTGAGAGTGAGAGAGAGAGAGAGAGAGAGTGAGAGAGAGAGTGAGAGAGAGAGAGAGACAGAGAGAATGAGGCTGAGACTGAGAAAGAGTCTCTTTGTATTTGAATTTTGTGAAGATTGAGAGTGTGAGTGATTATCAAAGATATACGCATTTCTGAAGATTAAGGAAGAAAGAGAGTCTGAAACTGAGAAAGAGTCTCATAGAGTCTCATTGAGAGTGTGACTGGGCATCAAAGATCTATGTGCTTGTGAAGATTGAGAAAGAGTGAAAGAGTCTTAGATTAAAAAAAAAGAGTCCCATTGATTGAGTATCAAAGATCTATGTATTAGTGACGATTGAGACAGAGATGAAGTCTTTTTGATGTAAAAACTTTCAAAGATTGACTGACAGTCCCAAGAAATAAGGATTGTGTGAAGACTGAGATTGAAGCAGAGTCTCTTTAAGCTACATATTTTTGAATATTGAGATTGAGAGTGATTCTGATTGATCAAGGTTTTTGTGAAAACTAAGACTGAGTGGCATTAGTTTACGTATTTGTTTAACGTGGGAGAGAGTCTCTTTGAAAAAGAATTTGTGAAGAGTAAGGGACGGAGAGTGATTCCCATTGATCGATGTATGTGACAAGAATGAGACTGAACTACGTATTTGGGAAGATTGAAGGCTGAGATTTAGAAGAAGACAGAGAAGACCGAGAGTTGCAGTCTTAGACTTTTGAGCGCAGTTAGCTCTTGAGCTAAGACAAAGTGAGTGGGCTTACAAGGAGCTCAAATTTAAACTTATTTATTTTATATTCTATGCTATTCTATATGTCAAGCACATAGAATATAGACCTCATGAACAAAATGTGTAAAGTAAATTGCTTTCGGTTTTTGTTTATAGATTGATCAAAAGTGAAGTGAAGCATGTCGAAAAAATAAATATAAATAATAATAAAACAATATATTTATCTCTTACTTAAAGTTAGGGCTATCTAGATTACAATCACTGTTGATCTTCTCTATAGTTAGATTGAGAAAACTTTAAGGCAAACTAAGTTTTAAAGCAGAAGCCTCAGCATTAGATCAGTTCAATTATATTTGATAGATACCATATACTTAGAATTTTATACTTGAATTTAAAGTACATAATCATTTTAATTTAAAGTCCATTTTTGTCAAACACATTGCAGATGATCAAGTGCGCGACTCTATGAAGCAGCTGAAAAAGAAATCGAATCGAGGCAATTAACATAAATCAATCAAGGACATCAACTCTTGGTATTATAAGCAATAATGCACATTTCAGCCGAGGTCAGTTCGACCACCTCAAATCAAACACACCAGCAACAGCAGCAACAGCAACAGCAACAACAGCAGCAGCAACAGCAGCAGCCAACACAACAACAGCAACATCCAACGGCAGCAACAACAACAATAACAACAACCGGCAGCACAACGAAGCGTCGCAATGCAGAGTCCAATAATAACAACAACAACAACAACAGCAGCACCGCCAACAACAACAACAATACCAAAAGCAACAGCAACAACAACAGCAAAGCCGTGGATACAAGTCCGTACCTGACGCCCGAGAATCTGATCGAGCGCACTGTCGACGTCCTGCTAGCCGAACATCCTGGCGAGCTGGTCAAGACGGGCTCCCCACACGTAGTGAGTATGAAGAGGAAGAAGAGAAGGAGGAAGAGTTACAAGAATATATTCTAGCACTAATACCCATTGTATCTCAATCCAGGTGTGCACCACATTGCCCACGCACTGGCGCTCCAATAAAACGCTGCCGATCGCCTTCAAGGTGCTGGCGCTGGGCGAGGTCATGGATGGCACCATTGTCACCATACGCGCCGGCAACGATGAGAACTTCTGCGGGGAGCTGCGCAACTGCACCGCCGTCATGAAGAACCAAGTGGCCAAGTTCAATGATCTGCGATTCGTTGGACGCAGCGGAAGGGGTGAGCTGGACTTTAAGCTTTATTTATGTGGGACTGTTGGGAGAAAATGTGGCCTAAGAAGGGAAGGGTGTTGTGCAGGCTAGCATCTTTAGCAAAAATTTATTATGGTTTTTTAAAGATCATTTAAAGAAACATAAAATACTTTTTTATATACTAAGGCCAATTTTATAAAAATGCTCGATAAAGCTCTTAGTTTTATTCTGTCATCTATTGACTTCCTGAATATCCTGTTATATAATACGTTCATTGAAAATATTTGATGATATTTTGAAATCTCATTAACAGTTTTTGAAAGTATTGGTTTTGTATTCTTTCCTCTGTAAACTCAATTTATGAAAAATGCGCTCAATGTATTTGCGTATTTTTGATCAGTTCAACGAGTTCAGCTATTTAGAATAGAATATTTAATAGAACGCTTCTATATTGACAATCCCATAATCTTGAGATTGTACTAAGAAAGCTTTTATTTAATGTGGTTTAACGAAATTTCAACTTCCATTGAATCTATGATAATTCTTGAAAAAAGTGGACACGTCTCTTAAATATCTGTTGTATTGGCAGCTGTATTACAAATTTGATTGATTTGGAACTGGGAGGAGCTATATATAAAAAAAAAAAATATATATATATAAATAAATAATAAAATAATAATCGAAATTAATAATATATAATATATTTTAAAATAAATGCTCATAAATATAATTAAATTTTAAATAATACAAATTTATATTTTGCTTAAATTAATATTGCTTAAAATTGCTTAAAATTGATGTTATGACAAACTTATTGCTGATTTGAAATTTGATCTGAACTTGCATTTATATCATTTCAGTAATAGCTCCAAAAGTTTTGACATACAAAAACTCCAAGAGCGTTAGCTCCTTAATTAAAACTTGCATAACTCAGTCAAACTCATACAGATTTTCTTTGGCAACTCTATTTTTATGTCATATCGCCTAGACTAATTTAGCTTTATTAAACGAATTTTTTTGATTCTCTTGATCATTGATCACTTCATAATTATTTTTAAATATGTTTTTTTAAATTTTTATTTTTTATTGAATTTTTTGAGCATTTTATATTTATTATCAAAAATTAATTAATTAATTAATTTAATTTTATTTTAGTTTTTAATTGTACTGTATATATATATATTTTTTTCCTGTATACTTAAAGTAGAATACAAGGCTTTCAATTAATTTATACTGTATTATAGCTATTTATATTGCTTCAAAAAATCATAAGAAAGCTTGTTGGGAAATCGATATTTATCGATATTATGGTCTTTATGTGGTTTCAGTTCATATGAAAATAAGCAGAATAATCATATATAGATTAATCATATACAATAATAATAATTACAATATTATATATATACTTTATCTAGTTCTGATCAAATCTCTTGAGCTACAGCCTTTTGTCTGTCTTGACTGTTTGCAGTCTAAAAGTTTATTTTTCTGCATCCGATCTAATTATTCTGTATGCCAACTTTCATAACCAAGACCAGAAAAGGTTTCATTTTTTAAAATAATTTTTGTAATTAAGCTTCAAGGAAGTTTGTAAAGTTTGCGCTGATTGTCCGATTGTTTGTGGAGAAAGCACCTGCTAAGTAGCGCTCATTAGTGGAAATACGAAAGGCCATAAAGTTCCAGGGAAGAAGTTCTAAGCTCTTAACTGCCGCCGCTGTCGCTGCTGCTGCCGCTGCCGTTGCTCTCGGATAATCCCATTCAGCGTATCATTTGGCTTGATTGTCTGCTTCCTGTCGACGCCCCAGGATACTTGTAGCATATTGCCATCGGAATATGTATTCGCCATTCATATCGCCACACACCACGCACCACCGCATAGATCAAAAGCGGCGGGCAAACTTTTTGGCTTGGCTTCCGTTCATATTGCTATCGCTATGGGCTGTGGGCTGTGGGTCGCGGGTCTCGTCGAGTCTCAACTCTCGAGTCTTGTGTTGGCGTCTGTCTGGATTTTAGCTCCTGGTTTTTTTCTGGTTTTTCGACTTCTTTCGACTGCGTCAACAAATAAGATAAGTAGTCTGTAGTTAATTTTTATATGTCTATTCAGGGGGCGCCGCCTTGACAATTGTCAATTTTCTTCGCATATTTTTCTGTTCCCGGTGTGCGTACGTATGTGTGTGTGTGTGTGGGTGTGTGTGTGTATTTTTTCGCGTTTCTTTTTTTTTTGTGGCGTTATTGCTGTTCATTTCGTCAATTTATCACGAAAGCAATTTAAAAATCAAATCGAGGGTGACAGACGACATACTGTGATAGAATTTTTTCCTCGCCAATGATTTGGCCGTAGCCCTTGGCCCTTGGCCCTTGGCCCACGGCCCATGGCCCATAGCCCTAAGCTCTCAGCCCTGGGCCACGGCCGAACCAAATTAAATCAGCGTAACTGTTTATTCAAATCCCCAAACATGGGCTAACAACGGCGACAGCAACTTTTACTTTTTCTTCTACATTTTTTTTCTTTTTTCTTGCCTCCTTTGGTTATTTTCTTGCAATCTTTATCATTTCGTCAAGTTATTTTTCTTTTTTTCTTTTTTCTTGTTGCTGTTGTTGTAGAGGGCGTAATTTTCTAGATCCCGGCATGTTTAAGTGCGCGCTTTGCCGCGGCATTTGACAATTTGCTCATTAAGTTTGTCTGACCCCAACCTGCAGCCAGACGTCGTCATTTGGGTTTGAGGGCTGGCCTTTGGCCTTTTTTTTCTGGCTACCAACTCGGCATATGAGAGTTTGCAGCTTTCAGTTCTCTCCGTTCGTTCTGTCACCCTCATCAGCATCGACAGATTCTTGTTGGCATTTTTAAACGTTTCAAGTGGCAAATAATTCCTTGGGATTTACTTGCAAATCTTTTTTTAAACATTTGATTATGGGACCCGGTTACAGTTACGCTTCGATCGCCCCTCTTCCAAGCACTTTTCTTACTAATTACCAGAAAAATAAAATAGGGGGAAGAAAATGAGAAGATGAAATTGAAAGCAGCGGCAAATGTTATACAAATGGATTTAAATTATCTGGCAATGCTATTGGTCCTTTTTTTTTTGTTTTTTTGTTTTTTTTTTTTTTTTTTTGTTTTTTGGGACTCATTTCATGAATTTTAATGCGCTACAAAAGGATTACGTGGGTCAACTCCACAGAGCCCACTCTGGGCTCCATGTTTGTAAATATTTGCTTAATTTCAATTAGCAAACAAATGCAAATCCCTTGTACTAGAAAAAGTGATGCATGCAATTGCTGTTGCCGTTACTGTTGCTGTCATTGTTGTTGTTGTTGTTGTTGTTGTCTGCTCAGCCTGTTGTTGCTACAACTAATGCCACTTGCAGTTGTCAAGGCTTCAGATACGGAATGCCTTTTCCCACCTCCATCTGGTCAGCTACGAATTATGTTTGTGCAGCATGTGCTTCACTGGATATTCAAGCGCTTATCGAGGGCTGCTAATGAAGTAACCAACAAAAGAGTACGCAATACAGATTTGATAATTGATTGTTACCAAGTGACGGTAAGAAAGTTGTGAGTAAGTCCAGTATCTGCTTAATATATCAGATATTTCATAATATATGAGATATTTCAGGTACTTCCATTGAAAGTCATTCGCCTTGCACAGCTATAGCTAGTTGAGAATTATAAGGCTCTAACTCTGTCAAAAACTGCCCAAGATAATGTTCATAGTGTTATTTAACTGTGTGAGAGGAGCTTAAAATGTTGAATAGATAAAATTTCATTTTTCCTTCTCTTACTTTTTATACAATCATATGAAATACCTATATAGTATATACATACATATATATTTGTTATATGGAAAATGCCTCATATATATTTCTTTTTTTTTTTTGAAAAATGATTTTGATTTTGTATCTTTTCCAAGAAATCAATTCAAGCTTTGAACGAACAGAAAGCTTTGATATGCGAGCATATGCTCGTTGTTCAGACCTTTTTATCAAGGCATAAATATTATTAACGGAATCTAGCTTCAAGCATAGCTCATTTGAGTTGAAGTAGACAACAAGTAAGTCTTATTGCGAAATAGGTCATGAATTTCTTTATAGATTAAGTTGAATTTTATGACACGCGCATCAACAATTACCTATTGCAATCAGAGTTTCTCAATCATTACGCTATAGATGCTTATTAATAATTTTTAAATTATCAACTCATTAATCAAATAGAATTGACGCACAGCTCGTAGGGAATACTTAAATAAATTTCTATAGGCCTTTACTGGTGTATTAGACACTCTTCGAGCCATCAACTAAATGAATACTAAGAATGGACCTTGCGTCTTACGATATATTTTGATTGCGATACATGTAGAGATTATATATACAATATAGACCTATGAATGTATATGGGTAAACTTATACTAACAACCCACGTTGGTTGCTGTTGGTTTAAACCATCTTCGAGCTATATATGTATATCAATAAGCAAATAGAATATAAACTGATACAGTAGAAAATATCGATATAAATATATTTGTATATGTATATGCTAACTTTTTAAACTGCCCCCGCTAATGTTCCAGACCAACTTCAACCTATCAGCTCAATAAAAAAATAGGGATTCATTTTACGTACATATTTTAGTTAATATATATTGAGGCAATATGCTTATATATATATATCAGGGAGAACTTTTCAAGCATCCCTCGTTATTGGTTGAAACAATCTTTGAGCTATTATTCAAATATCTCATGAAGCAATATATACTTATATGTTAACTGTTTAGAGGTAAACTTTTGAAGCAGCCCTCGCCGTTGCTCTCAATAATCTTCAAGATATCAGCTCAATAAGCAAAAAGAATCGCAATCATTGTATATCATAAGACAATATATATTTATAAATACCATTGTAAGGGTTACATTTTTCTCGAACCGCCCTCGCTACAGCACTAGCATCGCTTTGGGCTTGAGGTTGGGCGTCGAACACCAGGAGAGAGGAGGGGGAGTTGCTTTTGCATTTTTGTCCACTCGTAATTTTAATGATGTGTTCTATGCTGCGTATGCGTAATGTGGGCGCAATTAGATAAAATGGTGGCGCATCGACTGTTGCAACAGCAACAGCAACAGCAACAGCAGCAGCTGCAGCTGCAACTGCAGTTGCAGCAGTTGCATTCAAGCGGAAACTGAATAATCCACACACATGGGAAATGCATTTGGCCGTTGTCTACTAATGAATTAAAATCTTCTGGACGGCTAGCGGAAGCGGGGCAGGCCGGGCACATGTAATTATTGTTGCTATGTGTATGCATGTAAATGAGATGTGCGCTGCATGTTGCACATGGCTGTGTAAGCACATTGAAGTGCATTACTAAAGTGCATTAGCAGCAGCAGCAGCAGTAGCAGCAGTAGCAGCAGAAGTTGAAGCAAAAGCAGCTGCAGCTTAGTTTCTTGCTGCTGCTGCTGCTGCTGCTGAATTTGCAATAATATGTTAATTAACTGGAGTTTGGCGCTCGCTCCGATTATGGCGTGCTTATCGTTCAGTTGATTCTAACGCCTTGCCACTTGAGCTGTGAGCTCTGACCCTCGCTCTGCCACCCTCTATCTCTCTCTCTCTCTCTCTCTCTCTCTCTCTCTCTCTCTCTCTTTCTCTATGGCTGCAAGTACAGTTGTGTGGCTGGGCCAATGCGGCCGCTTCATGGCCATGATAATGTCTCCACGCCTCAGCTGCAATTCATTAGTTAAGTGCATTTCAGACCATTGCACCTGATGCCAAATATTGGCTCTTCATACTTAAGTGAGTTAGCAAGCGTTCAGTATGAGCGCATTCAAAGTCGAACAGCGAACAGCGAATAGCAATTGAATTTATTTATTACCATAGTTAAAATATAGCAATATTCTAAATTTGTTTGAAAATATTAAGAGAAGGGAAATCAGTAGTAATTTAGTAATTATTAGTTATATTTTGGCAGCAGCTATAAGATTGTGTTTAGTAAGCATAGTTTCAAGCTTCCGCCAAATACATTTTAATTCACTTAAATATGTATGCAAAGGCATTAAATGGTTCTACTCTTCTTAAGTCTCTGTTACGAAAAATTAGTTATTGATTAACTTCCGTTTTTCATATTCCAATACAAGAAAACTTTTTAAAGTTTGTATGAAGTCAACGAGCTGTAAAAAGTTCTCATACTCAATACACTTTATTTTTGCTGTTAGAGTTACTTAAAAGGAAGAGTACTACTATTAAAAAGATTTCGCTGAAAACTAAAACACTGATATAACAATTACAATTTAAGATAAATGTATCGATATATATCGATTTGTATATTTCAAGGACATATAAGCTTGGACTCACGTAAAGTATAGATAGATGAACGATACAGTCGACTTTTTAATACTCTGCTATTAACCTTACACATCTCTATACAATTTCATATGTATATTCATCTACAGATTGGTAATTTCTATAGCCATGAAAAATTATGAAAAGAAAATTTTTTAAAAAATATTTTTTAAATGTTTGAGTAATGTTTAAAAACCGAAAGTTTTATTTAAAACATTATTTTAAAATTAAAAAGCTTGTATTTTTTCGTTTTTCATTCAAAAACTAGTTAATTAATTTTTATATATTTATATATAAGTTATTTAATATTTATATATAAGGTTGTCAAAAAAGTCTTGCGGTATTTTTATTGAATTTTCAATTGTTCATAAACTTGGTTATAATAATGCGATTCAACCATATATTTCTGTAAAGTTATGAGGAGAACTGATTTGTGTTTTTTTATATATTAAATATTAAAAAAATATGAAATAAAATATAAAGTATTTAAAAAATATACTATATAAATAATATATAAAATTTTTAAAGTAATTTATTTATAAATAAAATATGAATATATATTTTTGAATATTTAAAACAGATTTTAAAATATTAATATTATTATAAAAAATGTATAACACCAATATTGCAATAATTTACTGAATAAGTATATTTTTTTATTAAATTTTTAATTTTTTTTTTTTCAATAATTTGTTATAAAATTTTATTTATGAATTTTGAAAAAAATATATTATATAGAAAGAAATATAGGAAAAAGTTTAAATATTTTTAAACAGCTTCTGGGGGATTTTGAAAATGAATTAAAAATAATTTCGATTGTAGCATCGAACAAAAACTTTAAAAAAATATTTAAGATAAATTGAACTTTAATTTCACAATAAGTATAATTGAATAAGAAAATCATTTTCAAATATTTTTAGACATTCGATTGAGTATAAGGTATTAACAGCAACCAAAATATTGTAGTTTAGATATGTTCTCATTTGCAGTGTTATGGAATACTTTTATTTCCTTTTATTTAACTGCTGAGCAGAATCTCTAAGAAATTACATATATGAATCATTGTTTGTGTCTTGTGAGTCATGGAGCGCTAATTAGATGCGCATAAGATTGATTAAGGCAGCGCCAGTTCATCTAGAATTGGGATGATGTGTTTATACTATGTGTAAGTACGTATATCCGGAGTGCTTGAATTATTGAAGTGGGATTGCCTATTTAAGACATTTGTTTGACCTTTGCAATGGAATGCTAAGTCTCGGCTTTGAGGAAATGCGCCGGCAGCAGCTCTAAGCTGCAAAGTAAACAATATGTTGGCATATACTTATTTTTGGGGCGTATTCCGCTACGTTGGCTTTTCTCTGCCATCTTCCATCTGCCATCTTAAAGCTTCCGGCATCCATTAAACTTCATTAAAAATTAAATATGCGCCACAGCGTTGGCAGCGCTGGCAGCTGCCATCTGGCAACGGGCAACGGGCAACGGGCAACGGGCAACTGGCAACTGCCTGACTTTTTTTTTCGTTTGTTGGCTTCTTTGTATAGCAAATGCTGTTTTTGGGCGCAGCGCTGGGCGTGGCTGGTTGATCTGCTCTTGATCCTAAGCGACAGCCGCCCACTCACTGCCTGTTGGCCAGGCTGGTGGCCTGGGTGGCTGTGGAACCCTTTTAGCATAGCACACACATCAATTTGCTGCCTGGAACTGCTTAAGACTTTTAATGAGATGAGGGCGAAATTTCATTATTAAGTTGCCTGGGGACTAGCACGGCGTCAGCCCAAGATGCCTTGGCTAACCCCATCTACCCACCTGCCACGCTCTCTCTCTCTCCTTCTCCCCCCCTCTCTCTCTCTCTCTCCCTCTCTCTTTGCTTGACTGGGTGTGGTTGCGAACGGTAACCTCGTTAAGCTTAATTAATAGCAGCAATGTGATAAACACCCGGCCAAAATGGTTGCAATGAGGCCGACGTCGCCATTTTGTTCGCCCGGCGACTGGCAAAGTTTTGCCAGGTGTCAGCTACAGTGAGAGAGCTGAAAGCTGGCATCGAGCCGTCAACTGGGGCACACTTTATTTTTCTTCTTCTTCTTCTTCTTTTTCTACTAGTTGTTGTTTTTTGTTTCTCTAATGAGCCAACGTCGACGTCGCGTCGCTGCTGGCGCTGACATTTGACAGATTTGCAACGCAGCCGCTTAGCTTAGCTTACATTATGCCAAAACAGTTTTCTTCAGGTATTAGACGAGCCGAAAATTGGCGAATTCCATGAAGACTTACATATATATATATCTATATATATATATATATATGAAGTGACACAAAGTGCTTTAATAAACTCTAGCGAAGTGCTTCAAAGTTGCATTTATGAGCCGTTGGGGTAAGAGCCAAGTGAACTCAGCTTCAATTGTTGAAGTAAGCAAAATCGATCAATTAAATTCAGAAAATTTTATATTTTATACTTCAAAATATATATAAGTAAATGATCATTAATCTATATAGATATAGATTTTTAAATTTATAATATTGTCAATAAATATTGATTCTATTTTTCTATATTATATTTATTTTTCTATAACTGTTTTTGGTTTTATTTGATTTTTTTAAATTTTATTTTCATTTAAATTAATTTTAAATACTGTTTTATTTAGTAATTATTTAACAAACAATATTAAAAAAAGTCATTTGATTATTATTTATATTTTTTAATATTTATTTATTTTTTTAAATTTGGTTTATAATTTTTATTAAAAAATAATTTAAAATTATATAATTTTTAATTTTTTATTTATTTATATATATATTTTTAAAAATTTGTTTTCTCCTAGCCATGTTATTTTTAATAGTTTATATTATATAATTAAAAATTTTTTTTTTTATATCCATATTCTTATCTATATATTTATGTTTATTTTATTTTTTTATTTATTTATTTTTTTTGATAATTTTTGTTTATGAATTTTATTTTATACTAACTTATTGAACTTGTCAAACGATTTCGCGGATATTCTTCGTTTCAGGCTTCCGTCAAATACATTTTAAAGCATATATATATATATATATATACAGAGACTTTTTAACTGTTCTACTTCCGCCAGATGTATGCTATGAAAAATTAATTATTGAATAACTTCCGTTTTTCATATACCAATACAAGAAAACTTTTTTAAGTTTGTATGAAGTCAACGAGCTGTAAAAAGTTGTTTTACTCAATAGTTGTAGTAAATTAATAGGACGAGAGGAATACTATTTATAGAATACTACTACTACTATATCAATATCGATTGCCGATATACCAAATATATCGAAATAAAATGGAAGATATTGGACACTATCAAGAGGGTCATCACTTAACAAGTTTGATTCCTACTGGTCCTACTGGACCATCTTCTATTGTTAATATGCAAATAACGTCGATACTTATCGATATTGCGCACTCTTCTCAAGAGATCGATCGCCATTAAGAAAGAAACATTTCAAAATGTTTATTCTATATTTATTTATTTTTATCCTGTGCCTGCTGTACCATAATTCTATTGTGTATTTACAAGATATATCGATATTTATCGATATTGCACACACTTTTTAAGAGATCGATAAAAGAGAAGAGGAAAAACTCTTAAGAATTTTGATGACTTTGACATGTGTGATAGCTGCTTCTGCATTCAAATACATTTTTTATGCATTGTTTTGGATCTGGATCTGGCTGAGCTGCATTTTGATGTGCTTTGGTCTTTAATTAAAATACCTGTTGGTCAGGGTATTTAAGCGTCATTGTGTGGTTTATTAAAATTCAGTTCTGCTTGTTTGTTTGCTCATAATGTTTGTTTGCGGACCATTGGTGACTGAGAGAGATTGTTCGTGTGTGTGTGTGTGTGTGGCTGTGTGTGTGTGTGTGGGCATGTTTGGTCGGTTGGCTGGTTGGTTGTGTTGCCTTACATTCCTTGTCGCTTTAGCATTTTGGCTAGCAGAGGCAGGCGAGTCAAAGGCGGCGAGCTCGCTGCAAATATTTGCTGAGGGACAAGTATGCGCAATTAAAATTTGATTTAATACAAAAGTACATATACACACGCGCGCAAGCACACACACACACACACACACACACACACACACAGAGAGCAATACATACACAAGTTTATTTGTTTGTTTGTTTTCATGTTTGCAGTTGGCATACAGTATCCAATTTCCGAAATTACTTGCGCATCATCAGTTGAAAATTCCTTGAGTATCGAATGGAATTTAATTGAAGTCACGATTTCCACAAATTTAAGCAATTTACAAGCACGTACACACACATAGACACACACGCACACGCACGCACACTCACACACACACATGAGCTTAACATAAATAAATCAGATAACACATTAACACTTCTTTCTAGAGATGTGCCCCAGCCCCGATCCCAGTCCACCGCCTCGAAGTATATATTTGGGTTCTTCGGCTCCGTTTGATGTTGACGAATCCTGTGTCGTCCTTCGTCCTTCGTCGCTCAGTTTGATGTTGAATTTTTAATTTTCATTAACATTTGCAGCCTTGAGTCCGCCCTTATGCCACGCCAAGCCCATGTATGTATGTCTGTGCATGTTGGGTGGGGAGGGGGAGGGGGAAGGGGGCGACTGACGTCTGTTTTGCCACGTCTTGTTGCTATTTTTGGTGATGCTGATGATGGTAGTGGTGGTGGTGGTGTTGATGGTGGTGCTGCCAATGCTCGGTGGTGGCAGCTAGTGTCCTTCGCCTACACTCACAATTAGTATTTGCAATGGGCTTAATTGATATTTGTATAATGAAATGTGTCATAGGCTTTTCTTGCCCGCATCGGGTCACAGGTGGTAAGGCGCGCAGAGCTATAGAGATAGCCAGCGACAGAGATAGAAAGGCAGAGACAGAGAGAGAGAGAGAGAGAGAGAGAGATAGCTAAGAAAGAGAGCGCAAGAGCTGCACAGCTGCTTTTGACATTCTTCTTGCTGTTGTGATTGAAGCATTAAAATAATAGTACTGAACCCTCACAGCTGGTGAAAATTATTTAGAATAAGGTTTCTTATAAAGCTGAATGCTGAGAAACTATTTTCGAACGAATTTGTTCCGTATCAAATATAAAAGTATGTTTGTGCTCAGCTTCAGCTATAATTTATACAACTCTTTCCTTTATAAATACTTACTTTTATATCGTACTTAATATGCTAGAACTTAGCAGATCGATTTACAACTTTGGAGCTCTATAGATATTGATAAGCATTATCTGCTCAAGCTAAGATTTATTTTTGTACAGATATGTTGCAGTAGAAATAATTTTGGTTATTAAATTAATAAATTATACCTTTGTTATTATTATCTTTTCATTATTATAACCATTATTTAATATTTTATTTATTTAATAATATTTAATGTTATTATTAATATTTTTTATATTTATTAATATTTTAATAATTCATTAATATTTTTATTTATATTATTTATTATTATTATATATTTATATATATTTTTAAAAATATTTTGATAAGCTATTATCACACATTTTTTAATCATTATTTATATTGATGTTATTATTCTTAATTATTCTTATTATTCTTAATAATTATTATTTATTTATTTATTTATTAATATGTGCTTAAAATTTTTGTTTTATTACTAAAGGAGAATATTACTTTTAAACAATGTCCGTCTGTCCCTGCGGCTGTCCGTTTGAATGCAAACAATTTCGCAGCTAATGAAGCTAGAGATTTCATATTTCGAATATTAAATTAAATTGAAGTAATTGGTTTCCTCGTCTTTTAAATAACTAACGCTTACTAGAAGCTTAGTAAATCGAGATATACTCCTTTGACATTTATCGAACATGATTTAACTATTTTTCTACCATGAACGAGTATTATTCAGTCTATAGCGCCCGACTGCAACATTCGGAGATATTTTTAACGATTTTGATTGAATGTCTGAAAGTAGCAGAAAAGAGAGAATTGAAATTATAATTATAATTATTATAATTAAATGTAGTTATCTTGATACTTTCAATACAACTTCGTTACATATGCCCTATTGTTTCCGCTTATCATGTGAAACGTTAACAAATTGCTTTGTAGGCCCCCCGATAGATTGGCTCTTCTGTTGGCCATATTGGGTGACCCTCTGGCTGAGAAACATAAAAGACAAAGCCGCAATCAATGCGTCTGGCCCAAAGGCCGACCAAAGGGAAACAAACAACAAATAAATTTGTTGTATTATTTTGTTGAAGCTGTCGCTTCATTTTATTGTTTGTCGTCTGTTTAAAATGCGATAAATTAAATTAAATAGCAAAAGAGATGCCGGGACAGGGACAGGAACAGGGACAGGGACAGGGACAGGGACCGGGACGATGGCCAGGTCCTGCTTTTGTGGAGTCACTTGGCTGCGGGCGCTTTTATTTAGCTACTTACAGATTATGTGACATTTATTGTTCACGCTTAAATCTTGAAAATTGCAATTTAGCGGCCTTTGGCTGCTGCTCCCCGTTGGTCATTTTCAAGCTGTGTGAATCTACATTTTGGGCACTGTTTTGAGTTGGGGTTCAGCGGTTGGGGTTGGGGGTTGGACCTGATGGGCGATTGCTTATCAGTGAGCCAGCATCGGGCTAGTGCCAAGGACATTGTTTGCCATTGGCAAAGCTAAGACGGAATTATGTCCTTGGCAGCGTCTGCTTCGTTACTTTTTGCCTTTGCCATTGCCATTGCCATTGCCATGGCCATTGCCATCGTCTTTGGCTTTATCGTCAAAGTCGCATTGCTTCTTTCTTGTGCCGCCGCACAAATGTCTCGAGTTTCCGTTTTAATAAACGTCGATTCCGGCTTCCTGTTTGCTGGCATCGCATGCTCGCCATATAAACTCGTATATTTAGCAAGAAAACCCACCACCACTGGCACCACCAGCAGCACCACCAGCCGACTGATTCGGGCCAAAGTAATTGCTGGTAGCATCGTGTCGCGTCTGCTGCGTCTTCATTTATTGCCAATATAATATTTGACTTTGCTGGAAATTTAATTTCCTTTTTGGCTGCTGCTGCTGCTGTTGTTGCTCTTGCTGCAGTTCGTCTGTGGTGGCATTTGGGCAATTTGCGCGTTCACATCATTGGCGGCAGCAGCAGCGGCAGCAACAGCCGACAACAACAACAACAGCAACAACAACAACAACAGAAGCAGCAGCAAAAGTCAACGTCACTGACACTGCCCTTGGGCCATGTATTACAAATCGGGTTAAACGGCTGCCAAAGAACAAAACGGATGTCAACATAACAAAAACAACAACAACAACAATAGTAAGGGAAAAACAAAAAAAAAAAACCGGCAAGTGTCGCGCTAAAAAGGGTTAAAATTTATGATTATTAAACCATGCCCTGAACCCCAACATCCAGCCCTGTCTCCGCCTCCTCCTCCACCCCCGCCCTGACATTAGTGAAAGCCAACGGCAAAGCGGCTACAAATGCCAAAAGCTGAAAACAACAAATGTATCACAAGCGCAAACCAAACGGCAACAGAACAGTTCGCTACCCTTTTATCGAACGTGAAATACCCTAGGTTGACTCTACTGATGAATGAGGGGTATCTGTCGTTGATCAAACGCTTTTTTGAGAGCTAGAAACTGCTCGGAAGATGATAAGCTTATAAGACTCCTTGAGTCTATATATTAATGGTTTGATGATAAATAAGATTCTAAATGAATGCAGCGTATCGAAAAGGACTCAAAATATACTTATATACTCTTAAATAATTTTAAATCAATTTCGAAATTGAATTAATTATCTTTTTGAGTGGGTTACACTTCGAGTGCCCTCTACCTTGTATAGTATATTAGTTCAAGTCTCTAACTCACTCAATAATTCCATACATAAAAGTTGTTTTCTATATGTCTAAACCGATTAGAAATCTTAAGTTGTTTATAATAAATAGCTGTTTTATGTTTTGGCAGCTTATCGTGTCAAGTATTATATGGCTCATTTGAATATGAATTGACTCGATTTAAAAAAGGTCAACTAACATATGTGATACCTATATAATGATTTCTCGAAAACTGGGTTACTGTCTGATTACTATGTAAATAGAGAAATAAAGTTCAAATTTGTTGTACAGAGCATTGTAATTGAAGTGTGAAAGGTGTTTAGATCAGGTATGTAAAGGAAATGCAATGTAAGGATCATAATAGGAAATGTTTTAATTTTAATTTATCTTAAGTTAAAATATTATTTGCTTTAATTAATTTTTGAGACATATAAAATTTTCATTTAATAGAAACAATATATTGAGGTGAAAAATGTATATGAAACTGCTTAAAGTAAAAAAAAAAAAAACAATTAATATTTTAAATATATTTCTAAAAAGCCGAAACAAAATAAAAAATAAATTAAAATAAAAAGTATTACTAAAATAGAAATACATATATAATATATAATTCTATATTTTAATTATTTATTTATTTATTTTTTTTTTTATTTTTTTTTTATTAAGAGTAGAGCCTGTACATCAGACTTAGTATTATAACAACACAAGGGTAGAAAATTATTAAGAGAACCAATATAAATTATATTTTAGTATTTTTCTTTTTCCTAATGAATATATAAAAATTAAAATTTATTAATTTTTGTTGTTTGTTTATTTTTTGCAGCTCAATAGAATATTTCCTTCAAATAAGTTTAATTTTTTATACATACTACATATATGTGTCTAAGCAGAAAAAGTCAAAGGCTTGAACGGTTAAAGTTTCACTTTTAAAAATATGTCAATTTATTCGGTATGAAATCTTACTTAAAAAGAAACATGATTTTATATACAAAATCATACAGCAGAAAAGGTCAAAGTGCTGAACTCTTAAAGCTTCTCATGTAAAGTATTAAAGTTTATTCTGAAAGAAGTTTTCCATACCTAATGATAATAAATAGCAACAAACAAAGCTAATCAGCATTAAAAACCAAACCAAGCACAGTTGAAGACTATATATGGAAGAACATGTTAGCTATTTCTAGCTTTATTTCTTATATATTATATAAACTTTAAAATTCTATAAAACAAATAGATATTCATATATGTATATTAAATGTATGTTAACTTGAGTAAAATATTATTAACAATATTTTTGGTTAATCTCCACTTGCTTATACATATACAGATTTGTGTCATATGTCTTTGCTTATATTTTTATTGATATAGGTATTATAATTTCATTGTAATTATAAATGCATTTTAATTTCAATAAATTTATCAATTGAAAACCTTTTACCCTAATCGAAATGTATATACCCACTTGGCCACTAACGTAAAAAGGGCAAACGGTTAGTGGAAATCGAAAAACTCTAAGCTGGCAGTTATGTATAAAGCGTGTGGTGCTTGGGTAGGTGGGGGGCTGAGTGGGGAAGGGCCAGAAGTGAAGGCAGAAAGAAAGTGCAGCGTTTTCGTTGGCAAAACGTATAAAATAAACATATGAATATTTATGCCAGACAGAGACGCTGCTTGGGCGGGGTATGGACAGAGGCTGGAGCTGGTGAGATAGAGAGAGCATGAGGGACAAGAATAAGAAACAGTGAAAAGTCTCGAATTTTCGTTGAGAGCGTTTTGTTTTAAAGCTACTTGAAATGCAATTTGCGCAGGAATTGCGGAAAAATGCTGTGAGAGACTTAAAATGTGGGGCTGAGAAGGATTGAGGTAGACAGAGAGAGGGAGGCAGAGAATGAGACAGAAAGAAATATATAGATTTGAAAGGAAATGGGTAGAGGAGAGAGGCAGAGAAAGAAGTGAACTAAGACAAGCGATATATTCAAGAGACAAAAGAGAGAGAGAGAGAGAGAGAGAGAGAGAGAGGGAGAGAGAGAGAGAGAAACGGATACGACTAGAGAAAGAGAGAGAAGGAGAGAGAGGAGCTTATGAAAGATAAATGCTGAATAAAGAGAGAGAGTGACAGAGACGGAGAGATAAATGTGAGAAATGGAGGAGAGTTAGGAAACAGAGAGAGAGAGAGAGAGAGAGAGAGAGAGAGAGAGAGAGAGAGAGAGAGAGAGAGGGAGAGAGAAAAGAGAGAGAGAGAGAATCTTTTTAAGAGAGATTGAGAGAGTTAGAGAGTACGATATAGAGAAAGTGTGCGAGAAGGAGAGAAAGTGAAAGAGAGATGCAGGGGAGAGAGAAAGAAAAAAAGTGAAGAGCTACAAGGGAGAAAGAGAGAGAGAGAGAGAAATGGAACAGAGACAGTGAGAGAAATAGAACAAAGACAGTGAGAGGCAGAGATAGTTAGTGACAGAGATAGAGAGAGACAGAGATAGAGATGTACATATGTATATACATAAATAGTGAGCAATATATGTATGTACATATGTACATATATGAGTGAGAGTCAGACAGATTATTTACAGTCAGAGACAGAGGGCGACCAAGGGAGGCAGTAAAAAGAATTGGCATAATAAAAATATGTTTATGTTTCACATTGTTAGCATATAAATCGGATTACACTACTCGAATGGGATTTTTATTTGGAAGAAATTGTTCAAGTCTTTTCAGTTAGCTTTGCATTTAAAATAAAATATGCAAACAAATTGCATGAAAGACATAAAATGAAATTTAAAGAATTCCATTGACGGAGATTGCAGGTAAATTCCAAATATTTGGGGTCAAGTCTGCCACTCGCATTGCATCACAGTAATCGAAATATTTCTGACAATAATGAGCTAACGAGAAGAGTGAGGTGAAGCTCCACTCCAATCCTACCTTGAAAATAAAAGCAAACTCAGGTCAAGCTGCAGCTTGACATTGTCTAAGAGGCGATTTAATGCACAAGTCACATTAAATCTTTGTTAATCTGCAGAGATTCGCACAAAGTTCTCCCTCTCTCTCCCTCTCTCTCTCTCTCTCTCTCTCTCTCTTTCTCTCTTTCTCTCTTTGTATTTGCTAAAAGTTCCATTAAACGTTCCATGGGCATTAGGCAAAGTGTTAAAATTATGATCTGTTAAGTGTCTAAATACGCACACAGAGCCAAGATGTGCGACTGCTTAATAGATGATGCTGTTGGTCGCTGCTGTGTGTGGGCGTGGGTGTGGTGCTCGGGTGGTTGGGTGGTTGGCTGGCTGGCTGGGTTTGTGCCCATGTTGGAGGGTTGTCCATTCATTCATTGAATGACGCCGTTGGAGTGTGTATTTAAAATGTCATTTTGTTGTCAACCTCAGACTTCTTGTCTTATGTCAAATTATAATTATGGCGCCATGCTACTAACGACATTAACACAACAGCAGCTACAGCTACAGCTACAGTCGTTGGGGGTTTGGGGCTGCAGGGTTGTGACGACAGTGCCATTAAATTGCCTATGCGCAGTATGCGAACCCTCTTGGCTTTGACTAAGGCAATGGCAATGGCAATGGCTCTGGCTCTGGCTCTGGCTCTGGGTTTTTGTTTCTTGCTTCATTATCAGCATCGAAAGTTAAAATGCAGACGAGCCAGCGGCAAACGTTACATTTTCTATTACACTTGGCAAAATTGTAACGTTAAACGTTTGAAAAACTTTGTTTTAAAATCACTTAGCGTCTGTTACACACACACACACACACACACACACACACACACACACACACACACACACAGCAGACACACACACACACACACACATGCATAGTTGAAAAGGGTGCAGAGCTTTTCTCGTCGCTGTCGCCTTTTGCAAAGTGGTGATAATTTTTGCTTTGTTGCGAAAATTACAGCATTTTAACCCGGCTTCTGGCTGCTTGTCAGCCAGCAGCCAGCATCCTGTTACGCCCCACCTCTCTACACTCTCTCCGCCCTCCTACTCCAGCCTCATCTCATTTTCTTGGTTATTCTTTGCTGTGCTCTCCTTTGGTTTGCAACGGACGCGACTTGTGTCGACTTTTAATGGTTTTCATCTTATTAGCAGCAAAGTTCTTTGCCGCCGTTGCCGTTGGCGTTGCCGTTGCCGTTGCTGCTGCTGCTGCTGTTGCCTTTTGTTGCCACGCCCACGGTCGACACTGCACAAAATGGCTAACAGCAACAGATTTATTTGCAATATTTGCTCATTTGGCAAAACGCCGTCGACGCAACATTCGAGTCTTTTGTCTTAGCCACTTTGTGCCCCATCGCCTGTCGTCTCTGTCTGTCTCAGTCGTCGGCCTCTCCTTTGGCTTCCTTTACCACTTCGTTAGTTTGTTGACGCTTACTAGAGCAGCTGCCACGCCCTAACGCCAAAACCAACTACCCATGGCCGCTGCTCGCTTGTTGCTCGCCTCCAACTTGGGCTGGCTGTGTGGGGCGCATAATTAAAAAAGTTTCATTTCATTTTGTTGGTTTTCTTGGTTCGTTTCGTCTGTTTATGTTCATTTGTTTTCTTGTGTAGGTTTCTTGGGTTTTCTTCTTGACTGCCGTATGTCTCACACCATTTGCCGCCTGCCTGCCAGCCTGCCTGCCACAAGCAGGCAATATATTTGTAGGCCGCCCCTGGATGTTGGGTGGCTCGGATTTTCTGGTTGTTGCCGCCCTTGTCCTAATGATTGCCGCCTTCTAGCATTTTTTGCATGCTTCGTTTAATTTAATATTAATCTAAGAACTTTGTTTGCCTTCCGCGTGTTATTCGTGTCCTTCTTTGCAGCTAAAACTTGCAAATGAGTTACGGTTCAGCCATGTTTCTAATACGCAAAGAAAACAGTTTGCATCATCAGCGAGATTCACTCTTCGATGTGGTTAACTAAGTAAAGTTTCGCCCAAAGGTTTCGCCCACATACCATGAGTGTGTGTGTGTGTGTGTGTGTGTCATCGAATGATCATCGAACATGTTAACAATGTTTCCTTGAAATTACTTAGAATTATATATAAATGTATATAAATCAAAATAAAGAACAAATATGTGTCTTTAAATTTGAGGTTCATTACGTTTTGATTATTATTGTATATAATTTATTTTTTTTTTAGTTTAGCTCCAAGAAATATGTTCCAGTTTCTGAAACCCATTTACTTTATAGATTTAGCTGGCCTATTCATATAACTTTATTATTCAAATTCTATATATCTGCTGCCTTTTAATAATTATTTAATTTTTTTTACAATTATGTAGACAAAATTATATTAAAATAGTAATGAAAAGAAAAATTTTAATGTGTTTAGTATTCTTTATATTATTTTCCTTATTTTAGTAAGAAAATTTTAAGTTTTTTATCTCCCAAAATAAAGTAGATTTAGTATTTCTTACCTGTTTTTTAATTTTAATTTTTTTTTTTTTTAAGGAATCGTCTTAGCACTTTAAGTATATTCTTAAAATTTTAACACTTCAAGTATATTCTTAAAATTTTTACTATGTTTTTAACTTTTACCAGTATTATTCCTAAAAAAAACTCTAGTACTTCTTGTATTTTCTTATAATTTTTCAGCTTGAACATTTTTTGATTTCTTATTTGAAAAAAAAAAACTATATCCTTAAGATTTTTTTTTTGTTTCTAGAAAGAAAGTAGTATTTTTAATATTTTCTTAATAAGTTATTAGTTTTCCTTAAGTTTTCTAATTTTTGTGCTAAAAAAATAAAATTCTAGTATTCCTATTTCTTACTATATATTTTTTTTGTCATACTTTTATCTTATATATATATATATATATAAGTATATATATATATATATATATATATATATATATATATATATATATATATATATATATTTATTTTTTTGTATCTATTTTATTTAAAAAAAAATTATTTATAGTATTTGTATATAGTATTAAATTGTATTAGTAATACAAAATGTTTTTCTAAAGAATTTCTATAATTTCACTGCGAAAATCTCACTCAATTAGCTTTGCTGAACTTATGAGATTGAATGTTTGCAAGAATAAACTCTTCAGCTTCCAGCTAAAAATTCATATTGGCTGATTAACTCATGCGTTTGGCATTCAAAGTGTTTGCGCCACGAATTTCGCATTCGCGCCCCCTTTTTCGAAAGGCAGCTAAAAAAGCTGAGCGAGTGGGCGAACGAACTGACTGACGCTGATGTCAGCGCAATGGAAATGGCATTTTCATTCTTGTTCACATTTCGAAAGTTCATGCCGCCTTATGAATATTTCAAATATTTCAAGTTTTCTGGTCTGGGTGGGCGTGGGCGTGGGCGTGGGCGTGGGCGGCAGCCCCCACTGGCTGGCGGGTCCATTGACGGGCTCTGGGCTCTGGCTGTTATGGCAACTCTGGCATGCGCAACCACTATAGGGTTGCCATGCCAAAGTTAGTTAATATTGCAGTTCACCGTTTGACCAATGCATTTGGTAACAATCAGACAAACACCCCCAGACACACCCTCAGACACAACCACCCACACCCACCCACACACACCCACACACACCTTCACTCAGTTGGTTAGAGTTTGAACGTTGCCTGGTTAATCAATCAGTTCAATCATTCAATCATGTAATGTCTGCTTGGCTGCTGTGTTTAGTTAATGATGATTCTCCATAAGTTCTGTGTGACTTTGGCTATTCTGTCAGGGTTAATTGAGCATGAGTTATGCAGCAAGCCACATCCACTTCAGTTCACATAAATTCATGGGCAGGTGCATGCGATATAATTGGCTGCAATTGCAGACAGAGTCTATGGGATGGGATGGATAGACTTTGATTTGCTTTAAATCTTACATTATACCCAAATCACTTACTCAATCTCTCCCCCTCCCACTCCCTCTCTCTCTTTTTCAGGTAAGAGCTTTACGCTGACAATTGTCATCTCAACGAATCCGATACAAATCGCCACCTATACGAAGGCCATCAAGGTAACGGTGGATGGGCCACGTGAGCCACGCTCGAAGGTGCGCCATCAGGGCTTTCATCCGTTCGCATTTGGACCACAGCGTTTTGGCCCGGATCCACTTATGGCCGGATTACCCTTTAAGTTGCCAGGTATGTAAGCTGTCTCTCCCCCGAAATATCCCAAAATACCCCCAGGCGCCTCGCTGCTCGTTAGGGCAGGTATTGATGTCGTTACGCAGCGCATAGACACGATAAGCCCTAATCATTTGTTTATAAAAACAGCTCTATTATAAGGGTTAAATAGCGGCGAGCAGCGGCGCATTAACTTCATCGGCCCAGAGGCAATGGAAACTTTTTTATTAAAAGAGGATTAAATTACTTTATTACGAATTTTAACTGATGACAGGCCATTTGATATGACTAGCTGTAAATTTAGGCATTATCCAAGTCAAATGCCAATAAATGGATTAAAGGGCTGATCAATAAGAAGGTAATATGTAGCACTGCATGAAAGGGAAATGGATTTGTGTACAGCAGGTATTTAAGAGTTAGGTGTATAAATATGGACTTGGATTCTTTTCAGGTTCCACGAGCTTTAACAACTTAAAGAAAGAATTAGACTGTATTCGATTTATAATTAGATTGCGACTTTGTACTATGTATATGAAAGGCAAATAGATTTCTATATTGAATGTGGACTTATACTCTTTTTAGATTCCAGAGTACAACTAGACAACTTGATTAAGTCTGTTCAGAAAGAATCGGACTTTATTATCAGACTTATAAGTCGTATGATTTCAGTATGGTTAAAGACCATGTAGAGTAAAGAGGAAAGAGCTAGAAATCTTAATTTAAAATTAATCAGATTCAACTTTTCTGTTGGGCTTTTGGGTCCAAAGTGTGGCATATCGAAAACATTTATATAGTGAAAGCCCCAAAACTCGAGTTACTTTCCTCCAGAAAGTGTCTGAGGAAATGACAAAAAAATATATATTCATGCCCACTAAAGGTGTGAAACAGCTAAAAGCTTGGAATTTGAATTACTGTTGACCTACCAAATAATTGGTTGACCTACCAATAATAGGAGAGTTAAGTTACTACTACTACTTTTACCAAAAAAAATTCAATTCAACAAAATGTAGTCAGTAAAGCCAGTGTCAGTGATATCACTATTAATATGTCAAGCTGCCTTGCATTGCCTTGCTAAATCAATATCTATTTGTGATTTCTTGAAGCCAAGCTAAAGACATTCATCTTAAGCTATTATGACTATAAAAACTATAGAGCGGCAACATTAATATTAACTGTGCCATCTACTCTACCTTTTTGAGGTTTAAAGGGTTTCCTTCATAACCAGTTTTCGCTGGCACTCGTCACTGTCTGCTGCCGTGTCTGTCTCACATTCGTAACTCCGAGCTGGATGCCAGCAATCATTAACAGTCGAAGGACATTAGCATACGGACGATGACAAATGCGTGTTCAGTCAGGCGCCGGGTCCTGGCGACAGGCGTGCTAACAGATTCGCGCTGCCTTTTTGTTAAACCCCAATGCATCTGTTTGCCCTATTTATGCGCCCATAATGCACACACACACACACACACATACATAGGGAGAGAATAGAGGCGACAATTATATAACAAAACAACAGCTTGAAAAATCCATTAAAATGATTTTAATCCTTTAACGAGTCACAAAACGGCAGCGGCGTCAACTTCGACTCGCACAATTCGAAGATGAGCAGCAACCCCTGAGCCATCAGCAGGAGTCACCTCCCCGCAGCCAACCCTTAACAATCTATATGCGCCCTCGGTTCGACAGCAGTAGCAGCAGGCGTAGACTTAAATTATTTTAAAGCGCTCGGCGCGACTGTTGCAACAATAAACACGCGATATAACCAGACTGCGAACAAGGATAACGACGGCAAGGACAATGCCGAAGACTGCGAAAAGTCGTCGCTGCTGTCGCCGTCGGCATCGAAATCGTCGCCTGGTAAACAAATCCCGTTTGATACGCTTTGATTTTATTAAAATTTAACAATTTCACTATGAAATTTATGAGGCGACAAGTGGGTGAATGCTTCGCTAGGTGGTGCAACCACCACAGCCATAACCACCGCCGCCGTCGTTCATTTGTCTGCTGCCCGTTGTCAGCTGTCTCTCTGCTTCTTTCACTTTCCCTTTTGCCTTTTTGCTTTTGGAATCTTGGCTTTCAACATTTCCAATATTCAGTTTTAGAGAAAAGTTTTCAAACTACTGAAACTTTAATTTATATTTGCTTTGGCAAATGCTTTTTTACGCTGTTCAATAGTGTGTTTATGCATTTGATAATTGTCTTTGGTACTTAGAGTGTGAAGAGCAATCGGCTGTAGCTGCAGCTGTTGCAATTGTGCAATTCAATATGAAGCAAAATTTTAATCAACAAAGTTTTGTTAAATTTGCAACTTTTAGCTTAGATTTATAATCAGAAGTGAAGCACTTCAACAGCATTAAGTTGTCTTGAATCTGCAGTTAAATTTCTCAAAGGTGGATGTGCTGAAACAGAATCAGATTGTAGAAAAAACGCTATAAGCTTCACTTTTTTAACCAAAGTTTCATTCAAAATATTCTTTCAGTTTCTGATTTACAGCATTTTTCAACTCTCTGCAATATTTATTTAACACTTACAGCAAATTTGCCTGAGCAAACTGAATCTTTTTTTTATTTTTAATATTTTTTTTATTTATTAAAATACATTTTTTTTTCATTAAAATCTTTATATTATATATATATTATATATTATATATATCTTTATATACGCCGCAAAGTAATAATTTATGTTTTGTTAAAATATCATTAATATAATAAAATACAAAAATATTTTTCATATCTATAGTATTGTAATTTTTAAAAACAGTTAAAATAGCAAATTCCTTAACAAATACTTTTGTCAATTATTGTTTGCTTATATTTTTAAAAATATTTTTAACAATTACAAATTATAGCAAAATTTTGTTATGTTGAAAAAACTAAAAAAAAAAAATCAAACAAATAATATTTGACAAAAATATTTGTATAAGAATTTCCTTTTTTTAGTTTAACAAATCTGAACAGATTTTTAAAATTATTAATTTTATTATATATAAATATAAAATTATAAAATATAAAACAGATTTTTTTAAATATATATTTATTTTTAAACAAAAAGAAATAAAGAACTTTCTTTTTTTAAATGAAAAAAATAAATAAAAGATATATATAAAAGTTTTGTAAGAATTATTATTTATAATATAAGTTTTGTGCACCGTCAGTCAGGTCGTCACTGTGGCTGGTATTTCCAACTGCACCTCTTGCTTACTGACAAATGAAACCTTCTCTTCTTGGGCTGCCGTCCAGCTTGGAATTAGGAGCTATTCCGCATTAGCCTTCAAGGTGGAGCCCTTTGACATTGGTCATACTTTTCCCAGCCATATAATCTTTTCGGCGAAGTCACAGACTTTTTTACAAGCACCTCTGCAGCTACACACTTGCTCTACTTTGACTTCGCCGACAACTTTTTGCCAAACCGGTTCTTTCAAAAAAGTCGTCAGAAAATGCAGCTGGAGTCGGCAGTTTTCCCATCTTATTTAGGTACTTTCAAAAGTAATCAGAGCCGTACAGTACACTTTTTTATAAGTTGTTAGATTTAAATTAAAAATTATTAGGCTTAGTCTTTTCAATTAAAACACATATCAAATGCAAAAAATTAAATTTATTAAAACTTATTTTTGCTAAAAAATCTAAATTTTATTTATTTTCTACATAAATTCTCATATTCTTTGGTATTTAATGATTTTATTATAATTAAAATCCGAATATTAGATATGTTTTTTTCTGTTTGGTTTTTGTGTTTCTTATTGTTTTATGTTAGTTTCGAAATGAGTTTAGTTTTGTTGAAGAATGTTTCGATACAAGCTGAAGCAGATTATTTTTTTTCTATTTTATTCTCTTTTTTTTTTGGAAAACTTTGACGCCCCAAAAGTTTTTTGCACTTGCGAACCGAAACTGCAAAGTGACACAGCAGCAAAAAAGTGTCTCAAAATTACATTAAAAACTAAAAGGCTCTAGCCATGTGTGTGTGTGCGTGCGTGTGTGTGTGTGTGTGTGTGTGTGTGTGTAGTTTTGGCATACACAAAATGTAGTTGACACTGGAGTGCTGCGTGTCACAGAAAGTTTGCCAAATGATTAAAAGGACTCGACGCTGGTGCCTGCTGCCAGCAAAATAGTTGAGCTGGCTGGGAAAAAGCGAAGCCAAGTGCTTTTCTTGATGGAACGGAATAAATATTAAATGGCGTCGTAAGCAGGGCACATTAGTGCCACGCCTCTAGCCCCACCCCTTTCAGGATCCCTCTCAGAGCCCCCAACCACCCTTCCCCTGGCCCAGTTTGTTGCCGGAGTGCAAGGTGCCCGGGGGCCACGTTACGAGTGTGTGGAAAGTGGAAAATTTGTAACTTCCGCAACGGATATCCTGTTTCATACACGCGCGCCCTCTCCCGCGTGTGTGTGTGCGTGTGTATGTGTGTGTGTGTGTGTGTGCACGCGTTGGCAAGCCTTTTGAAGTTGCCTTCGTCAGCTACAGCAGCAGAAGCAACTAAAAAAGTTTCGCGTTCGCGTTTTTAGTGAAAATTATATTAAAATTTTGTGCTTGATGTAATTTATGTCATAAAACCCATCTGAAAGTAGACACATGTGTGTATAATTACACACAGACGCTGGGCATGTGTGTGTGTGTGTGTGTGTGTGTATGCGGGTGCTAATGTTTTAAATTAATTTTCAGCTTGAAATCATTTTACAGCGCATTGTCTTGAGCTCCGCACTAACAAGTAGCTCATATATAAATAGATAGATATATATATTTGCAGTATATATATATATTTACAGTATACATATATGCATATATTTCTATATACTTAAAATTTCGGGCAAACGTATTTATTTAAAACCCTTTTGCCGTCAGTCGCTTTGTGTTGTTTGCCTTGCAGGACCTTGTGCGAGGCAGCACGTCAAAGGCAATGCAAAAGGCAAAAGCAAAGATCAAAGTGCGCACCACGCACATCATCATTACACACACACACACACACACACACACACACTGACACTCACACTCACTCCAGTTTATTTTTTTACTTATTTATATATTCACTTGGGGCCTTAGGCTTATGTGCCTGTTTTAGCGCACTCGACTAGAGCAGCTGTCGCTTAAAGCTAAACTTGTACATTTTTTATTTATAAACTGTTTTACCTTATTCATATTTAAGATAAAACCTTTTTTTTTTTTTTTTAATAATATACTGTTATGTAGGAGATTTAGAGTGAAGTAAGCTTTGTTTAAGGTCAATTTAAAGCTGTTGCTTAGTATTAAGTTCTTTAAGAGTTTACCTATAATATGAATGGGGAAATCCCGTACACACGCACGGCTAATATTTTTTTATATATATATACTGACTAATTTAGATTTTCTATTCTATTTTTGTATTACTTTTTCTATATTTATTATATTTCTATTTCTATTTCTATTTCTATTTCTATTTGTTTTTCTACTTCTACCTCTACTTCCATCATCATTTCTATTGCTATTTCTATTTCGATTTCTACATATACATATTTATATTTATATTTCTATATATATATCTATTGTTATTTTTATTACAACGGCTTTTTAATTAGTATTATATTATATATATTTATATTCGTATTCCTATTTGTTTTTCAACTTTTACTTCTATTTCCATTTCTATTTCTATTTTGATTTTTAAATATATATTTTTTTCTGTTTCTATTTTTATTTCTATTACAGCGTCTAATACAAATAGAAGATATATAAGATAGAGATATTTTATTATTCTATTATATAGATTTATATTTATATTTCGATTTCAACTTCCATTTCTATAAGTCTCAATAACTTTTGTGCATCGTCCAATAATAAAGATTATTAATAAAACTCACAACAACAAATCAAATAAGTTTACTATGTATTTTCTTCAAGTTTTTGTTCTATAAAATGACAAGCCAACTTCACTTGAGTTAATAATTCCCAGATTAATTACAATCTTATTAGACATTCCTGCATTGTCTAAGAAAACAAGATAAGTACTTCTATAAAGATCACAAAATTCTCAATCTTAGATGGCTCGTAAAGGATTAGGTACTAATGTATAAAGCCAACAAAAGAAATCTGAAAGATATTCATCATTTAAGTTCAACTATGAAATGCCTAACATCTCAAAGAATCGCAATAAACTTAGCCAAATCTGAGCTCTATACTACTTGTGTCAACTATATGATTTAATATTTATATGAAATCTATTTAATATATGCAAATGCCTGCAAGGGTATTCAGTGTTTGCCCTACCAAATAGTATTTCAATGCAAACATTCGCTTCTTTGTTGCTTTTTTTTTTCGTTCGCTCCTTTTTTGGATGCTTGAAGTAATATATAATTGTGTGTAGATGTAGATGTTCGCAAAAGGGTTAAGCATTATATCTTTAAACAACTTGATAAACTCGCTCGCTGGCGCCCTTGCAAGCCCTTGCTTGTTGTGCAAAAATGAAATGATTTAGTACAAATAATCAAACATGCAGACAGACAGACAAATTTGCACAGTCACCGTGAGGCTGGCAAGTCCGTGGGGAAGGCCTACAGCTCAATTTGGCTGGCAAAAAGGAAATTTTAAAGTTATCGTCCTTGCTTGTCCATGGCCCTGACTGTGAGGGCTGCTGAGGCCTTCATCGTGTATCTCAGTGTGCGTGTGTGTGTGTGTGTGTGTGTGTGTGTGTCGTTGCCCCCCAAGGACATATTACAGCATTGATTCAATTTCATGTCAATTTACGTGTCAATGCGACACTAATACGCCAAGGGTCGTGGCTATTGCGGAAAGCAGCTAAAATGCCCTGACCCCGTGAATCCTGACCCCGCTGCTTGACATGTGGCACGGCTCGACTCGACACTCGATACATCGCTCGGGTGTGGGCGGAGCGGGGCGGGGCCAAGGTGTGCATTTAAAATTATTTATAACATTTGCGAAAATATGTTTGCCAAATGCCAACAACTCCGTAGTTGCCGCCGCTTTGCAATTTCTTTTTGCCGCGCCCCAAAAAGTATGCTACGTTTTTTTTCATTTTTTTTTTTTGGTAATAACTTGCGGCCTGTTACGCACATGGCCGATGTGTGTGTGTGTGTGTGTGTGTGGGTGGGTTGGTAAGCTGGAATGTGTGTTACGCCAACCCCGCCAATTCCCCAACCACCAGCACCACTCGCATGTGTTGACAACACTTGTGTAACGGTAAATTTGTGCGTATTGTGCGTGCGGAGGAGTCAGCAACAAAGTGTGGGAGAATGAGAGAGTGGGAGTAGGAATGGGAGTGGGAGTAGGAGTGGGGGTAGGGGGTGGCAAAATGCTTTAGCTTGGGTTTGGGTCTGGTTCTCAGTTTGGGTTTGCCAATTGAAATTGGGGTCTTTTTAAGCTCGTGTCATGCCTTACAAAATATCGGCAAATTTGCCAAAACAATTTGCAAAGCTACGGCAAATACGTACATACGTGTAAATACTGATATGACAGGCACTTGACAACAGCAACTGCCTGAGAAATTGATCAAGACCCATACGAGCGTAGCACTGTGCTAAGCTCACCTGTGGCGGTGTTTAAATAGAATTGGACTCCGTCTGCCAGCTGCCGTTTGCCTGCTGTCGTCTGCCTTCTGCCTTCTGCCCTCTGCCGTCTGCCTGGCAGCCACAGCTGGTTCAATGTCTTTATTAAGTGAAACGATTTTACAAATTGCCAGCATCAGCTATGGATGCCAAAGCAGGAGGAGTGAAAATATCGATAACTAGCGAGAGCAAAATGAAAGCAGATAATCATTCTAAGCTTATTTTGTATTTTGTATTCTGATTAACTGCTTGAATATTTAGATGTTTGGAATGGAAATATAAATTCAGTTTTCTTATCAGAGATATGCTCGTATGATAGATATTATAGATAATACGAAAGATGATAGATATGATAGATAAATCTTTATAAAATTTTTTCATTATTAACAATCTATTATTTTCAAATTATTTTAAATTAAAGTAAAAATAATTTTAATAATTATCATAAAAATAATAATAATAAAAATAGCAATAACATTTACAAATATTTTTGCATATATTTTTTACATATTATTTATTAATTTTTGTGTCTTGTATTATTTTTATTTATTGTAAGATCCCGACAAAAATTTTGTTGTATGACGTATTTTTATTATTATAACCAATGAAAATATTTATTTAATATTTATTATTATCTATTATTATTATTATGGTTTAAGACTTTCAAAACTTCTCAAAATCATAAAAAAGTTATTTGTATTTTTAAAGTTGACTAAAATAATATACGTTAAATAAGATTCTTGTAATTGATTTTAATATTATATTTAATTATCAATAATACAAAACACTAAAACAAATACTAAAATTGTATAAAATAATATAATTATTTATTATATATTCTATATTAATATTAATAAAGAATACATAATAGAGATTTATATATTATAAACAAGTAATATATAATATGTAATTATATTCAGAATAAATTTAAATAGTTCAATATATAATATGTAATTATATTCTGAATAAAATCATTAAATAGTTGAATATTACTGCAAACAAAATATTTCTGCAAAAATTTTAGAGCCAATAACTTTAAAAATGCAGTCAATTTGAAAAATAATCCTTAAAAATATGATATTTTTATAGAAACCATAAGTCAATTTGATAAACAACATTGAAAACTTATACAGAAATTATTATAATATTCTTTGGGTCTCTGTTAAATTAATCTTAAATGATGTTTGTTCAATGCAAAGTAAATACGACAGCACTTGGAACTATTTAAAAAATGAATGATAATTACATATAGATGATATTTAAAGCAAGTTCAAGTCACATTTCTAAGCTAAACTCCTGAGTTGCTGCCCAAATCAATAGGCTTAAGTCATGTGCTTGAATACGCTGCAAGTTCACAGTTTATAATCTAGAAGCTAGACATTGCAGATGTTGCCACACATACACAGACACACACACACACGCACGTCAGGGTTTTATCATCATCATTATTATTATTGTTGTGAACTTTAAGATGTAGTAGCCTTGGGTTTTGTTTTTAATTCGGGCTGCAAGCAGCCACTTTTGCTGATTGCCCAATAATATATATGTATATATACATATATATATGTATATAAATAAACATAACAAAAACAAAGTCAAAATCCGAATTTAAAAAAAGGACATTTACCGCAAAGTGCGCACCAAAGTAACCAGCATTTGGAGCATTTGGAGCTGGCTAGCGTGCACGCTGAAAAGTAGGCAACAGAAGCGCTCGTTGCTCGATGCTCATTGCTCAATGTTGTTGGCGCTGCCGTCGCTGCTGCTGCTGCTGCGGCGGCTGTCGCTGCTGCCGCTATCGTCGCTGTCGGCGATGGCAACGCTGTCGGCGCAGGCGTCAACTGTGAGCGCGACTCAACACGCGCTCTCGCTTTCGCACTCGCTTTCTCTCTCTGAGTGAAATTCCAGCGACTGGTGAAATTGAGTCGAGTGACTTGCGAGCCATATACTTTAGTGATTTCCCCTGATTCGTTGGTTCGCTCAACGTAACTGTGTGTGTGTGTGTGTGTGTGTGTGTGTGTGTGTGCGTGTGTGTGGGGTTGCTGCTTACCACGCTGCCGGCCAGCCACCCACCACACGTTGTGGTGAGTTAGAAGGCGACTTGCTTAGGCCACGACGACTTCAACGCGTTTTTTCCAAGTCGCTGTCTTGTGGTGAGAAATTGTTGCGCGCTGTTGAGCTTATTTCTTTTCCCTCTTTTTCTCTTGCTCTCTTCGGGCTGTTTTTTTTTTTTTTTTTTTACAGCCAGCCTTGCTTGAGCGCCTTTCGTTTTCATTGTGGGCTCGTCGTGTTGATTGGATGGGGGTTGGGGCTTGGGGGCGTTGCGCTCGATGCGGCAAGTGCTTGCGTCGAGTGGAAATGCCGTCGGAAAAACGTTAGCGCTGTATTGGCCGACGGCAAGTGCGCTTAACGCCAAAGACTTTCGTTTCCAGGCAATGGAACGATGATTTAGCATACGCTGGAATGCCAATTGATCCACATATATACCTCTCACAGATTACGGCCTTACACTGCCCGAGCTTGGTCACTTTTATATAAAATAGATTTCATACCCTAATCCAGCACTCGCACTCGTTCACACATAAGCTGCAATGAAATTTCAGACGTCCTTCCCCCTGCCCCCCTACTGCGACTCACGCCGCAATGTGGTGCACAGAGATACAAAGACAAAAAAAAAAACAACAACAAAAACAAAACCAAAAACGAAAACAACAAAAAAAAAAAAAAAAGCGTGGGAAGTTGGACGCATGAAAGCTTTTTGTGGCGCACCAATAGCACCGCGTTATGCCCCGCTACACACACTACGGCACACACACACACACACACACACACACGTAGAGAACACGCTCACTCATGTATGGGGGCTGGGCTATGGCTGCCACCACACTGAAACCCAACAAACGTCAACAGGCTGGGCGCCCGCCCACCTAGCCCACCGGCCCAGACGAGAACAGAACGCCCGACTCCGACGAATACCGTTACGTGGCGTGCCGAAGAAAGCCCGACCCCAAACTGACACCAAGCGCGGCTAACCCTTTATCGCACATAGGGTTTCCTTACAGGACCGCATATTTAGGTTTTTGTTATGGGGTTTCACTGTCGCCATCCTTGGTATGCCTTCATGCGGTCTCTCTCTCTTTGCACATATGTGCGAGTGTGCTAGTGTGTGTGCGAGTGTGTGTGTGTGTGTGGGGGCTTGGCCACTGCCCGCAAATACATACACACACACACACACACACTCTGACACACATTCATATAGTCTGGGTTACCAAAATCGACGTGATGTTATATTATATGGAAACACAATTTGCTCAATGTCTGCCGCCGCATCCGCCGCATCGAAGTCTTCTTCGTCGTCGTCGTCGTCGTCGTCGTCGTCGTCATCGTTGTTGCCATCGTCGTCGCTGTCGCCGTCGCTGCTTCCCCGTCGGGTGCCGCTGCCAGCTTCAAATAATTCTCGAGAGCGTGGGCGTGTCTGTGTGTGCGATTGTGTGTGTGTGTGTGTGTGTGTGTGTGTGTGTGAATGCTTGTGATCGTCGCAGTTTTGTGGGCTGTTACTGCTGCCATTTTGTGTGACACAACTAAAATCCAACAAATATGGCCCCAACCATATACCCCAGCTGGCGATGTACATAGCTGGCGTCATATACCTAAATAGTTTTATCTCTACATATATAAATATATATATATGTATGTGTATATTTGTATATATTAACATAAAAAGGACCAGTTGGTGCACTGAGCTTACTAATGGCATCAACACATTCACAACTTTCTAATGATATACAACTAAAATAAATACTATAATGAGTGCTAATGCAAGATGGAGAAGAAGGAGAAGAGGAAAATGAAGAATACAAATAATACCACATGCTGAATATTTTTGGCATTAAAATAGTTTTGATATTATCTTCAATTAAAGCTTAAATTCGGTTTTTAAATGTTTGTGTTTTATAAGTAAATCATAGTTGGGATTGATATGAAATATCCTTATTTATTATGACAGAGGGATAGCTCTTACCTTGTATATATATAATATAAATAATATAATACAATAATTATCACAGAATCTTTATTATAGTTGAAGAAATTGCTTTTACAATGTACGATAAAAAATAAATATATATATATAATATAATACATAAATATGAAACTGGATTATATTAGCTAACTTTGATTTTTTTATTAATTTAATATATATTTTTGATTCTCAATACAGATATTTCGTTTATTGTAAAGACTTCATTAAAATAACTTTATATACATTAGAATATATTTGAATTTTAATAATATATATATTTGAATAAAATGTATATATTCATTAATAAATTTGAAGATCTCAACTGAATTTAATTAAAATTATATAGCACTTTTAAAATGTTAGAAAAATAAATTTTTTTTTTTTTACATAATTTTTAGAGTCATTATAATTATTTCTTGAAATATCTTTAAAGTGATATAAAAATGTTAATTAAATTTAAAACATACAACATAAATTTGATATACACAATAATAATGTAAAATAAATTTGATTAACAGCTATTCCCTTAACATAATATCTTATATTAATATTCTAGAAACAAAATAGATCTTTTAATATTATATAACTTAAAAATACATTTTAAAACTTTTTCTTCTATAAAGAAAATTGATATTTTTTGTATATTTTTAAAATGATATATAAATGTGAAAAAATAAATTTTTGATTAATAAAAAAATTGAACTTTGACATAATATCTAAAATTCCACAAGGAAACCAAATTTGAAATATATCTTAAGAATTAAATTATTTTATTTTAAAAACAAAACTTTGTTTGATATAACTATTAGTATTATCAATTTTTATAAATTATATATATTGATTGAATAATATTTAATATATAACTATAAAAAATATAAATGAGAAAACAATGAATTAAATCAAATATACATAAAATCAATTTGATGTAATGTAAAACTTTTTCCTTAACATACAATATAATAATCTTAAAACAAAACAACTAGTTTAGTATTTCTTAAAATTACAAATTATAAAACATTTTAAAAACAAAATCAATCTCAAAATATTCCAAATTTTAGTGCAAAAATTAAAATATCTCAAAACAATCCATATTTCTTCAAATTCTATATACAAAATCAATTTGAAAATTTTAATATAATAACAAATATATTTAATATGCGCTAAGGCATTCACATCAAGAAATATGCACAAAATGAATTCATCAAAAATGGTTTCCTTGAGTGAATTGTGACTTCAACTATTGTGAATGGGGCTGTCTGTCGTAAGAAAATAAAATTAGAAAAAAAATAAAAACAAAACAAAGCAAGTTTTCAAGATCTCAGACAGAGGCTGCTGCCAGCCATCAATGCAGCAGAAGCAGCACCAGCAGAGTTGTTTGACCTACTTAGAAGCACTTGGAGCACTTAGGAGCGGTATCAAGTGTCATATGTGATTTTGAATCAACTTCAACTTGTTGTATAGTTCATGAAGTAGTTGTAGCTGAAAGTATGCCAGAAGATAAGGATAACGCAGCATGCCAATCAAGTAATGCGCCAGAGCAAATATAGCGCCAGTCTTGTTGTGTCTATGAATGTGCGCCGCGTCTTGGATGCCTGCTGGCCTCCGTCTCCATCGTCATCCACATCTCCATCGCCATCTTCGTCTTCGTCTCAGATTCAGACTCAGTACCAGCCTCAGTCTCAGCCTCAGTCTCAGCCTCAGTCTCAGCCTCAGTCTCTGTCCCAGTCCCAGTCTCCGTCTCCGTCTCGGTCTCAGTCTCCGTCTCAGTTTCGGTCTCTGTCTCAGACTCTGTCTCCGACTGTGCCCCCGAGTCTCATTCCTGTGCTCGGTCCTGTCCCTGTCTGACTGGTTGGTCTGGTTGGTTCGTTGGTGGGTTGTTGGTGTCACATTTTCGGTGAAATTTTGGTTGCAAACTTTGGCAAAACTTGGCCAAGTATTTGGCCTCAAGTGCGACAGAGCGGGACAGAGACAGCCAAACCAGAGTACGACAGACAGTCTGGGCGCGACTGACAGAGCGAGACGGAGAGAGCCAAAGCGATTGCAATTGAGAGAGCGCATGTGGGCGGTATATGCGTGTGTGTGTGTGTGTGTGTGCGAGTGTGTGTGTGTGGGTATGTATGTATGTGTGTTGTGGTCGGTCCTCGTCTTCGACTGTGCGAGCAAAAGCGAGAGGCGCTTAGCAAGACGAGATTTTCTCAATATTTGTTGCCTTGACGTTTTCTTAAGTACTCATACACACACACACATACACACATGTATATACATACGCACACACACACACACACATAGATAACAATGAGTCAACTGTGCCTTGCTTAGAGCAGCATCTTCAGTCAGCGTCGCCGTCGACCGCGTACTATGTGCGACTGCGGCCTGGTATTTGAGCCTGTTTGGCAGCAGCCCCTCTGCCCTCTCTCTCCACTCTCCTCTCATCACAGCTCTCTCAACAACCTCCTACTCCAATCAACTGTAGACCCAATGGCTTGCAGCCAGAGCAGCTTCCTTCACTAGCCCGCAAATGTGGGCTGCCACTTGATAGCGACAATGCCGTAGGAGTTGGACCATAAGGGTCGAGACGACGCGTCGCTCGAGTAGAGGCCGGGTAGAGGCTGTCCAGACGGTGCAACGACATTGTCGACTGGGATAATTTTAATGAATTTATTTAGGAGTTTACCTTCAGCTCGCTTCGTTGCTTTGGCTGGCTTTAACCGGCTTTTGGCTCTGGCTCTGGCTCTGGCTCAGGCTCTCCTTCTGGCCTGCCAGATTTGCCCAGGTAGCATCCAGCTACCGTCCGTCCGCATGTCCTTTCTTGCCGTGCAGCTCTCATTGGGCGTGCACAGTCTGCTGGCTGAGGGCGACGCAAAGATGCATTTACATAAGCAGCAATATGGCGGCTTGTTGATCAACATGTAGGTGGGTGGCGGGGGGCGGTAGGCAGTGGCCAGGTCTCCACTGGTGGGCGGTAATCTGGCCCAATGTTGTTTTGCAGCGACCAAAATGTGCGGCAACGTTTTTGGTCTTGCACAGTGGGCTATATGTGGTCGGACGGGCTATGGTTTCGAGCTTGCCATTGGACTTGCCTGAGTCTTGAACGTGAACTCATATTTTGGTCAGACACACGCTGTGCTCGTTCGCCTTAGCCTTAACCTGCCCAAGTCTTGAGCTATTAAAATTTTATTGCCAAACACTATTTCATATGAACTTAAAGAGTATTTAAGCAAATTCGTACTTGGGTTTAGTTTATTGTGATGCTTAAGTGTTTTTGTTTAATTCTTCCTAGTTTATTAATCATTATTGATTTATTATTTGCTTTTTCATAGAACAGTGACTTGTTAAGCAATCGTTGAAGCATTTTCTCATAATAAGTTCAGATTAATCGAATTATTTCTAATAAGAGCTCAGCTCTCAGCTCAGAATTTATTATTTAAGGCATACAAATTACTCTTTAACTTGCTAGTTTTAATTAAAAAAAGTATTACTACTAATTTTGATTTATAATTAATATACGAGAAAATTGGCAATAGACTAGGAAAAAATAATTTCATATATAAAATGTTTTAAAAATTATATACTATAATAAAACCAAAGAGTTTGATATAAAACTAACAATTTGTGTCCAAGACATTTCAAGTCCAAGCTTAAGATAATTTAAACATTTAGTTTAAATTTTAATATACAATTTATATTATCAAAATATTTGTTTTTTAAATATTAATATATATATATTATTATTAGATTATATGCATAATGATATATATTTTTTATATAATAAAATATGTATATTATAATAGAATATTATATACATATGTACATTTATTATATTATACATATATACAGATTTGCAAGCTTAAGTGTTGTTTCCTATGAATTATTGAAAGTTTAATTGTATTCTGAATGAGTGAGAGACAGACAACTAAATTTAATCAGTCCACAATAATGTCAAATTAAATATTTGGGAAATTCAAGTCGATGCAGAAATGATTTTATTTCTTTTGATAGGTAGACAGACGATTTTCGTTTTCATTTCAAAGTAATGTTTTCGAAATATACTAGCTCGATATATTGAATAGACCTTTGTCATTAAATAATAAAACTAAATTTTATTCATAATTTGCATTTGTTAGCTCTTTTCTAGATTGCTATTGCTATTTGGTGACTTGTAATGTTCTATTGGATGCTAAAATGTAAAACTAGACTAGACTCTTTAGGGATTACTTCAATATTGAGGTGAAAAAACAAATGGATGTGAAAAGTGTGATTGAGTCTTGAGTCTTTTGCGACTCCTTCTGCTTCAGAGTCTTCTAGCGAGCATGTTGTGGGTGAGAGGAAGTTTAGTTTTTAGTGATATGTAGTTTATGAAGATTGTCTATGTTTTACTTATTTAGAGACTTGGACTTGTATTGCTAATATCCAAATTGAGGCCCGTTTACTTTTGAGTATAGTTAGTATATGTGAAAGGTTTTATTTTAATTTGTATGTTGATTATTTACGCTACTCTAATGTTCACGTGTTCGCTACTAAATGTTTTTTTCTTCTGCTAAAGACATTCTCGTTTAGTCTCGATGGCACTAAGCTAATTATCGATAGCCTTATCCTATCGTATTATAGTATCGATAATTACCTATAGATCTATCCTCTATTCTATATAAGATTGAAAGTGTGTTGAAGGGCTTGAGTAACCAATGACTCTCTCCGCTTTGCTCTTAATTGAGTAAATCTTTAAGACTTCCTTTACTCGTCAGGCCTAGGCGAAGTCAAGCTTGACTCACATATACATAAGAAGAAGTTTAGAAGAAGTTTACATATACGCACTTAACTAGGATATACTTCTGCTCAAATGATCTTCTACTCTTTTCATTCAAATCACTCTTTTAAGATTCTCATTTAGCTCACCTCCTTCGCTCCTTTCCAGGCTTCGCACACCACTTGGTCGGGATGCACAGTCATTTGCATGCGCCCGATTGGCGGGCTCACATGGCGCTGGGCGGACGTCCGGGCTTTCCAGCTGGCCCCTTCTTCGCGCACCACCATGGCGCCACCTTTGCGGGCAGCGCGACTAGCGGTCTGCGCGGTCTCAGCGGTAATTAGTCAATTATTTTCATTTCGTCAAATTTGAGCCTTTTCTAATAATTCACTTTTCTCCACTCTCCACTCGATAGACAATCAGCAGCAGCTGGCGACAGTGGGCGCGGCGCACAGCACCACCAGCCCGGAGGGCTCTCCGACGACCACGACGAGCGCCACGCTGAGCGCCTTCGTGCAGCCGCCGACGTGTAATGCCAGCGGAGGGGGATCGCCGCCGCTCATGCTCAGCAGCCTGCAGCACCACGACAATAACAACAACAACAGCAGCAGCAACATCGACGCGGGCTTCGAGAGCGACAGCATCTCGGTGACGGGCTCGCCGCGCAAGAGCATCAGCTCGCTGACGCACGACGAGGAGGAGCCGGATCCGGAGGCGGGACGCAGCCGCAGTCCGACGCTGCTCAGCGCGGATGCCAGCAGCGTGGCGACGCTTGTGGAGCCAGCCCCTGGAGGTGGCAGCGGTGCTGGCGGCGGCGGTGGCAGTGGCAGCGGCGGCGGAGGCGCCTTCACTGCCCTCATCCAGCGCAGCAAGAATCCGAGCGAACTCTTTGGCGGCTTTGCAGCGGCGGGTGCGGGTCACTTTGCGCCCGCGGCGCACAGCTTCAATCCGGCGCTGGCGGCTCAGCTCTTCCTGCAGAGCCCGCTGCTGCCGCAGTCGAGCCAGTGGCTCTACACCCAGCTCTATGGCAGCTACAGCGATCTGCCTTGGCTGCGTAGTGCGGCGGCGGCAGCAGCTGCCAGCTCAGCAGCTCCACAGGCGCAGCAGCAGCAGCAGCAGCAGCAGCAGCCACAGCATGAGCCATCAGTGTTGCCAGGGACTGGCGCTGATGCCGATGGCGTGAATCTCATCAAGCGGTGCGTCACGCTGATCACGCACAATCCGCCGGATGCGGAGAATGCCAATCCGAATGCCTCGCCGCCAGTTAGCTCGTCGCGCCGCTCGCCCTCGCCCGTGGAGACCATCGATCTGGACGATGTCAGCACCACGTCGCGTTCGGCCAGTGGATCCAGCGGTGCGGGCGGACCAATACGGACGCGCACGCCCAAGCCGACAACGGACGTCTGGCGTCCGTACTAGCGACTGGCGGCCGCCTTGCTGGGCACTTGCCTGGCGGGACAAGGACAGAGGCAGCGGGCGCAGCCGTAGGCTGGCGCAGCGGCTATTGAATTGTGAATTTAGGTCATATCGCGGCGTGCGAGGGTTGCCCAACAAGTAGTAGCAGACGAGCATTTCATATCACAAGAGTTTCCATGCTAAGGAAATGCAGGAAAAGTTTTTCAATTTCAAATTCAGTTTGATTTTTTTGAGTTCTTGTTTGAGAAGACCATAGGCTAGCCTTAAAACAGAAATTTCCAGATATTTATTGAGTATTTTTATATTTTTTCTTGTCTTGTAAATTCATATTGATATTCATTTCATATCACAAGATATGAAATATGCTAAGAAAAAGCAGGAAAAATTGTTCAATTTCGAATTCAAATAGATTTTTTAGAGTTTTCATTTGAGAAGACCATAAAGTAGTCTAGAAACAGAAATGTTGAGATATTTATTGAGTCTTTTTGTTTTGTTTTTATTTTTGACTTCTCAAAAATTGTATTTTGATATTTATTTCATATCACAAGAATTTCTCCTTCTTTTTTTTGGCAAAAAATATGCTAAGGAAAAGAAGGAAAAGCTATTCAATTTCAAACTCAATTAGATTTTTTTAGTTTTTTTTTTTTGAGAAGTCTATATAGTATTTTTGCCAATAACATAAACTTTCAGATATTTATTGATTTAAAAAAATTTTTTCTTTATAATTTCCAACTTCAAATGTTCAGCTTAGACTCACAACTTTTTGAACGATCCTCGCACAGTGTGTAAAATTTGTGTTGTTTTTTTTTTTTTTAGAGGTCTAGATTAAGCCGGATCACATATCGAATTTAAACTAATTAGCATTGCCCAAATGCCCTAAATGCGCTCGTTATTAGGTGTGGCTAGGGATTGAGCGAGGTTTGGGTAATTATTATAATATATATAAACAAAAACACACACATTATATATATAGAGAGAGTTACCAATCTGTGTAAATTGAGAAATTGAACATATGTATTATTATGCTCCCTAAAAATATTGCAAATATTCGTTAAGTCGATAAGGAAATACAATTTTTTTGCGCAAGGAAAACAGAAAACCAAAGTAATTATTAAAATTAATTAAATAATATATAAATCACAAAATATTTAAAAAATTTATGACAAAATTAAATTAAGCACTATTGAAATAAATAAAACAAAAGACAAAGAATTACCAAAAATTGTATATAGTTTCTTAAGTAGCGTATCAAGTTTCGTTAATAAAATTTCAATTAAAATGCAAAACAAATTTGAAATAAATAAATTAACTGCAGGGTATAATCAGAGGCTTTGAGTAGCTGGCAAACGCCCAGAAAACCAGACAGCAAATAAACAGAGTAGCGTATGTGTGTGTGTGTGTGAGAGAGAGAGAGAGAGAGGGAGTAGAAGAGAGAGAGATAGAGAGGGAGAGAACTGGTCAGATAATCAGCGCCGCCAAGAAAAGCTTTTAAGAAAATTAATTCGTATTTCTTTTGCACGGCGCTCATCTCTCACCCCCCTCAGTTCCCCCCAGCCCTAATTTAAGGGGTTAAAACCGGGCCGGTCGAATTTATAGCCGGGGTCTTGCAAGTTGGCGTTGTAGATAGAAAGCTGGCAAATAAAAAGTTGAAATTAATGGGCAAACTTGAAAGCGAAAAACGCCAACCGAGGCTGCTGAAAGACAGTGAGACTAACCAACCGGTAAAGGGCAACAGCACACATACATACTTACGTATACATACTTGGTATATGGGTGAGGTACTCTCCCTCTCCCGCCCACTCCCTCCCACTCTCTCCCTCTCTCTGTGTGGGATCTAGGAATTTGGCCATTTACATGCACTTTGGCCCGTCCAATTCGGTTCCAGTTGCCGAATAATAAATGAGCGCTAAGCGCATATTAAATTACGCCGACAGATTTAAATAAATAACATAATTAGCCAAGCAGACCCAAAAATAAAAAAAAAAAAAAGGAAAAAGAAAGTCTAATAATCATGACAAAGCAGCTAATGCAACTGAGCCCGGGGAAATGCTGCTCGAAACACTCATTCACAATTCCTTTGATATATTGCATGGGAAATATTCAATTTTATTTATAGAAATTTAGAAAAAAGTGATATAAATGTTCGAAATATTCGGCTTTTTATATTGTTAGCTGCATTGATTTGTAATTAAGTCAGTTTGAGATGCATAAAACAATTTTTATACGATGTTTATATCAAATGAGTCCACTATAATCATCCTGATAATTTCCGATGCCTTTGGCTCTAAAAAAAAGATATGTATACTAAGTTGCGGTCATAAAAATAGCACTAAATGTTGTAGAATATATGTAACTTACTGATAAACACAATATCAATATCAAAACAAAACCATTATACCCTGATTTCCCATTTTCAATGGGTTCAGGGTATAATTAATAGCAATATATGTTATACTTAATATTCGTTTTAAATCTTTTAAAAATATTGAATTTAACAATAAGTTTTTTTTAACTATCATCACACTGCTATTTTTATGATCGCAGCGTATACATATATTATATCTATATGAGTAAAAGGAGACTTTACCTACTTGTAAAGTATTTATATAATTTATTTATTTAAATTTGTATATATGTATATATTTATATTATTTCATTGCTCCTCTGAATGAACGCCTTCAAATATGAAAGAATTTTATAGAAATAATGCGTATGCTTTTACTATTACCGATGGATTTTAACACATGGCACAGATGAGAGTGCTCACCTAGCGCACAAGGAAGGGCTCCATCTTGAAGGCTAATGCAGGATAACAAACTGGTTCCAAGGTGGAAGGCAGACCAAGAAAGAAGAGGAAGTAGCAAGGACGATAAGCATTAAACGCAGGACAGCACACGACGTTGAAGGGACGACCTACTGACGGTGTTTAAATCACCTCAACCTAAAATATTAAATAAATAGTTTAAAAAAATATATTAAATGTCAGTTAATAATAAATTAATACAGTTCTTAAGATAAAGTATTTTTACTAAACGCCTGTGTGATCGATAAATTAAAATAGAGTTGCTTGACAAAGTTTTTTTTTTCCCCTGAGCAGTAGAAAATTTAAAATTAATGATGTTGAATAAACAGAGAATGAAGAATGTATTTTTGTTTTCCATTTCATTGAAATATAGACGAAATTTTTCTTGATAAATACTCATTTGCCGAGCAGTTCTTAATTGAATTTTATCTGTGGAAATGCCCGTCTAGGTGATATTCAGGGTATCAGGGAAGAGCTGATATTCCAATTATTTTACTCTTAATTTATGCATATAAAAGAAACAAAAAATACACTCACTCACACATATGTAATACTATGGTGACTTAATTGTAAAATAGCTTTTGCTCCAAATGCTTTTTCTTATTGAACTTTTTTGGGTATAATTTAGGCATCCACATGTACATATGTATATAATTGCCAAAGCACAAATCTCTAGTGCAATAAACGTAAAATTCCAAGTCTCTATGATATCACTGCGCTCATAAGAACGGATAGGCGCGTCGAGGGACACAGGATCAGATAGATGGATATAACTAGATCGGCCTGGCTTGTCAGCCTAATAAAAAAAATATATATAATTATTAAGTGATCGGATCTGCCACGCCTCCTTCTGCTTCTTACACACTTTTTCAGAAATCCTGTATAACCTGATATTGATTAAACACTTCTTATTTTTAATGGGTTTCAATGGGTTCAGGGATCATGAATAATAAAGTGCGATAGCTAAAAGTCATATTATGTAAAGTTATATGTAAAGCTTCATGATTCATTCAAAAGAATGCCTCTTCATATATTCTCTCTTCTATAGATGAATACACTTCTTTTGAAGAAAATAGTATAAAAAGATCAGGTAACTATGCACTCGCCAAAGCCAAAGCTAATTCATGTTAGCCATCAAAATTATGAACTGTGAATCAACCAAAAATTGATATAAATCATATAATAATCAGCATAAATTGCTAATAATCAATTTAAGGCTGGGGCAGCAGCCATTTCAATCGCACATAATTACGATAATTTGCAGAAATTAACAGCGGAAAATCATTTAATTGGTGTGCGAAAATTTGACAATTAAAGATATGCACACTTGCTCAGAGACATGCAGAGAGAGAGAGAGAGAGAGAGAGAGAGAGAGAGAGTGAGAGAGAGAGAGAGAGATAGGCAGGCAGACAGATAGACAGCTTGACAGGCGAATCATAATAAACAGCAAACAGTGTGGCTCCAGCTGGGCAAGGGGGGACACACAGCAGGTGAGGGGCGGCAGTGCTCCCATACCTACGCAATCTATCCGCAAATTGTCGCATAACGGAGACAATGACATTTCAATTTATTGCATGTGTGCACATGTGTGCGTGTGCGTGTGTGTGTGTGTGTGTGTTTCTCTAATGATGGCATAATTAGCAGGCACCAAAGGCTGCAGGATATGTGTGTGTGTGTGATAGCTGAATGCTGGAGCTGGTGCTGGTGGCCAAACGCATCGGCAGGTGCCAACTGAAGGCGTTAATAATGACCTGAAGTCAAATTGCTTACGCGTGGAGTGTCATCAAGGAATGCGACTGCAGGGGGGAAGGGGAAGGCAGGCAAGGAGGAGGCAGTATGTTAATTGAAAGCCCACTTATTGCAATGAGCAGCCGATATGTGTGTGTGTGTGTGTGCGTGTGTGCGTGTGTGCGTGTGCGTGTGCTTGTGCTTGACTGAGGCTTGACTGAGGCTTGCCTCGTGTGGCATAAAGGTGCTTCAATTGATGTCGCCAGGGCCAAGGGAAGTGTTGCCAGGTAACGGAGCAGACATAAAGTTTTCTATTTAACGCTTGAGCGCCACGCGCTCAGCCCTGTATGAGCTGCGGTGTGTGTCCTTCGTAGCTGCTCAAACCTCAAACTGATGCGCAGCTTCTGCTGCTGTTGTCGGGGGCAACAGTTTATTAGGTTGTCATTATCGTTTCTTAAGATGGTCTTGCCAGTCAGCCAGTCAGCCAGCCAGCCAGCCAGCCAACTTCCTGTCATTATTGTGAGCTTGAGCTGGAACTGAATGGTCGCCAGGACGACGTCATTGTCGCCATCCCAGCCATAGCTGACAGCCGCATGGAGCAGCCACCGTTACAGTAAGCAATCCAATTCCGACAAGAAGTTGCTCGAGCAGCCTTGGATGCCTCGTCATGCCAGTGACCAGACGGTGTCAAAGGTGACATAAAGACGACAACGACGACGACGACCAATTTAAAATGAAACAACCCCAAGAAGCACACACACACACACACACACACACAATGCTTGTGACTGAGATGGAGTGCCCCGTGGGTAGTGGCCCAACCAGACGTGTTGATTTGCTTCCGACAGCCCTGCTTATGCCCAGGTCCAACCGGTTGTCGCTCAAACCCCATTGAACCCAATTCCAATTCCAATTCCCGTTACGTATTCCATTTTCTTTCTACCCAAGTCTGCCTTATTTTATGTTATTCATTTTTAATTTCTGCCTTTTACGTTTTTACACTTTTTGTACCAAATGTTACGAGTGTGTGCACGAGGTCCTGGGGCGGAGGATTGTTGCCTCATTTACTTTAGCATGTTAATTTCGCAGTCTGCCATATCTTCAACTGGCGATTTGTCAGTTCCAACTCATAAGCCAAATTTAATTCTATGCCATTTGTTAATGATTTCCACACGAGACATTAAATTCTCTGGGATATGTCCCTTGCTCGGGGTTTTGATGTCCTTTTTGGTTGGAGATTTGTTGGCCATGTGTGGTGGACACGTTTTGAGTGGAGGCAGGAAATAGTGCAGCTATTTTAATATTATGATAATAGTGAGACTCTGATTGCCTGTGGGATTTGATTGTAAATATACATGAGAGTATGTCCCTTAAGTGAATCTCATGGTCAGGAATTATCAAAAAGCGCTGAGTGCAGGTTGACGGACTAAAGAAACTAGCACCAAATTGAGCTCAAAATATATTTATTCTATGAGATTAGATTTGAGTTCATTTATGGAACTGGTTTGTAAACATATATTGGAGTTTGTGTGTAATTTTTTTTATGTTAGTAATTAGCAAGCAGAACTGAATGCAGGACTTGTTTATCCTGAAGAATCTATGCGCAAAAGAGCTCAAAATATATTCTGCAGTTTAAGCTATATGTGTATAATGCATGCTTAGAGATTAGATTTTATTATATATGAAATTTGATTGTAGGCATATATGAGAATATGTTTCTTATGTAACTCTCATTAGATCTTGACAATTGTCAGGAATTATCAAGAAGAGATGATTGCAGGTTAACGAGCGGATTGCCTGAAGAATCTAGAAGCAGCTCTAACTCAAAATATATTCTGAATGATAATCAAATATATTCTATATATTCTAGATAAGATTTTAGTACATATCTAACCCCACTCATCATATTTTCACTCATTACATTTGATTATTTTTTTGTAAATATTGTAAAAAGTAGAAATTATCCATTTATGTTACATTAATTCTATGTATTGTATATATCACTTGTGATTATTTGTTAAGATTAAGATTAAGTTACCTTTGTTTAATAAAATATAAAAATTTGTATAAATATATAAATAAAACTACTGTCTTCAATTCAATGTGAGATAAGACACATTGGGATCCACAAACTTTCATTCAGTTAAGATTTAAGGCGAGCTGTTATCAATATAATTACTCCATTTCAGCTTAGTTTCCATTTATTACTAACTCCCATATCTTGATGCATCCTAGAGTCAATGGGACACTTTCATAATTGTGCTCCACTATTAAAGACTCATTTTGGCAATGAGTCCCAGTTGCAGTTGCAGAGATGTTGCTGCGTATCTAAAATAAACAACCAGCCGGAGGCACAAACTTTGCAACGGGCAATGGGAACCACAAAACATTTTGTTGGACAGCAAACAGCCGGCAAAGGACAGCAGCAACAACAACAGCAACGACGACAACGTCGCCGGGTTACCCCGTTGCCCGTTGCCCGTTGCCCGCTATCCGTTGTCTGTTGTCCGTAATATGACAGGTGGCTGTGCTGTGCCCGTTCCCTTTTCAGCCATCTCTACCCAGCCATACCAAGAGTTATCCATGCCGAACACACTCCGATACACACTCCCCTACAGACACCCACACCACTCAGCTGCAGTCGGGGCCCGCGCTTTGTCACAGGAACTGTTAATAATGTGTCGCCCGTGCGCAGGAACAAAATCAGCGTCATTGGCGCACCTACAACATGCGATGTTGCGGTCAGGGACAACTTCGTGCCGTATCAGCGCGTCGCGAATAAAATGACCGAAAATAAAAGTGCAGCAGCAGCAGGAGCAGCAGGAGCAGGAGCAGGAGCAGCGGGAACAGCAGCGAGTCCTAGCCGAGAATGTGGGCGGATGGCTGCCTGGTTGGCCGTACCAAAAAACCGAGCAGCCTCATCATGAGTGACGGCGCCGCTGCGTCAGCGGCATGTAATTTTCACGGTTTTTCGCAAATACGAAAAACGAGAAAATACGTAAACGAAAACTCGATGCCAAAAACTAAACTAGAAGCAATCACAATTGCCAGGCTATACGCACAGCAAATACTCTGCGATGCCCACAAGACATGAGGTGTTGTTGGAATGAAGATTGAAAAAAGACTAAGAATTGGTGCAGACTCTATTTCTATGAGTTATATTAAAACTGTTCTTATGACCATTAGAATCCTTTAGTTTCAATTTCGAATTTCGTTTCATATTAAGCTATATAAGAGTCGAAGAACAAAGGGATTTTTTTTGTGGGTGTTTTTTTTTATGCAATATCATTATTATTTTAAATTACTTTATATATAAGTTATATTTGAATTTTGTCTCTTAATAATTTATATAAGAGGCGAAATTTAAAGATAATTATTTTGAGAGTATTTTTTTATGTTTAATTATTATCATTCATTATTTATTTCAATTTCAGTTCGATTAAATAAAAAATTAAAAAAAAAAATCAATTAAATTATAATTAAAATAATTATATAAATAAAATAAAAAGAAAAACCATCAAGTCCTCTTTGAAATTCGTCTTTTAAATATTTAAATAACTTAACGAAGCATTCTTCATAAATAGTATTATTTTTTATTTGAGCAAATTCTTCTAATCACATATCTATACAATATAAATTTTCTATAGTTACGTCAAAATTTAAAAGAAAATAATAATATAAAATTAAATAAAAAGACTATTAAAATCTATAAACATAACTCTTTGAATTTGGTCACCTATATATATATTTAATAATATTACTAATTTTTTAGGCGAATTTAGCACAGATCAGTTCAATAAAAAAAGTTGTCCTTAGTTAAGTCTGAAATTAAAATAAAATAAATAATAATAATTATTATTATAAAAAAGCTCTTAAAAACAAAAAATGCTCTCTATTTAAAAAATATTATTTTTTAGCCAATATTTTTGCTTATTGTGTAGTATATTGTATTATTTATTTGTATTTTGGGCAAAAATTTCTTAGCACAGATCAATTCAATAAAAATCTTCTAAAATTAAATCGATATATAAAAAACACAAAACAATTTTCTTTCACGTCATTTTTTGCATTTAATATTTATTATCATTTATTTATATATATTTCTTCATATTTTCATTTAGTTTTATTTCAATAAAAATGTTCTAAAATTAAATCTGTATTTAAAAAAAAAAAATCAATTCTCGTTCACGTCATTTTTTTTATTTTTATTATTATTATTTATTATAATTTACAAAAAAAAAAAAATTTATTTATATTTTAATTTATATTTATTTCCTCGAAGTATAATCGACTTTTAGTTTTAGTTAACATTGACTGACGTCTGTGCGATCGCAAGCCGAAACTTCAAATAGCCCGTTGCAGAAGAGAAGGTATATGCGTGTAAGAGGGCATCGTGGAGGGGGCAGGGGGAGACTTTTGCGTAAAACAAAAGCACCCTCTGCGTTCTGCGTGTGACAAGCAATAGAAATTGTAGGTTTATGGAGAGCAGCAGCAGGAGCAGGAGCAGGAGCAGGAGGCGGAGCAGGAGGCGGAGGCAAGGGATTGGCGGTCGTATGGGTGCCATGACATAGCTTCTCGGCGCCTACGATGGCGCAACTAAAATTATGCAACGCCACGCCCCTTATGAGCCCCACACCAAACCAAAAACCCACCCACCCACACACACACACACACACACACACGCACACACACATACGCGCTCGATCGCGCGTCCTGTGCATTATAGCGTGCAATTTTTGGCTCGCTTGCTGTGAGTGTCATTTAATGAGCGCAGCGCTGTTGCTGCCGGACCTGCAATGGGCCGGGCCGGCAATGGGTGAGCACGGCTTTACAATTTCCATAGGCATTCCATGCATTTTGGTCAGTTTGATGTGGGTACGTTTTGGGTGTCGTTACGTTTTCAACATGCGTTTTACACGCCCAGCTCCGCAACAAAACAAGAATAGAGCACAAACAACAACAGAATTTAGAGAAACAAAAAAAATAGAAAATGAAAATGAAAATAAAAATAGAGCTGAAGCCAGAATACAAAAAAAAAAAAACGTAGAAAAAAAGAGAAACCAAACGAAACGCAACGAGTTTGCCCGCCCAAAAGCTCGCTATCAACGTCAACAAATACACCAAAACACATAGCACATGCTGCCCCGCCCCCCTTGCCACCCCCGCGACTCTAACGAATTTTTGGCAAAATTCGCGCCAATGCAAACACCAACGGCACCAACGAACCCTGGATGGACGATGGACCCGCGGACCTTGGACACTGGACACTGGACACTGGACGCTGGACGCTGCCTGTGTCCATGGCCAAGGCCCATTGTCGTCGCTAACAATAATGAGTTCGTAATTTGATGTCGCTGCAGAAAATTGTTGAATTTGGCCATGTATGTGAGCTAGTGTGTGTGTGTGTGTGTGTGTGTGTGTGAGCATACATCACATGACAGCATTGCAAAATGTTGTTGCCAGAAGGCAGTATGTGTGTGTGTGTGTGTGTGTGTGTGTGTGAGTGGGTGGGTGGGTGAGAGGGGAGGTTTAGTTGAGGTACACTGGTTTGTTTGCAACGTCGCGTTTTCAAATAGCCCGCGATAGAGCGGCATGTGGCGCAGTACCACGCTTTCTATAGAAAAGTACACATATGTGATTTATCAATGTCCGAAATGCCATCATCCATCTATCCAGGCCAACATCGGCCCTCATAGCGGCCTGTCGCCCAACGTCTCCTCATATATAGTGTTGCCCCAGCATTGCGCCCTTACTACTCTGGCCATGTGTCAGCGGCATATGTTTCACTCTTTGGCCCAAAACTATTTGGCCATATTAAGTAATGTTGTTGCGGCCCAAATGGGCGGTAAGCTGAATTAGCGTGAAGCACAAAAGCCAGACATAAGATGTGAGTATATTTCTTTACTTGTTTACACGACTATCCATGCCTTATCTGATCGCGTCTACATATACAACAATTCAATATAAGCTCTCAGCCTCACATCAATACAAAGGCCACAGCAGGAGGCAATCGCAAATTGGAAAACTTAGGCAACTGATTTTGCTATACATTTCATAGAATGACGTTATAATATACCAATAATGTCTGATTAATGAATGAATAAAACTTATACTGAATGAGAAAATAAATAAAATGTAAATACATACATGTCAAATTTCAAGCTTATAGTTCTTATATCTTCTGAGATCTTGGCGTTCATACGGATAGACAGACGGACAGACGGGTATGGCCAGTTGAACTCAGCTTGAGCCCTGATCAAGAATATATATACCTTATGGGGTCTGCCAAGCCTTCTTCTGCCTGTAACATACATCCTCATCAAAACGTTATATCCTGATTTCCCATTTTCAATGGGTTCAGGGTATAAAAAGTCACTGAGGCTCAGGTCTGGAGCATACTGTGGCTGCAACGTCTTTGGTGTCTTGTTTTTGGCTACAAAATTGAATACAATGCTTTGATGAGTGGATGAAATAATTAGGATTCGGGTTCCAGATTTCAAGATAACTGAATTTCGGACTTGTTTAGCTGCTAAAGTTGTTGATCCTTTTGCTTAAAGTGCTTAAAGCTTTTGTTTCAACTGTACCTATATTGCTAAGAAATTAATTAAATTATTGTTAAATTTTATTTAATTTTCAATATGAGAGAATACTTAAATGATTTTAACAGATAAAAATGAATAGTGTTGATAAATTTCAAAATAAGCCCAGAAGTTGCCCAAACTTAGTTACCTTAGCATTTGATGTCAGTCGAGAGCAAATGCTGAGCTGGCTTCCGGTTTTCATTCGTCATCTGCTTCAGAGCTGAAAACATGTAAGTTTTTAATTTTATATAATTTTTAATTTAATATATATGTATATTCATTTCTTGGAACTGCAAGACGCGTTGATCAATATGAGCAAAGAAACGAAGCTGATTGACGAAGCGATGCCCCGCAAGCGAAAGGCGGAGTCACCGCAGCAGCTCCAAGAAGCTCCACCCAGCCCAGAGCATACGGAGCCAGCCCTAGCGAAGGTGGCTAAGCTCAACACTGAGTTTGGGTCTAATGTTGAGCCCAACTCGAAGCCCATTGAGTCTGTAGAGATCCAACGGCAGAGCTTTTTAATCGAGAAAAACCACTCGCTGCGGCTGCTCAAGTGGCTGGCCAGTCGCAAGCTTAAACACATCAATTGGCCCTTCAATAACTGCGATATGTGGCGCGAATGGTGAAGCGGATGACTCGACTTCTGGAGTCGCGTTTGGATGATCACCGCAGGTCTATAATCGAGGAGAAGAAGCAACTGCGGGAGACGGCAAAGGACAACAAATAAGAAAACTCTAGTCGGTGGTGCACGAAGAGGACATCCTGTGAATCGCGAATGATCTGAGTTGTTATATATACGCATCTGTCTTTATAAAAGCAGAATAAATAAAAACACAAATGATTGCTCTAAAAAATATAAATTTCCTGCCTCATTCAAAGTCGCACCACAATAGAAAACAGCCCATGTTTATTTGAGTGTATGTAAGTATGTGTGCACACGCATAAGAAAATTGCATTGCGTTGCTCTTAGACAAAATTTGCATTCAAATGTATGCAAAACTTTAAGATAATTTTAATAAATTTCAAAATAAATGCAGGAGTTTCCCGAACCTAGCTAACTTATCTTATTTAACTTATTTGATGTCAGTTGAGGTACACACCACCGGCAAGGAGCTGCGCGACATCTTCGCTTGAGTGTCTCCTTGAACCATACCCAGAGCACACAGAGTAAGTCGTCGTAAAGGCAGCTAAGGTGACAGTCGAGTCTGAGACTGGGCTTCAGCCCGACTCGGAGCCCATTCAGTTAAACACGAACACGGATGTAATGATTAAGTGGCAGACCGATACAATACAATAAATGAATGGATAGAAAATTTAAATGGAGTATATTTGTGGGTCAAAATTGTATAGTTAAAATCATCAAGTTTTGCAATTGTCTAAAACAAGTAAGAAAGCTCTAGTCGAGACTGTTCGACTACAGACAGACAAACCGATAGACGGACATGGCTATATCGACTTAGCTCATCGCCTTGATCAAGAATATATATATCAAATGTTTTCCGCCACGCTTCATTTACATCTAACAAAACCATTATACCCTGATTTCCCCGTTTTGAATGGGTTCAGGGTATAAAAAGATATACATATGGCGATTAGTTTCAGAGTAAATACTAAAAAGCTAGGAGAAGGTTAGCACTTGCAGCCAATAAAGTCTTCATACACTGTATAAATATAGATTGTGTTATATATGCTACGTATATATGTATGTACTTGTCGTATATGTAGTATATGTCATTGTTAGTATTACCGCTTTCCATTATAACTATGTTTTAGTTCCACGAGTTCCTAATGTCGCTCAGTTCATTTGCTAAAAATGCTCTAACATGTCCAATATAATAAGATATATAATCATCAAATTTTCTCTCATTTAATATCAGCTTCATAATAATATAATATAATTTTGAATATAGGAACAATTTTTATTTCCTCATTGCAGCTTCAACTTTAAGTTGAACCATAAGGATTCGGTTCATTTTGGAAGATAAGCAATCGGCTTGTGTCTGCTCGCCTTTAACGGCTTGTGGTCAGTCTTGTCTACGAGCTGGAGATTTTGGCCCAACATGCAAATGTGACAAAGGTAGTCGAAGCGGGCGTGACAAAGTCGAAAAGAAAAATGGCCACAATCTTGGACACGGAAGGAAAATTAATGACTGCTGTCGTTTCACAGATTTGATTAAAAATTTACAACAGAGGCGAGGCGAGGCGAGGCGAGGCGAGGAGAGGCGGGGCGGGATGGAGCGAGGCAAGTCAAGTCCGAGTCGAGCGCCCAGCATGTCAGGCCGTCTTCAGCTTGCCCTGACACATTCGGTGTCAGCTTGTCGTCTGGGGTTCACTTCGGCTTAGTGGACAAAGTGTCCGCTGACGAGCTGCAAGAGTATATTGTCCATCTATCTCTCAAACTTGTTTGTCATTCTGTAAAGTTCCCCTACTCCATTGAGCTACATTTTTTCCCTTCCTTTCATTTTTATTTTTTTTATTTTTTTGCCTGTCTGCAATTTTTATCGAAAACAGTTTTGAACGAATGTATAGAGTGACGTGTATAAAGAAGTAGTTGGTCTAGACGGGGATTTATCAATATTATACTCTTCTAGACATTGGCGGTTTTCTATCAGTTTTCTTTATGGTATCCGGAAACTAGTTCCATTGCAGAGACTTGAGTAGTCTTAGCTAAGATAGAGAAGGTGATTTGCTTGAGGATTTTTTTCGGTAATACTCCAAATAGGTAATAGGCCAAATATATTCCATATTTAGATATACTAAAAGCAATGCAAAATCTGCAATTTTGTAATTCTTTATAATAATTTTGCTTCAATAATATTAAATAATATATGTTAAGTCTAATATTAAATAGATAAGAATGCTCAATGAAAACTTATTTTGAAATGTTTAAAGAGCTTAAATTTTATTTCCGCTTATAGAAATTCCTAAATAGAGTCATGAGCTCAGCTTAAATTGTATGGTTATATTTCTTATACTAAAATTTTGATTTCTGTTAAAAGCATTTAGTTCTTAACGAATTTAAAGTTCTTAGCTGACTTGAAGTTTGATTATTCTTTAAATTCAGTAACTAAAGCCATTTGTATACGTGAATATACCTGAACCCATTGAAAATATGGGAAATCAGGGTATAATGGTTTTATTAAACTGTATGTATCAGCAAGAAGGAGGCGTGGCAAACCGCATTAGGTATATATATTTTTGATCAGGGCGACGATCAGAGTCAAATGAGCCTCTCCATCCGTCTGTTCGTATTGATCTCAGAATCCATAAAGGCTAGGGATTTGAATTTTTTGTTGTAGTTCCCTGTATAGCACGCGCAGATCGAGCTTGTTTCAGAAAATCGATAGCTATTTCTGTTTTATTGTTATCGATTAAAGAGTTTATTTAAATTAAGCTATAAAATTACAGCCGTTTACTCAAAATCAATGTATTAAGCAGGTATGATTCACTTCATAAGGTCCAAATATGTCACTACCAATAGCTGAGTTAGCACAAAATTTGAATAACTACAGATTGATTGCAATATTATGAGGCAGGTGTGTTTGTATGCATAACTACATATGTATGTATAAGTTTAAGTGCATCGCTCAGCAGTTCATTACCTTAGCCAGGGTACCTCCGAGTGGAGCACTTCTTAGACTAGAGCAGTCTTAGCATAGTTCAATATGTTCATTCCAACTACCAAGTACTCGGATTATATTAAGCATTCTCAGTGAAGACGACACACTCTGTGCGGGTTGATATAATCAGCCGTCTGGGCGCTTCTTCCCCAACTGGGACTGGGACTCAAGTAAATGCCAACTAATGGCCGAGGTGGAGGGATGGAGCTCGTAGCACCCAAATCAAACTCAACTTAACTAAACACGCCTTAAATGGGTATTATCTGCTGGCCAGCACATTTAATTTCAATAAGTCAAGTCGGACAGTGGGGTCGGATCCGGAGAGTTGGGACCAGGGCGGGGTGGTGCGGTTCAGGTCGGGGGCTATGGTATTGGTCAACTGCTGGGGGCCACCTGTGACCAATTTCGATTATGAGACTTGGCAACTTTTTTTTTTTTCTTTCTGTTTTTTGTCGTCGCTGGCCGCCTCAAGACAACCCCAAAGGCGTTGTTAATTTTTGTACCTCATAAAACTCAACCACCCGGCCAGCCGGTGGGCCGCAGCCCCCTCGGCCAGGCTCTAGCCGGCTCTGGGTACGGCGGAAGGCTAATCAGCTTCCGGATTTTTATAGCCAGCTGCCCTGGCCGGCGGGCATGTAACGGAAATCGCAAGTAGCTTAGCCTAATATGCTTTGTGTTTTGTCGTTTATTTATTTGCGCTGTTTCGCCTTCTTCGTCGCCTTCTTCTTCACTTCATTTCTCACTCCCCCGTTTTGATTGTATTCTGTTTGCTTTTTGTACCGACCTTTTTTTAATGTGCGTTTTCCGAAAGCGGCGACGATTGTTGGGTCATTTGTTTTACTTGGCCTCAAATAAATCCAAATATATAATTCATGGCGCTGAGTTTACTTTTAGGCTTTGCGCAGCGCAGCCACAGCTCTAGCCCCTCCCCGAAAACGGGCTGATTGACCATTTGAGCGAGTAAAATTTCATGTCTATACTTTAGCGTTAGGTTTACTAATGTGACAAATAGTATATGTGTATATACAAATACGAGTTGCCAATCAAGAAAATATATCTATCTGGGTTTTGGTTAATCTCAAGTGTTTCTTTTCTTTTTTCTCAGCATTTTCTTCCAATCAATTTCCAGTACATTTTTTTCTAATGCAAATGAAAAAGCATTAAATCTGAAAAAGCTAGTGTAAGGTTGAACATACATGAATCTGCCCCGCAGATCCTTGAACACACTTGACTCAGGCTCATAGACCATGCGTTGATCTTCACTTTTATATTACTCTCTATTCCTCCGAGCCTGGTTCTTTATAGCCAGACTTATGCATAAGTTTATCCATGGGCTTATAGGTTTTGCATGCCTTTTTTATAGAGTGCCTTTTCATATATATTACACTACCAGCTAGTCATTGAGTGCGTTGAAGGCATACTTTCAATCTTTGTATGCCTGAAAAGAAGTTTTTCTATTTATCAGTAACATAACAGTTAAGCTAGTAAATTCTTCGGCTAATGGGTATTAAATTTGAGCTTATTTTAACAGTGAGAATCGAGTTTACAAAGTGAACTATTGCGCTTTTGCTCAAAGCTAATCTGCGAAAGCGTTGCCAGTCTATAGGGATCCTTAAAGCTACCCTGCGCAAGCGTTGTCACTTCCTAGCGATCGTTACTTTACTTTTCGTAACTCTATTATATTGCAACGCATCTTTGGATGCCGCCACAAAATCAATGTTATATGTCATATATATTTTCTATATAGTAAACGACAAATACCTAAAACTAAAAAAAAAAAACATGTTAAAAATAAAGAATAGATCAATAGATTGATATTAAAATATGAATATCGAAAATCTGAATAGATTGCTATTAAAAGTTGAATGATATTTAAAATATAATCAAAATTATATTATATTATGATGATGCATGTTCAAAAATCAACGGTGAAAGTTATACACTATACTAAATATTATTGCATAACTTAAGGAGCTATTCAGCCGTTGGGACTCAAATTTGAAAGGCTACTTTGAAAAGTAACAGGCGCATGGAAATCAGTAACAGAATGAGAAATGTCATAAAAGTACATTAACAGCATTGTGTTAATTAACATTTTTCACCCTACTAAAATTTATGCTCGCCTGATACTTTTCAGAGCTACAGTTCCTGAATCGGTAATTTTTAGGAAAAGTTCCAGGCGCACAGAAATTAGTAATAGAGTGAAAAATGTTCGTTTATAGTACAAAAATAGTGCACTGCTAATTTACAGTTTGCTAACAGATTTATGTTAAGCAAACGGTTCGTTAACAGTACTATGCCAACTTACTGTTAATCCCAAATTTTCACTCTGCTACTCACTTCTGTACGCCTGTTACTTTTAAAAATAGCCGTTAACATTTTTGGCTCAACGGCCGCAGTAGCCGCCTAATTTATACTATGCTATGCTATATTGTGGGTATTTTTGACCGTTGATTTTTAAACTGATTTTGAACTGTCAGCAAAGAAATCCTTTGAAAGAAAGGTTTAACGGAATTTATTTAAATTTTCAGCATTCAATCTTTATATTCTACTAAATATATGATATTTTATAAAATCCAAGTCATTCACAACAAGCTATACTTTACCTTCAAAGGGGAGCTTAATAAAATTTGGAGCCGGTATAAAAAAAAATTAAAATTAAAAAAAAACCAAATTGTGTACCCTGATTTCTCATTTTCAATGTGTTCAGGGTATACAAATTAATAGCTTTAATTTCTAATAGAAAGTTTCAATGGTTTCATATTCAAAGATGAATGTTATTTAAAAGCTAATTATATTATATTAACAATATAATAAATATATATGTTAAATGTAATTTTTAATAATAATAAATATTAATCTGTACTATATTGGCTAATAAAAATAAATTCGTTTGCTTTGCAGATTTGTGCGCTGCCCGTTGGCCGCTTTGTTGAGTTATGTTTGCCGTTAACACTTTGGCATTGGGGGGGGGGGCCCAGGCCGCCAATCGCAGGCGCCAATCGCGACAGCAATTGAAGAAATTAATCAAAGCGCCAAAGTTGGGTCAGCGAAATGATTTATGTGCGAGCAAATAACTTGGACATAAAGGTAACAAATACTTTGATAATCATAAATCACAACACGAACCGACCCGACTTCGAGCCCCCGTCCCCGCACACATGAGACACTGCCCTGGGCTGGGCTGGGCTGGGCTGGGCTGGGCTGGGCTGGGGGTGGTGCAGGGTGGCTGTGTGCTGGGGCGGGCATTCAAACCGCACGCTGGAGCCCGTAGGCAAGACAAATGATATTAAATATGCCTGCTGAAGATGCATGACCAGAGCCGAGCGAGCCCAACTGCAAGTAGTTGTGTCTAATGTGTAAAACATTTCATTTCATTTCATTTCGATGCGTTCGGCGAGCGGGCCAAACAAATTGCCTATTGAATGATTAAACAGAGTGAAGCCGAAGCCAAAGCTGAAGCTGAGGCTGACGATGAGGCTGAGGCCATCCAAGGACGTGGCATCGCCTTTCATTTCGTATTCGCGTGCGTCCACCATAAATCATCGAGCTCGGGTCTCGAGCCTGGCGCTGCCTTGGCAACATATGAATTAGAAATTGTTACAAGTTGTGCCAAAAAAGGGGATCTGGCTGTGACTGCGGCCAGTGCGGCCTGGGAGTGTGCTGTCAACGGCTCTGTCTCGCAGCGAGCACGTGTTGACGTCCATGAAATTCTTACGGTAAAGGATTTCATTACATTTCGTTTCGTTTCATTTGCCCTTTGCCGCACGGCCGAATCGCCAAGTCAACCACCAGGTCCAAGTCCAAGTCCAAATCCGAGATACGAGATACGAAAACACGAAATACGAAATCCGAAATCTAGATCGAAATTCAACTTTAGTTCGCAACTCCCATTGGCAACCCGTCAGCACATTGCATCACGTAAAATTTGGCCAAAATGCCGCTGGCATTTGCCTATAATTCTCTCAGCCACTTTGCTGTTTCGTGTCTTATCCTTTCCTCCTCCCTCACCCTCATCCTCACCATCTCCCTTCCTCACTCCCTCACTCCCTCTCTCCCTTACTCGTGTTAATTTCTCTCGCTCTCAGTGTTTATTAGTCTGGGTTTGGCGGCTGCTTCTTCTGGCCATAAATCCTGCAACGTGTCCTGCATTCAATTTTACGTTTCCCTTTCGGTTTTCACTATATTTCATCACTTGTTGTCGCTGTTCGGTTTCTCACATTTTAGTTCCGTGACTTTAAATGGTCGCCTTCTTCCCATCTTTCCTTACACTTTGCTTGCTTTGCTATTTCCAGAACGTGAACGACAAAAGCAAAACCCGTTCTCTCTATTTAGCACCCGTGAACAACGATATTCAATTTCATAGCAATTTTCTCTTCCTTGCGTCTTTAACAGCCAGCGAAATTTTATATGGGCTTTAAACATAACTTGTGCTCAGCAGTTGACATAAAAGTTTGACGGCTTAAATCAATGGATTCATTAGCTCTATAGGTTATAGCTTAATATATATGTTAAGATATCAGCAAGATAATATCATCATGATAGCAAAGTTTTACAGTGTTTGGCAATGGATGCATTATGTCTATAGAGCATAGCTGCATTCATTTGTTAAGATACCCGCAAGATAATATGAAGCTGGACTTAACCTTTCTGTATATAATCGATTAATTAATCTGAATTCTATTTTATTTTATTATACCCTAAATAATCTAAGCTTAAGAGTGAAGGGATATTTTCAAATTTTAAATAATAGTAGCAAAATTTTTTGCCAATGCCATACTTTTTGAAGCTCCGGTAAATGGCATAAAACTTAATTTATAATAGCAGAAAATATATGGAATTCTAAAATCTAAAATTGCTTAAATATTAAAGGACAGAAATATATTATATAACTTAATGTGAATAATATCAAACAAATAATAAAAAAAAAAAAAACATGAATATATATAATCAAAAATATATGACAGAATAATATTTTAAAATATTATATTGATACAACATGAGTTTTAATCTCTTTCAGTCATGCCTCTTGTTACAATAAGGCGATAAATATCGATTTAAATTTACGCTGAAGCATCAATTGACACAAAATTGTTCCTAGGTCAAAAGATGTTTTTAGATTTATTTAAAGAATATATATTATATATACTCTTAATTATTATTAATATTAAATCTTATAGGATGTTAGATATCAATAGTATCTGCTATGTCCTGCATTGCTCCATAAATATGATTAGCTATAAAATATATCCATATATATAAATATAAAATATATATATAAAATAAATCCAAACTTCTTGGCTTTATTTTTAGCCTTTTTTACCATTATTTTCAGATGAAAAATTTTCAATATAAATATATAAATTCTTTCATACAGATAACTTTATAAAATGTTATATGTATATGTGTTCTATATCACTTCGCAAAAGGTTCATTAGGTCCATAGCAAAAACAAAAAAACCAAACTTAATTTCGTTTGTTATTTTTGCAAAGGTTTTCAATTGCGGAGCCTAAAAATCCAGCAGCCAAACCAGAAAGCGGAAATGAGCTAGAAAAAGAAAATGTGAGAAGGGCAACCACGGCGAAATTTTATAACGTGACGTTGTGTTGTGTTGGCTTTGCCCCCTTAACCGGGCTCCTAACAGTCACTCCCAACAGTCTGTCTTCACTCTTTTGCTACGAGCGCCTGCAGCTATGTACAATATTTGGCTCACATTTCTTGAACTTATTTGGCTCACACTTTGGCCGGAAGCAGCCGCATTCAGCTGGACTTAATAATACTACGTAAATTGTGGCCATGTTTGAGAGTCTTAAAAATATTTAACAATATTAAAAATATTAATATATCTCTATTTATTAATTGCCTCTAAATGCTTTTGGACTTGTTGTGGGTATATTTGGGCATAGGGTATATGCTAGTCAGGACATTGTTAACTGATTTTTGTTTTGTTCGCTTCTTTTTGCTTTTTTCTTTTAGCGTTTTTACCGCCAACACAAGATTTAATTAAACCAAAGACTTGATTTATGAACGAAAGGATTCGATGTCCGCACTGGGTTCGTCTGCTCATCGAGCTGAGGGGCAGGAGGCGGGACGGGATGGGACGGGGCACGACTGCAGCAGTTGAAAAATGCCAAGCAAATGGGGCGCACGGCTTACGGCGCTGAAAACAGATGCAGAAGTCGAAACAGTAACAGCAATAGCAGCAATAGCGCTTAGAGTTCATTGTTGTTGTAATAATGATTTGGCTCGCCCAGCCGCCAGGCCGAGGCTGGGGACGGGGGGCGGGGCACAACGTGGCATACTATATAGCACAACAGCTGAACCGGCCGTTAAAAACGTTCCCAGCGTAATACACATAAAGAATTGTTTGGCGAAGCTTGAGCCCTCCAGCTCCAACTCGAACTCCAACTTCAACTCCAACTCCAATCCGAACTTCAACTCCAACCACTCGTCGCAATTCTGGTTCACATTGTCGCTGGCAACATTTTCTATTGTTTTAACCCTTCTTTTTGCTCTATATATGTATATATTTATGCTGCTGCTGCTCGTGTGGAAGGGTTTTGGGTGCGGGCTAAAGGAAGTGGTATTTGTGGCATTCCATGGAATCGATTTAAACAAAAAAAAAAAAAAACAAAATAAAAAAATATTGAAGAAATTCAATTCAATTTGTAGCCGTTAAGAAATTTTGAATTGATACTTACGCGACTTTAAAGAAAAATTTTGTAGTATTTATTATTAAGAAAACAAAATATATTGTGGCTTTGCGAAAGAAGCTTTTTTTAAATTAATAGATACCCACTTTATGCATGTGAAAAAAAGATCTAATTGAGAAAAATTTAATATTCCGTTTCATGTAGATTGTTAATTTAACAGGGATTTAGACAAACAATAGTTAATGTTCATACATATATGGCATATGCGAAGTCTTTAATAGTTAAACTTCCCTTCACCCTCTAGCTATATTTTATACTATACTGTATTCTATATAACTCTTTAAAAAAAAAAAACAATTTTTCATAATAAAGCTATGTTTTCTATCATAATTACTTCTGGCGTGATTTTTGAGACAGCCTGTATATATATACAGGGTTGTCCATATTCGTCGGACTTATCTGAGATAGCCCATATTAAACTGACCCATGTATTGTTTTTAACGTTGAATTTTTCTATATCATCTGAGTTATAGTCCGACAATTTTTTTCCCCATATAACGCTTTTTTTTCTGCTTTTAATAAAGCAAAACACTTTCTTTTATTTATTCTGTTTTATTCTGCTATAAATACAACCAAATTTGGCTATACTTCATATCAGAAGTTTTTTTTTTTTTGAATTTTGAAAAAAAAGTGAGGATAGGTCAGGATAGCCCATAAATTCAGTTATAGCATCCTGTATAAAAAATCCTTTATACATATATATAGTTTTACCTACGCATAGCTATGGCTTAAAAGTCAAATATTGTAGCTTAGTTTGATTCTGAACCATCTAGACCAAAAATCACCATAGATGCTGACATTAATCGTAAAATCAAGTAGAACACTAACCCTTCATTTCACACCTGCCAGACCGCATACATCCCTTGCGAAATCCTCGCACTCATCCATTGTTCATGGTCATAGTTTCATATCAAGTTTTTCATCTATTTTCAGTGTCAATTTATGGTCAAGTTTCATATTGAAATAGATCCCAAAATATATAAGTAATAGTCTGAAAAATAAAAAATAAAATAAAGAAATAATAATAAATAAATTTTGGAGAGGTATCAAATAGGTAGTAGCAAAACTACTACTAATTCGCTATCTCTCTGTAGCCACCAAGTATGGGGTATTTGTTAGTCGAGCAGTGCACACATGTTATGCGAATTATTTTAATCTCAATCACTATTTTAATTTCTTATCATATGTGCTCTGCTACTATTTCCATATCTGTCGATAGTATCCAATTATGGGGTATTTGTTAGTCGAGTCGACTTGATGTCTGCTCTGCTACAATTCCAATGTCTCTCTATAGTCATCAATTATTAAATATGTTTAAGTTGAGCAAGGCCGGCCATTCAGATCATAATTTCTTATCAAGTGAATTGAAGTCGGTTCTGCTACTATTTCCATGTCTCTCAATGTTATACAAGTGTGGGGTATTTATTAGTCGAGCACAGTTAGTCAGATTATTATCAACTGAATTGATGTCTACTCACTACTATTTCCATATCTCCATTATATATTATTAGGTATGTTTTAGTCGAGCATCGCTTGGTTAGATCCTTACTTCTAATCAAGTGAATTGATGTCATGCGAATTATTTTAATAATCTCTGCTCCGACGAGCGTGCACAATGGCGTCTGGCTAGCTAAACTCTAAGCTCTGTCCACAATGCTCAAATTCTGGTTGCACGTGGTCATGGCAGCAATGCAGTTTATTAATTTCATATTTAGTTCAGTTGGCGATTGTTTTCGTTCTTGTTTGTTTTTTTTCTCTGTCTAAATTTTGGTATGCGTCGGTCATGGGTCAACAGAATGTGTATAGATGTGTATTTATTCAAATATGAATGCTAATTGGGCTGGCTAGGCCAGTGAGCTCTATCGACTGCCCACAGCCGACCACAAAAATGGGTGCAGCCCTGGTCAGTTGCCCAAGGCGCATACAGCATACAGCATACAGCAAACGGCAACAGCAACAACAGCAACAGCAACAGCAACAAACTGTAACAGAAAAACTACAAGAAGGTCCACAAATTTCTCATAAAGTTTGTTATTTCAACCGCTGGCGGTGGAGTCTGCACTGGCAGTAAAAACTTTATAAGTATCCAGCCAGGCAACAACAACAGCAACAACAACAACAGAAGCTACTATCCAGTCCAGCCGCCTACTGCCACGCCCCCTACCCCCTGTCGCTCATTCTCGCTGTCAGCTCGTCCCAGCTCGCTTATTGTTCACCACAACCTCAGTTTTTGCTAATTTTGAGTATTGCCATCGTAAATCTTTTCATTAAGAAAACTTTGCATAAGTTTTTGCCGCTTGTTGTTGTTGTTGTTGTTGCTGTTGGTGTTGCCTTCATCAGAGCACTTCAACGTGGCAGCATCCGCACCACCCCCCGCCTCCACCCCCCAGAAATCCGCACCCGCATCCGCCTTTGCGAGCCATTTCTTTTTTGCCCAGCCGCCTTTTCGTCGGCGTGTTTTCGTTATTAGTCTGATTAATTTGGCTCTTTTCATAAATTGCCAACAGTATCCTAGCCGCAGTTGCCCCAAAATCAAGCGCTCCTCCTCCCTGCCATCAACTGAATGCAACCCTAGGCGGAGATAAGTCCGCAGAGTCAGAGCTACAACATTACAGAACAACTGAAGAACAACTTGGCATCACCCAACGCACAACGACTTGCCTAATACACTCAAGTTTATAGTTGAGTTCTAGCTTCAAGTTAATTAAGATAATATATATATAGATACATACATTTATATATTATGAAAGCCTTTATTTCAATTGTCTCTCAATTATTTATACGACTCTAGTGCTAATGGCTTCGCTTTGCCTTTTGAGCTCTATTGAGTTCTTTTCTTTTTTGTATTCTCTTGATGTCATTATAGTTCATTATAGTTCAACATCGATGGCACTATAGTTAAGTATCGACAACATTATAGCTAAGTATTGATATAGCTAAGTAAGCTATTTTCCCTTTTGAATTGACTGAATACTCTTCTCCTCATTTCTTCTAATGACATTCTAGTAGAGTATTGATGGCACTAAAGTTAAGTATGCCTAGCCTTATAGTTAAGTGTCCACAGTATAGCTAAGTATCGATAACTTTATAGTTAGGCATCGATATTTATCGCCCCTAATTCCTATTGGATTACTACAATATATATTTATCTTCCACTCGCCTCTCTCTCGCCAAGTTGCTTTAAATAGCAAATGGATCCTTTTCCGTTTTAAGTCTGTGTAAAAGCCAGCGAAACATTTTCGACTTGTCGACGTTGTTTGCTGTTGTTGTTGTTGTTGTTGTTTGAGCTGCGTGAAGAGGCAAACTCTTCAGAGAACCACATCATACATTATCCTAATAAAGGATAATTCATTAGTATTTGAACTTTTTGGCATTTTTTGAAGTCTCTTTGGCCGATGGGGGCCAAGCGCCATTTTAATTGCTGGCGCTTCCACAGACCCAGCAACAGCAGCAGAGGCAGAAGCAACAGCAACTTTAGCCTCAGCTTCTTCAGCTGCTTCTTCTTGGCACATTTTATTACGCTGATTTGAGCTCAATTTGTTGTTGTTGCTGGTTTGAATTTCGTTTTCGTCTTTTTATTATTATTTTTATATTTTCTTCTATGTTTTTTCTTTTTTTTTTGTCGGCTAGCTGTTTGCTTCCATTAAAAAATTCCGCAGTGTTTCAATTTTCTGAAGCCAGGATATTTCACGAATGTTTATTAATAAAAATTTTATGAAATCAATAAAAAGCGGCGGCTATAACATGCGGGCAGCGGGGGTGGTTGGGGTGGTTGGGGTGCTTGGGGTGCTTGGGGTGCTTGGGGTGTTGGCTGCTTGTTGGCTCGCTTGATGAGAATGCCAAAATCGGCAGTAGCAGATTGAAGCTGCTTTGGCTTTATGCTCTCGTCCCCCAATCTCGTAGTTTCATTAGTGTGGCAACCACTTGGTTGGCCTGGCCCGTGCTACGTCCACCAACTCCACCACTCGCTCTGCGGCTCGCTGAAAAATGGCATCGTCGCACTTAAGCCAAAAGGTAAAGTGGAAAAGCGAAAAAGTGGCAAAAACTGCGAAAGTGAGGGAAAGTGAGCAAAGTGCAAAGACAGCGCACAAAGAGCATGTGGTATCTTATTTTAAGCTGTCAGCTGAGGCCAACCACCCAGCCCCCCAACCCCTCAACCCCTCAACCACCCAAGCCCCCAACCACCCAACCCATCCAACCGCCCGTCACTCATTATGCGCTGTGGCATGCGCTGCCTTAGCGTGACATATATTAGAATGGATTTTTAATGGATTTTACGCCAAACTAATGTCGCTACGTTGGCCCTGTGGCTGCCTGGCTGGGGCACCTTGCCTTGAAGTAAGCTGTGCTCCTCTGACTCTGCCTCTGCTCCAACACATTGTCCTGGGTTGCCGACTCCAAAGGCTATTCGTTTCAACCTGCGAAACTATTAATTCAACATGCCAAGGCACTGAGCTAAGTTGCTTACGCCCTTTATGCTAATGCCACAGACAGATGAGATAAGACTGTAAGTAAATTTCACAATGAGACCAAAGTATGAGAGATTTTATAAGAGTGAAGACTTGGCGCTAGCCGAAGTCTCCGCAATGAGCTCTTTTAGGGACTCAGGTTCATGCACAGACGAAATAAAACTGTTAGTAAATTTTTCAATTTTATAAAACTATAAGAGATTGTATAAGAGATTTTATAAGAGCGCTTGAGGCGTCCTTTCTGACTCAGCTTAAGTTTTTCTTCTCTAACTGCAATTGGAATTGCTCTCAATCTTAGATCACTTCACAGATCGTTAATATAAGGCTGCAAGTATAATTTTACAAGTTGATAAAAGTATAAGAGATTTTATAAGTTCATCTTATCAGTTCACTTTACAGAAAAATGAGCTAAGGTTGCGGGAAAACTGCACAATATGAATCTTTGATTAACGTATAAGAGATTTTATAAGAGCTCTCGAAGACTTTGATCTACGCTAACTTAAATCTCTACTACAAATACATTTGTTCTTAAGCTTAGTTCATATTTTATATTTTCAGTTTTAATAAATTGAGTTTTTTTTTTTTTTAATATTAAAAAACTAAATGAATATAATTCCGGGTTAATAATAAAAATGTTTTAAATAATTATTTAAAGTAAAGCTAAAAATATATGTAAATCAAATCTTAAATTATAAAACGGATATTTGTTTTACTTATTTTAAATTTTTTTTTTTTTATTCCCTGAACCCATTAAAAATGGGAAATCAGGGTATAATGGTTTTGTTAAAAGTATGTAACAGGCAGAAGGAGGCGTGGCAGACCCCATAAAGTATATATATTCTTGATCAGGGCGACAAAAAAAGTTGATCTAGCCCTGTCCGTCTGTCTGTCTGTCTGTCCGTCTGTCCGTCTGTCCGTATGTTTGAACGCGTCGATTTCAGAAGATATAGGAGCTAGAGACTTGAAATTTGAAACTGTAGGTCCGTATATTGCATGCGCAGATCAAGTTTATTTTTAAAAATCGATAACTGCTTCTGTTTTTTTGTTATCGATAAAAAACCTTATCGAAAATCAGTTATAAAATTATATCTTCTACACCTTTGAAGATAGAGTCTCCAAATTTAAAATGTAGAATCATGTGTATTTTTAAGATTTTCGGTTTTTGTCATATTTCACGCCCCACCCCTCATAACACCCCCTTTCCTACAAGTTTGCAAAAACCGTATTTCAAATACTAGAGACTTGTGAGTTGATACATACACACATTTTAATGTTATTATCACGGTCTGAAAGTTTTATCAAGATTGTCCGTCTACAAAAAAAGTTATTAAACAATTAAGTTCTCAAAGTAAGCTCACATGGCAGCCCATGCCTGTTTATACGTGCGTGCTTATGTGTGTATGTGTGTGTGCATGTGTAAGTAGAAGTGGAACGACGAATTATTAAAATATTAGTTCCTGGAAGGGTTCAGGGGATCTCGTAGTCGAGCAGTCTCGACTAGAGCTTTTTTACTTGTTTTAATTTGTTTTTAACTTAATACTATATAAAAAGTAATTATAAGTTGTGGTTCACCACAACATTTTGATGAGCTCCCTGTTTTATTAAGTTTTTTATATCTAATTTTTTGCAAATTCTAAAAAAGCAAGTTTAGATTTTAAATATGGAAAAGTAATCATCTTCATATCATGATGATTTCATTTCAATCAATTTACCAAGACCAACAGTTAACTGTAAGACTCTAAGATGCAATGCATTTCTGAAATGTTCTTTATCGAATTCTTCAGCTCTCCATGAAATGATTTATTATTGAATTAATATTTCAAATATAAATGAAATAAAACTCCAATTCGTGCGCAGCAGTTGGCATTTGCTCAGTTCAATGATGCTTCCAGCTCTCTAGTTTCCACACCCACAAACACCACTCACTCTCCCTCCACTCACATCGTTCCATTCCGCCTCCTGCTCGATGCCGGAGTTCGCTCAGCCAACCCAGCCCATTGCTCTTGCACTAGTATTGCCGGCTCGCTCGCACGCACGCCCAGTCAGGCATATGCCGAACATTTTCTTGAATAAATGTTGCGGTTAACCACAACTTATAATTGGTCGAAATGCCTTACGCTCGAACAGAGCATGAGGCGTCTCTCAGTATGTGTGTGTGCGACTTACCCTTAAAGCATGCAGGCCTAAGAGTGCGCGCGTGTGTGTGTGTGTGTGTGTGTGTGTGCACATAAAATAATGGCGATTTCTTGAAACAAGCAGTTATCATTTCATATGAAAACATTTGCCAAAAAAGTAAATATCAATACAAAAAAAATGCAGGAAAGCAAATAATCAGAAAAAAGAAGAAACAATTTACTTAAGATTTGGAGGAACGCAAAGCTTTTAGCTAGCGCCATCTGTTAGCTTTGGACGGCAACTCAGCTCTAAAAAAAATCAGCTGGCAGCGAAAAGTAAGGAAAAAAAATCCGCCAAGCAATGCAAAGTTGCGCCTTGGCCAACGTCTTGGACTTGGTGCGCCAAGGAAACGCCAAGTCAGGTCGTGAATCCCGTGTGAAAGGGGGTGAATGTCTAAGTTAAAAGTTATGCGCAGACGCAGCGCAGCAATACCCACACACACACTCACACACACACGCACACACACACACCCAAACACACACAGGCAGTGGGCAACCCTCAAGTATTTTCGGAAGTAATTTTTTGCTGCTGCTCGGCGAGAAAAGTTAAAGAAAACTTTGGCAAGCTTTTCGCTGCTTATGAAAATTGCTTATGATATTTTTTCTTGTCGGTTTTCCATTTTCTTCGTTTTTTTTTTTGTTATTTGACTCTGCTGCTCATTTTGTTGGGCGCAACAGGCGCCGCTAGATGGCGCCAGGCGTGCAGTGAACGCAACGAAAAGTGCAACGAGCCACAAATGTTTGCTAATAAATAAACATGCGTAATGAAAACTAATGAATAATGTAATCATTTTCCATTTTCTAATTTTGATATTTTAATTAAAATGATTTGCAACTCGTAAAAACCGCAAAACGATTTCAAATCATTCTGCCCGGGTCCCCAAAATGTATTCAAATCATATCATACACATGTAGGCATACACACACTCACACACACACACACACACGCACACACACACACTTGTGCATTGTTGTTGCCATTTTGTTTTAAAATGATCGTATTTATTTTGCAATTGCCAAAAATCAAAATCATTTTTGGTGCCATAGTCGTGGCTGCCGTTGCCAAAAACATGAACAACAACAACAACAACAACAATGGGCGTATGTGTGTGTGTGTGTGTGTGTGTGTGTGTGTATGGGTTAACCTTTTGTGCGGTAAACGCAACGAGTTTCGCTTTTTGTGCGTTTGGCTGGAGTGGTCAGCGCTTTGAATGTTTAACAGTTTGATTGCTTCCAGCCGAAAATAATAGAAATATGCTTAATATAATGAATAATAATAATAATAATGCATGCAGCGCATTTTATTAAATATGAAATATGATTTTTGCCGCCAATTTAAAATTTGTATAAATATATGCAAAAATAAATGAAATCATGCTGCCGAATATCGCGAAAATTAAATACCCTATTTAGGAGGAAAACTTCAATGTTTATAGTTTTAATGGATGTGTTGTAGATATGAGATATAGTTGAGGTAGATTGAGCTTAGATGATGCAGAATATATTCGTATAATATATATATATACATAAATATTATATATATAATAATATTTGTAATTGCTGACTGTTGAAAGGTCATAAATAAGAATTCGGAAAAATATGTGGCTGTAATTCGATTATAACAAGTCATCAAATGTACTAAGGTATATTTATGTATAGATTAAAACTTATATAATAAAAGAACTAATATAATATGTAAGGTATTCTTTTGGAATTAGAACTATGTATGGGCTATAATATATATGTATATGTCTATATATAGATATACAAATATGTATAAACTACAACTAATATAGAAATAAATATAATATATAATAAAATATATAATATAGAGATACTGCGAGACCAGCGTAAACTGCTGTAATACTTTTTGAACTTATGAGAATTGTATAGAAGGGCAGTACTCAGCAATATAAAGAGCGGCGTGCAGAGGAGTGATATATATATATAAGTATATATATGTTATATATGCAATTTCTGCTTCTGTCTGCTTCTTTTACCGCTTTTGCATGCTGCTCTTCTATGCAATTCTCAAATCTCTTTTATGGTCTACGCTGACCATGCGCCTTCATACAGATGCCTTCAACGACCACGTTCAGTTTAGTGGAGCAATTTGAAATGACTGCTTGAGTATGGTTTATCGATGAAGCAGGACAGGAAGCAGAACTTCCAGCGCTCCATGAGATCTATGAGATAATCGATGAGCTGCAATTAATAATGCACTCTTATACTATGAAATTTTTTGACAGGTACATATGTATATACCCAATTATGATATTTATTACAGAAATCTATATTATCACAATATATTCTTATATTAATTTCCCATAAGGTACATCTAATAATTTCTCTTTAATTTCAAATCGAATCGGATTAAGTCACAGCCTCATCTGAGTCCAGCTAATTTTTAATGAACCAACATTTTATTTGTTTTTCTCTTACTCTCTCTCTCTCTCTCTCTCTCCCTCTCTCTCTACTTTTTATTGTAATAATTTTATTCCGCTCTATACATATCTAGTATGTATACATACACATACATATGTATGCATCTAGTTAGTTAGACTGTACACTATGTTCTCGAATATATGCCATCTCTGTTTAGACGGCTGTCGCCGTCTCTTTCCTTTGCCCAGCTAAATCTGCAGCTGTGCAAATGCAATCAATTTAGTAGCAAATTGCATAATTCGACTTCAATATACATTTTCGTTCGCTGCGACTAACTAAAACATTGCCAAACTGTCGCCCCTGTCTGTGTGAGCTTGTGTGCTTGTGAGTGTGTGCATTTCTGTATGTATTGGAGCATTAAAATTAATTAGATTCGAGGGAGTAATTCCAGCGACAACCGCACGAATTAATTGATTCAAATCAATATTCGGCATTTGGGCCATGCTCGAAAAACTAACCAAAAACCGAACCAGCAGCCCTCAAAATAAGGTGACATCCGACCCACCCCAGCAAACGGCTGACAGCGCCACCATGTGTATATCCGTCCGTTGCCCACATACGCATCCACAACTCCATCCACATCCACATCCACATCCACATTCACATTCACATCCACATCGACATTCATCAGCAGCAACGCCGTGGTGGCCACACTAACAAACCATATTGAAAACGTGCTCCAATCGTTGAGAGTTGAGTTTGATTTGTCTGACAGTTTTGTTCATCCTCCATCCCACCCACATCAGAGCCAGCTCCTCACTGCCCCACTCTGATGCTCACCCAGGACTTCGATATCGCATCTATTTGCCTTGTCCAAAAATTGCAATGCCAACACTAAACACAAATGTGGCCGATGATTGCTTGTCGACTGGTCAGCGGGTGGGCGGGGCTTTGGGGGTACTTTGGGGGCTTGGGACTGGCTCAGATAAACAGGAGTTGTGCAGATGAAATACATTTCAATTAGTTGATACAGCAACTGTAAATGGTCTTAGCTTAACTATCGCAGCAGGGAGAGGTGGAGCAAGGAGCACAGCTCTCTGCATAAAACAGATTTTTAACGAACTGAAAGATTCAATTAAAAACTCTGCAAATCGACAGAGACTGAGATCGAGATGAGACTGTCGCAAACATAGCCTATGAGCTATCGATTCTTTTTAAAAACCAACTCGATTTGCAAGTGCTACACGGATCTACTAAAAAAAATCTAAGAGTCTAGCTATTATATCCGTCCGTCTGTCCGTATGTGTGAACGCGTCGATCTCAGAAGATATAAGAGCTAGAGACTTGAAATTGTTTTATTCGTAGGTCTATATACTGTACGCGCATTTCGAGTTTGTTTCAAGAAATCGATAACTGCTCCCGTTATTTTGTTATCGATTAAAAGCCTTATCGAAAACCAGTAAAAAAATTATATTTCCTACATCATTAAAGCTAGAGTCTCCAAATGTAAAATGCAGATTCATATGTGTTTTTAAGAATTTCGGTTTTTGTCATATATCACCCCCACCCCTCAAAACACCCCCTTACCAACAAGTTTGCAAAAGCCGTATTTTAAGTACTAGAGACTTCTGCGTTGGCTCATACACACATTTAAATGTTACTATCATGGTCTAAAAGTTTTATCAAGATTGTTATTTAACAAATAAGTTCCCACAGTAAGCCCACACAGCAGCCTATGCCTGTTTATACGAGCGTGCGTATGTGTGTATGTGTGTGTGCATGTGTAAGTAGAAATGAAGCGACGAATTATTGAAATATTAGTTTCTAAAAGGGTTCAGGGGATCTCGTAGACGAGCAGTCTCGACTAGAGCTTTCTTACTTGTTTATTTGAATTTTTATTTTTCATTTATTTACTTTTTAAGATTTGAGAAAATGAGAATGGAAAATGAATAAAACTGTTGCAAAATATAAGTTTTTGTAAATCAAAATGTTTTAAGTAAAAAATAAATATATTTTATAATGAATTTAATATTATATTACAATATATTAAAAATAAATCAATAAAAAAACTATATTATATTATAATATATTAAAATATAAACTGCTTAAATCAATAAGATCAGAAGGTTGAGTATTCATATCATGTCGGGGTCATCAATTATGGATAGGGGTCACCAGTTTATGGTGATGGCTATTAAAGATATCTCCAAATATTTTAATGTAAAGATAACAATATTTATTATTTATTTATGAGAATGTGTGTGATTATAAATTATCGAATATATCGACTGGAACATAAAGATTAAAGAGCAGTTAATAATAATTTTCTTCAACTTGCATTCGATGTATGCAGAACTTGAAGATAATTTTAATAAATTTCAAAATAAATCCAGAAGTTTTCCGAACTTAGTTACCTTAGCATTTGATGTCAGTCGAGAGCAAATGCTGAGCTGGCCTTAGTTTGATGTGACATTCGTTTTTCATTCGTCATCTGCTTCAGAGCTGTAAAACATGTAAGTTTATTTTATATAATTTTTAATTTACTATATATGTATATTCATTTCTTGGAACTGCAAGACGCATTGATCAATATGAGCAAAGAAACGAAGCTGATTGACGAAGCGATGCCCCGCAAGCGAAAGGCGGAGTCACCGCAGCAGCTCCAAGAAGCTCCACCCAGCCCAGAGGATACGGAGCCAGCCCTAGCGAAGGTGGCTAAGCTCAACACTGAGTTTGGGTCTAATGTTGAGCCCAACTCGAAGCCCATTGAGTCTGTAGAGATCCAACGGCAGAGCTTTTTAATCGAGAAAAACCACCTGCTGCGGCTGCTCAAGTGGCTGTCCAGTCGCAAGCTTAAACACATCAATTGGCCCTTCAATAACTGCGATATGTGGCGCGAATTCGGCGAGAGTATGGACTACGATTACGACGCCGAAGAGAAACTGGACTACCGCATATTGCGAACTATGCTCAAAAACGGAAAAATCAAGACCTTTGAGGAATTTGTCGAGAAATTGAAGAAAATGGGTCGCAATGCGATTATCTGTATGCCGAGTACACATGTGAAGCGGGCGGTGAAGCGGATGACTCGACTTCTGGAGTCACGTTTGGATGATCACCGCAGGTCTATAATCGAGGAGAAGAAGCAACTGCGGGAGACGGCAAAGGACAACAAATAAGAAAACTCTAGTCGGTGGTGCACGAAGAGGACATCCCCTGAGTCGCGAATGATCTGAGTTGTTATATATACGCATCTGTCTTTATGAAAGCACCACGCAATGTTCGAACAGCGGCGAAAACTCAACAACTTCGCTGCTGCTAGAGGGCGACATACGAAACAAAAAACTAAAGCAGTTGCTGAAGTTCAATAAAAATTGAGATCCTTAGAACATTTGTGAATGTACTCATATCAACATAGAAAACAGCCCATGTTTGTTTTAATGTATGTAAGTATGTATGTGTGCACACGCATAGGAAAATTACATTACTATTTCCTTTGTTTTGTTAAATAAGTTATGAGGTGTTAAACGAAACCTAATTAAATTTTCAGCATTCGATCTTCATATTGAATATTTGACATTTTATAAAAAGAGCCAAGTCATTTACAATTAGCTACACTTGCTACTGACCTTCAAAGGGGAGTAAGCTCAAATTTGGAGCTGGTATCCAAAATATAACAAAAACCGAAACTGTATAAATTTCATTGGAAAATTTGGAGACTCTAGCTTGAAGGAAGTACGAGATATCATTTTTGGCTCCTGTTAAGGTTTTTAATCGATAGCACTCAAACGAGAAAAGTTATCGATTTTATTTCAAAACAAACTCAATCTGCGCGTGCTGACCTACAGCAAAAGTTTCAAGTCTCTAGCTCTAGCTAGATGCGTTCAAATGGACAATCGGACGGACGGACAGAGCTAAATCAACTCAGGTCATTGAACTGATCAAGAATATATACTTTATTGCTTTACTTTATGGGGTCTGTTACGCCTCCTTCTTCCCGTTACTTACATTTTAGCAAAACCGTTATACCCTGATTTCCCCATTATCAATGGGCTCAGGGCATGAAAAGCTAGCAAATGAGTAAAATCATGAAGTGAAATGAAGAGAAAATTATATTGACAAGGACTGGCTATTGAGGTATATTGCACTATGAAGATTCTGGTTAACAATAAAAAAAGTCAGCGTTATCATGCGAAAAACATGAGAGGAAATTCGAATCGGGCCTGAATGCATTTGGGCATTCGATTCATTCAAATGCCCCCAATAACAATGACAGGGCAAATAATGCACAGAGAAATGTAACTTTGAGCTCATTTATCCTTTCATTTGGGCAACGGTGAACCGTAAACCATGTGAACCGGCCAACGGGCAGCGGCCACTGGCAACCTACGAGCTGCGACCTGTGATCTGCGACCTGCGACCTGCGACCTGCGACCTGCGATTGCCATTGCCACCGGGGAGGCTATCAAAGCGCGAATGCCAAAAATGCAACGCCAACCAAACGGAAATGTAGAAAAACAATGGAAACCACAGCAAAGAATGTTTTCATACCTTTTAGTCAGCGCCAGCGTTTGTGCGTGCGTGTGTGTGTGTGTGTGTGTGTGTGTGTGTGTGCGTGTGTGTGTGTATGCATATGTATGTGGCAGGGTGCACATATGTAGCAGCCGTTAAATATTTGCGCGTTGCGAACAACGCGAGTTGCGGCAACAGATTTCCAAATGCACCAACAAGATAAAGGGAGTGAGAGAAAGAAAGCAACAGAGAGGGAGTCAAAGAGAGAACGAGCGAGAGAGAGAGAGAGAGAGAGAGAGAGAGAGAGAGAGGCGTCGCATAATTTGCGCCGACCAAAATCTCTGCAATATTTTGCTGGCCATTCACCTGCATCCGAGTCCATTTGGGAGCTATTCGGAACTTTTCTGCTCATTTGAATTGTTAACGTTTGTTGATGTTGGCTGGTGTTGTTGATGTTGTTCTTGTTGTTGTATTTCGTTTGCGGGATTACAAGTATTTTTATGTATTTTTTGCACACTCTAGAATAGACTATCAGCAGTTTGTTAGCAAATGAGCACTGGAGATGAGATGAGTTGGGCATATCAGTAGCCATAGCAATTCAATGAGAGTAGAATTAAGTGAAGTGAGATATTTAGGAAAAGGACAAAGTTTCGGGCTAACAATAGAGAGACTGTCTGACCAATTATAGTGGAAATATCAGAGGAAATCAAATTAGGGTGCAAATCATTTGGACCTCTTTAAGCCTCCTCTAGTCGTTATAATGATCAGCTCAAATCAATCATCATCAATCAATCGCAAGAAAGCTGCCCATTCGAAACATTACCTAGAAATAAACCTGCTGTATATATACATTTAGATTAGCAAATAATCTAAACCTGGCGATATTAATATAAAACACAATGTTGATATAAGCGCAAACAAAAAATCCGAGTGCTTACTATTAAAAAATAACACATTTTTAGTTTTTCATACCCTGAACCCATTGAAAATGGAAAATCAGGGTGTAAAACTTATAAACAAAGCGAAGCACTTAACGTTGAGGAACGCAAAGCAATTTTCCTATTAGAGTGCACGCATACTTACACACACTCAAACAAACATGGGCTGTTTTCTATGTTGATATGAGTGCATTCACAAATGTTCTAAGAATCTCAATTTTTATTGAATTGTATTTGAATTGTGAAGCTGTTCAGTTTTCGCCGCTGTTTTTTCGACCATTGCAGTGGTGCCGCTGGAAGGGCCGATGCACGTCATACTAAAGTTGGGCGGGTTCGAATCGTTTGTTTCTCTTTTATTTATGGCAAACATGCTATTCAATTGTGGTGCGACTTCGAATGAGGCAGGAAAGTTTTAATTTTTTAAAGCAATCCTTTGTGTTTTTATTTATTCTTCTTTTATAAAGACAGATGCGTATATATAACAACTCAGATCATTCGCGATTCACAGGATGTCCTCTTTGGGCACCACCGACTAGAGTTTTCTTATTTGTTGTCCTTTGCCGTCTCCCGCAGTTGCTTCTTCTCCTCGATTATAGACCTGCGGTGATCATCCAAACGTGACTCCAGAAGTCGAGTTATCCGCTTCACATGTGTACTCGGCATACAGATAATCGCATTGCGACCCATTTTCTTCAATTTCTCGACAAATTCCTCAAAGGTCTTGATTTTTCCGTTTATGAGCATAGTTCGCAATATGCGCCCATCCAGTTTCTCTTCGGCGTCGTAATCGTAGTCCATATTCTCGCCAAATTCACGCCACATATCGCAGTTATTGAAGGGCCAATTGATGTGTTTAAGCTTGCGACTGGACAGCCACTTGAGCAGCCGCAGCGAGTGGTTCTTTTCGATTAAATAGCTCTGCCGTTGGATCTCTACGTCCGGGTTCGCCACAGACTCAATGGGCTTCGAGTTGGGCTCAACAATAGACCCAAACTCAGTGTTGAGCTTAGCCACCTTCGCTAGGGCTGGTTCCGTATCCTCTGGACTGGGTGGAGCTTCTTGGAGCTGCTGCGGTGACTCCGCCTTTCGCTTGCGGGGCATCGCTTCGTCAATCAGCTTCGTTTCTTTGCTCATATTGATCAATGCGTCTTGCAGTTCCAAGAAATGAATATACATATATAGTAAATTAAAAATTATATAAAATTAAAAAATTTACATGTGATACAGCTCTGAAGCAGATGACGAATGAAAATCGAATGTCACATCAAACTAAAGCCAGCTCAGCATTTGCTCTCGACTGACATCAAATGCTAAGGTAACTAAGTTCGGAAAACTTCTGGATTTATTTTGAAAGTTAATTTAATTGATTTAAGCAATTTATATTTTTTATAATATAATATACTTTTTCATTATAATATAGATTTATTTATTGACCTAAAAGTTTTTGGATTAAACAAATTTATATCATGCAAAAAGTTTATTCATTTTATTTTATCTGTTAAAATCATTTGAATATTCTCAACTATTAAAAGTTTAATTTATAAAAATGTTTATTCAAAAAATATATATATATATATACTTATATAAATAAATAAATAAAGTTGTTGTATTTTATTTGATTTATTATTTGGTAATTTTGAATCCTAATCCTACAAAAAATACCTTGAGCGCATTGAAAATGGGGAAATCAGAATATAATGGTTTTGATAAATGTATGTTAGAAGCAGAAGGAGGTGTAGCAGACCCCATCAAGTATCTCTAATCTTGATCAAGATGACGAACTGAGCTGATTTAGCCCTGTCTGTCTGTCTGTCTGTTTATCTGTAGTCGAGCAGTCACGACTAGAGCTTTCTTACTTGTTTTTATTTATATTACTTCTTTTTTTATAAATATTTTATTTTGATTATTTTTATATATTTTGTAAAATTTGATATTCTAGGCCTTAATGAGTCTCTTATCGTATCTTCTTGTTGCCTGCTTATAGCATGCTTTATCCACTTTCTTGGCTTATCTGTCTCCATCTTCGGTCCACATACACCTCTCAGCTTATAATAATAATCATTAAGCAAAGGCAATTTCATATTTGGTGTGCCACAGAGAGACACAGAGAGACATGCTCTTTAATGCTTTGTCAGTTGAGTTCGACGGCGTCAATAACCAGCAAAGGCCAGTGGGCGGGGTGGGCGTGGCTCATATCAGTGCGCGTGTGGATGGAGCTGCATAAACAAGTTAAATATATTATCACATAATTAAAAAGTTTGTTATGCCGCCAAAGGGGCTGGGTACAGGCTGGAATTTGTTGTAGGTGTTGCTAATTAAGCGGGTGTGCCAAGACACACAGGAGCTGCACGGCAGCTGTCATGCGAGTGGCTTTAATTGGTATCATCATAAAATTTGTATACATATATATACACACATGCTCATCACTTGCATAATTGAGACACAAAGTTTCAGCAAATGAAGCGACTCAGAAAGATGATTGTCGTTACGCATAAAAGCCAAGCACCTGAGGGTTGCCAGCCACCCATACAAACATATACATATACATATATATATATATATATATATATATATATATAAGTATATATATACATATATATAAATATTATATATTTTTTGAGTAATTTCTTAAGCTGTTCGCTAATTTGCATACCCGCTCTAACATGCTTCTCATTTTATATTTTTTAATTTAATTTAATCTTTCTTTTTGGTTCCTGTTGCCAGAGCAGGAGCTCGCTTGGCTCAGCTTTATCGCCTTAATTAAAGCAGCAGCAAATGATTAGCTTAAACTTGTCGTATGTGCTGCAAAATACCGTGCATTTAGAGGCAGTTAGGCACAGTTGATCTTACACATGCTGTAATGATGAAAGGTGTTAATGTTTCTTTAGAGTGTAGACAATTATTATATAGGAACTTCCTCTTGGTCTGTACCCCAATAGCAACTATATAGGTAAGTCTCCTATATGACAAATAAGCAACATCATTCGGATGTACTTCTTTCATCATCAAAAGTTGTTAGTGTTTCTTTAAAGACTAGACCATTATTAAGAATTGTAGGAACTTCCTATTGGTCTATACTTTAATAGTCGCTATACAGATAAGTCTTTTCTATGACAAACAAGCAGCATTATTCAGTTATGCTTCTTTCAGCCTTAGCTTCAGTCAGTCAGTTTGTCAATCAGTCAATGCGGTTGCCAAGGGACTCTTTGTTGCTCATATGAAAAGTGTTAATATGCGAGGCACGCAGAGAGCAAGAGAGAGAGAGAGAGAGAGAGAGAGAGAGAGAGAGGGAGAGAGAGAGTGATGAGAAGCAACACTCTTATTTTGAATGGGATTCGCAGACAGCATCTCAAGTGGCTTCACAGTCTCCATGCAGTTAAGCCACTCTCTTGAGTTGCTGCCAAAGACATATGAGTGTGCGTGTATGTGTGTGTGTGTGTGTGTATACGTGTGCGTGTGTCTTACTATGTTTGTTTGAAATTTTATCAAGCGACGCAAGTAATGGGTAACATTTTTAATTATTCAGTGTCGCCACACACATTTACACACATACACACATACACACACACATACTCACACACACATACACTCGGTAATGGCATTTTCGGGGTAGTCAGAAATTGTGCTGCATACTTCAGGGCGCCGCCTGACTGCTAATTTGCTATGCAAACCATCTTTCGAATTCTTCTAAGTAGACACAAATAAAATGATTAAAACTTGGCCCCAGACAAACATCAAGTACAAATCTGTACTCTGAGGCGTGGCCAGACAAAAACTCACTCAGCTCAGAGCGAGAGCTAACTAACCTATTGCGGTTATACTATCTGGAAAGTATTTGAACATTTCGACTCCAGTTCCACGCCTTTGACTTCTTGCACTTCGCCAAGGGGGAAGTATGAGAGGGAGACACCAACGAGAGCGCTTTGTTATCCATAAGCCGTTGTCTGGTCTGCTGGTCTGCTGGTCCACTGTTCCGCTGTTCCGTTGGCCCGCTGCTCTTGGCCTGGCTGGCTGCTGGTTTGCAGCTTAATTGGTTGCCACAATGTGAAATAAATTGAGCGGAAAATTACGTAGCCCGCCAATCTAAACCGCAGCTAGTAGATGCTGCTCACCTCGTCTCCAATATAATTCTACCTTTGCCAATTGTCCCGATTGTGTCGTAAAAAGTGGCAAGCAATTTGTATTGCCCGGCTTCCACCCTGAATCCTGAGCTGAACGGGCCGCAGCTCAGCTAAGCTGAACAGTTTAAAGATAAAAGCCAAACCAGGATTTTAAGGCTAAAAATTTGTAAAGGTAAGTGCAGAATCAACTCAATATATTTTAGCTTTATTTGCCGCTAGGCTTGAACTCAAGATCTCTCCGACCCAAAGACTTTCACAGTATTCAATTGTTATTAATTTTCATAATGATGTGCAGTAAAATGCAAAATTATAGCTCACTATATTTTGGCTTTTCTCCCGCTAGATTTGAATTCAAAATCTCTTAATCCTAAGGAATTTCACAGTTTTCAATAGTTATTAATTTTTTTAACGATGTGCAGTAAAGGACAGACTGATAGCTCAAATATATTTTAACTTTTTTTCCCCGTTAGATTTCAGCTCAAAGTTTCTTAATCCCAAAGAATTTCACAGTTTTCAATTGTTATTAATTTTTTAATGATGTACAGCAAAGTGCAAAATTATAGCTCAATATATTTTGGCTTTTTTCCCGCTAGAAATGAACTCAAAATCTCTTAATCGCAAAGACTTCCACAGTATTCAATTGTTATTAATTTTCATAATGATGTGCAGTAAAGTGCAGAATTATAGCTCAATATATTTTGGCTTTTTTCCCGCTAGAGTTGAATTTAAAATCCCTGAGTCCCAAATAATTTCACAGTTTTCGATTGTTATTAATTTCCATAATGATTTTATTAATTGTATTTCTTTAATTAAATAGTTCTGATCATTGTTTTTCTTGTTCTTTGCTTTTGTTTTTGGTATTTGCTTGAAATCTTGTTGTCTGAAATCAAATTTTGCATTACAATTTAATACATGGAATTTTATTACTGCACAAAATTGTCCCATATATATATATATATATATATATATATATATATATATATATATATATATATATATATATATATATATATATATATATATATATATATATATATATATATATATATATATATATATATATAAATATCTATATATATAAATACATACATATATAGTTATGGCTATGTTTATGCAAAATTCAAATTCGTCAAGCAGATTTGACTTGGCTTTTTCTATTTATACACAAAGTTTTTTTGGTTTTATTTTATTTTCTATTTTTTTGTATTTTTTTTTTTATTTTTTAATATTTTTTGGTATACATCAATTATACTTTACGATCAGCTTTTGTTTTTTTTTTAGTTAAATATTATATTTTTTAAATTTCAACTTTAATTTAAAAAAAAAAAAAAAAGTGTGCTACTGGACATTTGCAAATGAGTAGATCTCTAAGACTAATGCCACTTGGCGACGATTTTTATTTTATTTTTTATATTTATTTATTTATTTTTATTTTTTGACAACTTTGTATGATCTTTAAGTTAGCGATACTGTATGTGTGTGTGTGTGTGTGTGTGGGTGTGAACTCTATATAATGCTATTAGATCGTGTTGAGATTGTTTCTAAGCTACAGTTCGATTACGAGCTGTAGCTGCTGCTAAAAACACCGTCTCGTATCAGTGATGCTGAAACTTGTAGCCAATAATGCTGCCATTCACTTAAGTGGTAAAGCTTTATGGACTAGACAAAAAAATGTTGTATGTTGTTACAGTTATTTATATGTGTTTTGCATAATTATCCATTTATATATATATATCTATATAGGTGTGTTTATTACGTATACGTAGATTAAATAGTATTTAGCTTACATTGCACAGATTTATACACATTTAAAGTACATACACACGCATATCGAAGCACATGAAAACAGTAAACAAATTCACGAACATGGATTACGGCTTAGGAACTCATATACAACGGCTCTTCGCATTTACCTGTCAACCAACTTCTTTTCTCCTTCTTTTCCTTCTTCCACTCCAAATCCCTGCTATACAGTAATTTACAGTTGTAAAATCAAAACAGAACGAAATGAAAACGTAGACGACTAAAACATCTAAATGAGAGGATCCTATATCATAAACATCGAGAACATCTACAAAAAAAAGGTATATATATATATATATTTATATTAAATATTTGTCATCATATGCGATGCTTTTCGAATCTAGAATTCGTAGTGATGCGGGTTACTTTCTCGCTCTTCTTCTTCATCATCTTGGGGGCTTGCTTTCATAATCTATCGAGGGGCTGCTATCGCCAGCTACAGCGACATTCTTAAAAATATCTAAAAATCTATTGCAAACGTTCTCAGCGCGCTCGCTCAGTGCCTCGTCGAGTTCGCTTTGGCGAATTTGAGGCGAAAGCGTTTCTGAAACTTGACCTTTTGCTTTTCGCACCATCCATTTGCTAGTTGAGTAATTTTTGCTATGCTGCTACGGCTATACACACGTAAAGTACTTTTCCATTTATAATTTATTCTTTACTTTTCATTTTTATTTTTATTTTATTTTTAGCTTTGAGTTTGACAAACTCTAACAAATTCTACTAAAATCTCTTACAAAAAAAAAAAAAAAAAAAAAAAACTCACGATTTTTCTTTGTATGTCCTATAAAATGTATATACAGAAATTTACACTCAGTAACCCACGCCCCCGCACCCACTTCCATTTCCATTTCCACTTCCACTTCCACTTCCACTCCCATTTCCATTTCCATTCCCGCCCATTTCCCCACCCAAATCCCGATACCCGCTCCCATTATCAATGTCTTGAAGTGGCTCGTGCTGCTTCTCCGCCGCTCGCCCCTCGTCGTGCTCGTGGCACTAAAGAACTGCGGAGCCGCACCACAGAACCTGACCTCAATATGGCCTCCAGACGCTGCCCCCGTTGTCAGTTGGGTTGTGGTGGCCGCGATGGGCAGCGAGCGCGGCCACCTGCCGATTGGTGTTCCCATCCTCGATGTTCCGCACCGACGCACCACAGTTGCCGATCAGCGTCAGATCGCCTGGATGCGCCACGCCCCCGCCCGTCATGATGTTGTGCTGCTGCCGTACGCCCACATTGCTGATGTGATCCATGACGCTCTGCAGCTCGCCGTGCACGGACGAGTTGGGCGAGGCGTGCGCCGGCAGCGTGTGCGAGTGGAAGCCGTGCGCCGACTGATTGGCGGCAGTGTACAGCTGCGAGTAGAGCAGGCTGGCCGGCAGCACCGGGTACAGCGAGCCATTGCAGCCGGCGGCCGTGGCGCCAGCGCCGCTGCCATGGCCGCCGCCCACGCCCACACCCACGCCGCCGCCGTAGGCCGAGGCAGAGGCATGCTGGGCCTGGTTCACAATGCCCGGAAAGTTTTGATTGGCGCCCAGCATGGCGGGATTGACGGCGCCGGCTGATGCGCCCGCCGCCCCACCGCTGCCAGCGCCAGCTGCACTCGCCGCACCGTTGGCGGCACCACCATTGCTCGCCCCGGCGCCAGTGCCGCTGCCCAGATTGGGCGTGTTGGTGGACAGCAGGTCCTCCTGCACCGGCGACTCGGCCTGCGAGCTATCGCTCAGGCTGCGCGGCCCATTCTGGCTGGAATGCACATTGTACTCGTTGCTGGCATTGGTGTGATATCGCGGCACCAGAATCGAATTGGCCCCACCACCGCCACCGCCTGCGCCCGTTGCACTACCAGCGGTGGCGCCGCTGCCAGCGCTCGCCCCATTCACCGTCGATGTTATCGATGTCTGTCCACTGGCGCCCAGCAGGCTGTGATGCGACATCTGGCCGCTGGTCGAGCCGACCAGGCTGCTGAGATGCTGATCCAAGTCACTGGCCGTCGAGTCGGGCAACACTGCGTCAAAGAAACGAGATCGATACAAATATAATAAAGTATTAGTGGAAAGTTTTTGGAGATTGAATAAGGATATGTGGACACTAAGATTAGTTAATGGTTAAGGTGTTGTTAATTCTGCTTAAACTTATCAATCAGTTAAAGGAGAGGAATATATATGTAGATGTAGATGAAGTCATAAAAGTATTCCTAATCTGAGCTAATCTGGCTACTTCAAAGGTATAACATGGAGCTTATTAGTGGAGAGAATTTGGAAGTTAAAAAAGCATATGAGTAAATAATCATTTCTAAATTGAGGGATGAGAGATGTATGTGAAGACATAAAAGTATCCCTCATCTGAGTTTTGGTTGTTCGAAAGAAATAGCATGGAGTATATCTATGAATTTTAAAAATGTTCGGTTTTTCTTTATTTTTATTTTCAACTATAAATGTATCAGAAATTTATCATAATTTTATTCAATTCTAGAGAATTTTATGAATCTCTTTGAATCCTTTTTGAGGCTTCTCTGAACCCATTAAACCCGAGAAAAAAATTGTATAATTGTAATTGCTACCATAATTGAAAAGCTCTATCAGAATTTTCAAACTTTGATTGCTAAAGGCAGATAAATTTAAATCTTTAGGAATAAATATGAAATATTATTAATCTTCATAAATAACGAGTGAAATGTATAAGAGATAGCTTCTCATATTTTTCTATTATAGAGAAAGGCACAATTATGTCTTAGGACTTGTTTTAATATTTTACAAATTAAATTATTTGCCAGTATATATAAAAAAGTTTATCCTGATCATGCAACATCTATTGCAAATACACTTAAATACACTCAAACGAACTTGAATCTTTATGAAAAAGTAAGGAATATATAGGAAAATAATGGAATGTTTTTCTATTCCAGAATGAAATACTATTTGATCTGTGAGTCTGTTTGAATGCTTTAAAGCTTAGACAAACTTTGTATTGATATTAAATTTCTTAAATGGTGAATTATCAGTTTATCATGATCAATAATAATCGATTGCTAATAATTGAATCCTTATGAATAAGTTTTTCCACTTAGAAAAGGGCATTGAGTATGAGAGATTGCTCCTAATCTTTTACTCATCCAGAGCTACTAGTATATATGAGTATCAGTTTGAATAATTAAGTCCTAGACAAGCTATGTTTGGATATTAGATTCTTTCCATGATCAATCATAAGTTTATCATGATCAATAAACATTGATTGCTAAGATTGGACAGAGTATAAGAAATTACTTCTAATGCTTTTCTATTATAAAGAGAGATACAAGTTTATTGAGTGTCTCTTGAGCTCTTTCCACATTTAAAAATAACTTTTCTCATGTTCAATAAAAATCAATGGCAATTCTCTACTTACTTGGCACACAGTCGCGATTGGTGGCGCCACTAAAGTCCTGGTTGTTGCTCTGATCATTCGACGAGCAGGTGAAGCCCAGTGCCGGATTGTTGAACTGTGCTGAAGTGGGCGTGGTGCAGGAGGAGAGTCCACTGCTGGCTAAGTACGGTGAGTAGGCAGACGCCGCCGATCCATAGCCCCAATGCGTGTTGCTGGCACCTAAACCAAATTGGGACATATCTTGGTTGTTGATATCGTTTATGTTTTTTTGTTTTTGTTTTGCATATATGTTTTGGGTTAGATTGTGTGTGTGATGAGAGCGAGATGAGGAAAAAACAAACAAAGAGAAGAACGTGATAAAAACTAGAATACGCAGCAGATGAAGTGTACGACAAACATGTGAGGTCAACTCAAAAGATAAAGCACAAAGAACCAAACCAAAAAGAAACGCAATGCAACAAAGTACCTCAGGCTGGACAGGTTAGCAAACATGGAGCACAATTATCAGCGATAAGTGTAGCCCCAGCATACACTCGTCTCTCCCATCGCCTATCCATCTACATTTGCTATCACCTATCTGCTGCCAGCAGCTACGCTGCATGGCGCTCAAATTTATGGCACATGTGGGCCGCTAATTGCAGCTCCATCATGGCCATTATGCGGGACGTCGACTGGAGCTGTGCATAAAAATTACAAACGTATCTGATGCGACGGACAGGCCAGCGCGATAACGTTTCAATGTAAGCCCCACAAGCATGGAAGGGATGGAGGGGCTCCATCATAGGCTCCATGGCCCCAAAAATGCCAATGTTAGGCGCCCACGTCGTAGAGCCTGAAGCGGGGGTGGATGGATAGGGGATGGGGGATGGGGTTGGGGTCGGAAATTTGGTTTCGGATAAAGTACAGACCACGTTGCGGGTCCAGACTCATGCACAGATAATTAGGCTTAATTAATAGCCCATTCGGAAATTATTAATTAGTTTTTATAGGCGACGGGCGCATTTTCGTATCCGGATATTGATTTTGTGGTGGCTTTATTAATGCTATTGGCTTAAATGCTTCTACCTCCATTAATTACGTTGCTTTTTGTGTACAGCTCTGCTGCTGTTGCTGTTGCTGTTGCTGTTGCTGCTCTTGTTGATGTTGTTGTTGTTTTCATTTTATTTATACTTTTTTTTTGTTTTTGTTGCTGGCATTTCGGTCTGCTGTCTGATGTTTGTTGTCCCACAGATTGACTTTCTCTGCGCATATTTTGTAACTGAATTATTAACAAGCCAGCACGATTTATAAACACACACACAATCACACTTACACACACATACAAAAACAAGGAAACAAAGCCAAATCCAATTGCGGAAAATTGCACCCGCTGTGCACCCAACACCAAAGGAAAACTCACTTTAATTGAACATAAGTGTTGACCAGCATTGAAACACAAACCTTTGATTATAATACGCGAAGCTCATTAAAAATCTTAATTTGACATATAAAGTTGTTCTTTATATTTTATATATACATACATGCATATACATATGTATATATTTCAAGTGTCATTCGAGCAGCGAAACGTTGCTTGACCGTTTCAAAGCCACAGTAAAGGCAAAAGGTACTTATATCTAGCCAAAGTAAATTGATTTTGAGTTATTCAACTAACTAAAAAACTGTTTGTAAGCCAGGTTGAGAATGTTTTGCAAAGGCTACACTGCCTAACCCAGCTTATTGTCTGCCTAGCTTAACGTTATTTAGCCAAACTGAATTGCCTTAGAATTTTTATTTATTTTTAAATCTTATAATACTTTAAACCAGGGACCGCAAATAAGAATTATGAATTTAAAAAAATTGAGGCTCAAAAAAAACTCCAAGAAGAGTGGTAAAAATATACAAAGGATATTTTTTTACGGCGAATTCAAAAACAGGATAAACTTTTATTTGCAATTTTTTATTATTAATTTATTTTTAATTATTAAAATTAATTTATATGATAAAAATCAAAAATAATTATTACACATCAATTTTTATAGAAAAATAAAATCATAATTCTTATTTTCAATTTTTATTATAAAATTAATAAATAATAAATGTGTATGTACAAGTAAATATTTACATACATATTATATATCAAATGAAAGGTATTGATGCGTAGGTTATACATATATATAGGTCTATATATGATCTAGCTCCTTTATTTCAAATGATATTGCAATTTAATTTTTATATAAAAAAAAAAAAAAAAAAAAAATCAAATCATAATTCTTATTTTTCAATTTTATAATAAAAATTGATGTGTAATAATTATTTTTGATTTTTATCATATATATTAATTTTAATAATTAAAAATATTTTATTTAAAAAAAATTAAAAAATAATTCTTATTTCTCAATTTTTTGTATAAAAATTGTAATTGTTACGGTCCCTGCTTTAAACTAAATAAAAATCAATTTCTGAACCGAATTGATGAACTTTTGAGTAGGTTACACTGCGAGTGCCAAGCCCTGCTTATTGTCAAACGATGTTTCGGCCTCTCTCTCTCTCTCACACTCTCTCTTTCTCTTTCTCTCTCTCTCTCACACTCTCTCTCTCACACTCTCTCTCTCTCTCTCTCTGTCTCTCTCTCTCTGTCTCTCTCTCTCTTTTTCTTTCAATCGCTCAAGCTTTCAGTTATACTTGGATATATTTGGACAGATGAATTGATTCAGAAATTTTATTTCTTTTTAAGACATATACTGTCTCATAAGCCAAATGCTCTTTGAGCCTTACTCTGCATATCTCTCTGCTGTCTATAATATTTGAATAGGTTAATTGATTCAGAACTTTGAATTATTTTTAAGACATTTAATACTTTGAACTAAATCAAAATCAGCATCCAAGTCAAAGTGGTGACCTTTTGAATAGGCTACACTGCGAGTGCCCAGCAGCCTTGTGTATTGTCTCATAAGACTTACTCTACATATCTTTCTGTCTCAAACGCTCATGCTGTCAATTAAATTTGGATATATAATTTATAGTATATATGATTATACATATGTATATACATGCATATATATACGCATGTATATATGTATACGTAGTTCGTTCTCTGCGGCGATAGACTTATTGCCCTCTGGCATTGGCCATTTGACGAATGAATCTCTTACTTGATATTTTATGTATATGAGTTTTTATTTTATTTCAGTGCATTTCTTTTTTGCGAAATTAATAAAATATATACCAGTAATTAAGTCAAGCAGCGACTGTCAATAAAATTTGTTAATAAATAATTCAGGTTATTTTGCTTTTTGCATATTTACAATTAAATTATGGGTAATCAGTAACAACAGACGCTTTCAGTAATCATTATTTACACATACACACACACAGGCAGTGTGGCTATACACACACAGTTATATAAATATATATTGAATTGATGTATATATATATATATATAGAGAGAGAGAAAGAGAGAGAGAGAGATAGATTGCAATGTCGCTTGGCAAATGTCAGGCTGTGTAAATCGCGTCATTTGCATTTTGATTTGTGCGCTAGACAATCGGAGGCGGGGCTGGGGCTGGGCTGGGGCTGTTCGAGACAGTGGGCGGGGCAATTAACAGTTGAATATTTTGTGCGCTGATTGAATTGCATTTGCCTTAAAGTCCCACATCTGTTTACATTCAATTCTCATCGCATCTCAAATGAAAAGCAAAAAGAAATTTAAGTCAATTTAAGTTGCTGTCACATTTGACTAACCATTAATCGCTGGCTTTGTATTTATTCATTTTTTTTTGTGTAAATCAATTAATGCGTCATTTAAATGGAAACATCAAATTTAATATAAATGCATATTTAAATGTATTATTAAATTAAATTCACCTACAACACAGACAGAAGAGACAGAACAAGTGCAAAAAAAAAGAAAAAACTAACCCACAATTTTAATTATTGATTTATAATTCTCACCAATGCAGCCAGCCAGTTTGGCGACCAGCAAATTTAACAAACTTAAACTGTTCGAACTTAGACAGCAAATCGACAGATTGAGCAAAAAAGTTTAACTGAATATTGTTCAGTGTTTATATAATGATGTTGGTTTCTGTATTTAATCTTAGTATATATATGAAGAATTCAGATTCTATGAAGAATTCAATTTATAAGTCAAAATAACACTGAGGCACTATAGCGCGAGTTTTTTCATGATGAGCCAAGGAAATCAAGCTATGAAGTCATTCAATATAATTCATTCAGATTCTATGATAAACTCAATTGGCAAGTAATAATAATATTACAGAACCAAAGCTCATATCTTCTCAGGATGAGCCAAGGATTTATAAATATACATATATTAAATTGATGTATATATAGAGAGAGAGAGAGAGAGAAAGAGAGCGAGAGAGATAGATTGCAATGTCGCTTGGCAAATGTCGTTATACAACACTTATATCTTGAGCAGCTAACCAAAACATTGATAAACATATTATATATATGCAATTACACTCGTATGATATAACATGACAAGAGAGCGTCTTATTGTCAGAGTTGAGTTGGAGGTATTACTCAAGTTGGCAGCACGCCTTTTAGGATACTCAAATTGACTCTCAGTGAGAAGGGAACAAAAAACATTAATGTATAGCTGTTGCTTAATGTGATATCCAGGGTGTTGCTGAGAGAGAATATTGTTATGTATAAGTAGAAACAAAGTGCTACTATGCCAATATACTTCTAGAGTATATTATTGGCATAGTAGCACTTTGTTGCTACTTATACATAACGCAATCATATAAGCATAAATGCAAAATCTGATCGGCTACTTGTGTATATGTTTAATGTATATGACATATACATACACATACATATACATACTCTTGTTCTGCCGCCGTTCTCAACGACATAATTCTATACATAGGAATCAAATGTATTTAGGCTAAGCTTATCATCATCATCATCATCATCATCTTTATTATCAAACGGAGCTGATGCTCCTGGTAGTGTTTTACTCAACTGCAGGCTCGAGAATGTTGCTTGTGTTTATATATATATATATGTATATTTGATAAATTTATATATATATAATACAGCTTCATCTAAATCATCTCAACTCTGTCACTCACTCAGTCAATCATATACTTGTATAACAAAATTTTCAATATGCATGGCATTGAATTCAAATCCAAATTCATCTGGCTGTTCTTTATGTCAATACAAAATGGCGACAAACACACACCTACACACACACCTACACACACACACCTACACACACACTCGCACACACTCAAAGCTGATAAAAAAGCAATGCAAATTGTTTGACGCCTGTTTTTTTTATGCCGTTTGTCGCATGCCATTGTCGATGTTGTTGTTGTTGTTGTTGCCGGTATTGTTGTTGTTGTGTTTGACCAACGTTTATTTGTTTGTTAAGCTTTGGTTAAATAAAGTGGCCAACAGTTTAATAGCCAGGCCATATCAATAACAACAACAGCAACAGCTACTAAAATCATATGCTAATACCCTGTATTTAAGCGAGTATATCTAACCTAATATGTATAACTAAATTAGCTAAAGTATTTGATTATAAATAAATAAAATAATATAAAAAAAAATAAATAAAATTTATATATTTTTTCCATTTTATGTTTCTCTTTATTAATTTTTTGTTAATTTCTTTAATAGAGTATTTCGCAGTCGTTGTTCGTGAATCTTTCCACTTTGTTGCCTACTTTTTGGCACCCGCAAAGCTCAATTTAAAAAATATATAAATATTTATAATTGAGCGCCTAATTAATGCAGTCGCTTAAAGCGACAGTAAAAATTGATGTCAAGATTTTTTTTAATATTTATTGTTTAATCGCACACGCATAGTTTGCTTTTTGCACTGCATTGCATTAAATTGCATATATTTAATTATTGTTTCTCTTTTTTCTCTTTTTGTCTCTTTTTTTGTCTCCTTCTTTTCATCGGTTTTCGGTTGGCCGCAGGTTTAAAAACTGACATTGTATTTTTGTTATTGTTTGCCTGCTCTTTTTTAAAGCCTGTCCCCTAATCGTTTCGTGTGATTTTGTGCGGTCGCATTGGGGCACACCACACAGCCCACATGCAGCCACGCCCCTTCCCTCTCCTTTCCATCCCTTACCACTCGGTACTTTTGTTGCATGCGTTTACAGTTACTCAAGTGCGAAATGAAAAATGAAGCCGAAAAGCAATAATTGAAATGCAAATGCAATTGGCATCAACTCTTACACAAGTCTATAAAAATATATCCATGTAAATAAGTATATATGATACAAATATAGTATGTCATATGTATGTTGGTTTGTGAATGATGAAAGCTGAAATGTTACTCACTCTGACAGTTGCCGATTGGCGGCATGCGGAAGCCGGATAGTGGATCCGTGGAGAAGTGGAACGGTCGCTGGCCAAATGCAAAGTGGAATTGTTGTTGTTGCCCTAAAAGGGATAACACTAAGTTTTTTTCAGTTTTAATTATCTGTCCTTAACTAGATGTTTATTTTTGCATGGATTTGGTATTTGAGTTGGTGTTAAGTGTTGAACAGTGTAAAAAGTATAGTAATTAGGAGACAAAAAATTCATAGGTTTTTATATATATTTATAGCTAGCTAGTCTAGGGCTTCATTCACGCATCTGTTTTAGTCTATAATATTGTCTCTTTCAGCTCTTTAGCGGGGTTTCTCTTTAGAGAACAGTCTACTAATAGTTGTGAAACTTTTTTTTTGGCTGCTTTTTAGTTTTTAATTATTTTAAAATGTTTTAAAAATATCTGAATAGTAAATGATAACATTATATAAAATAAGCTGCCGTTTAAATGTTGTTGATATCTCCTTTATTTTCGATTTTATAGGTGCCCAAAGATTTTTTAGCTGCTGGTTGAAATAAGCTGTAAGCCACTGTATATCTGTAAATTCTATAGAAAATCTATAAATACTACACTTTAGTAGATCAAGACACTGTATTATTGCTCTTCTTAAATTACACTCAAGAACTTGACTTAGTTTCAGTGAAAGCAAGATCGCCTGATCGTCAATCCTAAACACTTGATGTGAGCTGACAGAGCCTTTAAATTTTGCAGCTTCCGACAATGCAACTGCTACGACATTTGAGCACAAACTAAATTGTATAAATTATTTTCTGAAAGGCATAGCTCGCAAATTACTGTTGATCTTTTCTCTCTGCACTCTCTCCCATTCTTGTGTATTTTGTGTATGTATTGGTATGTGTGCGAGTGTTGAGTACGAGTAAGAGCGTACGTGAGTGTGCAAATGGCAATGTGCATGTGTATGTGAATTTCGTATTCACCGTTTGCATTAACTTTTTTGGGCTCTTTGCTTACTTACTACTGGAGTCTCATTCTACGAACGTCAGTCGCATCTCTCTTTGAACAATGTTCGTTAAGAGAGCATAACACGAATAGTTTAGCTGAAGGCGCTCAGCAGAAAATCAAAATGAAAATAACGGTAGTCTTTTGCTCAGAGCGAGAGCGAGAGCGAGTGAGGTTGATTTTGCGAACGGAGCGTAAAGAAACAAACGATCAACAGTTAATAGCAAGCTATGCTAAAAAGTTCTTAGGTAAGAGCGACATTTTGAGTTGACATTTTGAAGAGCGGAAATGTGGAAGAAGTCTGCCTAAGCTCGATCTCTCGTTCTCGCTCACTGCAGCTGATCACTTGAACAATAAAACTAAAAGAAGGCGAGCAATTGTGTTCTCTTCTTTGGTGATCTGGCAGCGGAAGACTCTTCTCAGTTGCTACTCAAAAGCTTAAGCCTTGACATAAGACAGCCTAAACTATGTCGAAATATCGCTATACATTTAAAATGATATACAGTCATTCAGCAGCTGTTAATTAATTGATGATCAAATGGCAAATACTATTGGAATTTTCAAAATGCATATCATATTGTTCACTTAAAGAACTACTTCAAAACATTTATCGTCAAGTTTGGCCAGCCTTAACTTTAAATTTTTTGTCCATAAGAATATTTAGTCAATATAAATTATTTCGATTTCGCTATAGGTGGTAATATTTATACGTCTGGTCCTACTATGATTGAGCATGTTATCAGCTGACAGACATGCACAGCTCTCTCTCACTCTCCCTCAGTCTAGCTCTCCCTCTCTCCCTCTCTCCCTCTCTCTCTGACTAGCCATCTCTTTCTGTTGCTGCCTTTAGATATGCTCTTGTTTACAGCTAAAAACTGTCGCCCATTATACAGTTTTCAACTTTACGGCAGATTGTATTCATTATAAAATAATAACCTTTTGTCTGACGTTTGCAGCAGCCTAAGCCCAGCTGTCATTGTGTGCGTGTGTATATGTGTGTATGTGTGTATGTGTGTATGTGTCTGTTTGTGCCACAGCATACTCTGTACCCTCTGCTGCTTGTTTTTCGGACACCAGAGGCCATGGCATTGCAGTCTGGCTGCTAGAGATATAAATCATGCCATGGATTGAATTGTTGCTCTCGGACTCAACAGATTACACTGGCAACAATGACAACAACAACAACAACAACAGCAGCAACAACTATAACTCCAGCAACTGTTGTTCGTCTGATAGTCTGAGTCTGAGCTCTCTAGGCTGTCTTAACATATGCAAAGTAAAATATTTCCATGCTTATAAATATGCATTTGGCAGCTGCTAAACGTGGCGTCGACTGCGTTTATCGAACACTCGGCTGGGACTACAGACTTAGGCAACTGAGAAGGCTGCATGGACTAGAAGATACTCCTTTTTGAAGGGTTTCCGAGAACGACCTTAGCACTAGATAAGTACTCTTTCTTGTGCAGCTGCTGCTTATTCTCATAATATAATAATGGCTCTTGATTCCGTTGAAATTTTTGGACTAAAGTTTCTCATATGAGTTTGTAATAGATAGGGAAGTGAACTCAAAATGTCTTCTTAACTGTAAGAAATTATGGGACTAAGGTGCTTTTTTCTCATATGACTTCATAAAAGATAGAGAAGTGAAGTGCATGAAAGCGAAGATATAAAGTTAAAGCTATACGGACCTAAGCCTATTCTCCTGAATCTCCTTATACTTAGACTTAGCTTATCCTACCAAATAAGGCATTCAAAGTTGTTTTCATCTAACATGTAGATTCAACTAATATACTCCATTTTTTGTTTGAGAATTTCTCTCATTCAGAGTCTAAAGTAAAATGAAATTAACAATTAGAAAAGCAGCCTAAGAATATGCAAAGAGCTCTGATGTATTTTGTTTGTAGTGTTTTATTGCTGTTGATATATATGTATGTATGTATGTATGTGAGTGTGTGTGTGTGTGTGATCTTGGCCAGACTTGGACAGAGCTGGTTTTGGCCATTGAGTAGTAAGCAGTAGTAGTAGTAATTATACTTACTGGTTTTGGAGCGTGGCTCGCGTGGCCCATCGACAGTCACTTTGATCGCCTTGTTGTAGGTGGCTATATGGGGTGGATTCGTTGACACGGTGATGGTTAGTGTGAAGCTCTTGCCTGGAACGAGGTCAGAATAAAACAAAACTGAAGTTAACAAATTTATGACTCACAGCTCGGTAAATGTGCGCTAAGCACGCGTGCCACATTTATGGCCCTCTCGGCCCTCGCCCCACCCTCCTCTCGTCCTGCCACCGCCCCCACAAAACATCGGTCGATTGTCACATCGTAAAAATCGAATGTGATTTGTTTACTCGAATGTTTACTCGAATATTAACAGCTGACGGGAACTGTTCGTATCACATGACAAAGGACTAGTGATAAGAGTTCTGTTCATACTATTTCATGAGCTTGGAAAAGAGTATATTGATTTTGTGAAATGCTCGGATTGCTTTGTCCGCTTGCCGGCCTCCCCGTGTACTAGCCCACTTCGAGTGTGGCAAATCGGAACTCTTTCTGTCATATCAGGAAATGATAGAGACTTACATGATAGAGACTTAATATCTTCAATATATACTTTAGCTGAAAACCTAAAATGATATAAAAATGGCGAATATATCTACGCCTACTTGGCCTGTTAAGCCTTATTAGATTACGTCTTCTAAAGTTTTACAACAAAAAGCCTAAGAACTCTATAAATAAGTTGCTGTTAACCTTCTTTATTGATAAGCCAATAATAATAATTACGCCTCGGGGCGTAGAATACTTGAAATTCCTTGTAATTTCCACACTTTTGAAGCCATTAGACCCCATTTTAAGAATGGCAATCCTGTTATAATATTGTGTTATATTAATGTATATATTTATTTAAGAAATATATATAACAAATATATATAAAAAATATAATACATATATTTCAAATTTAGTGTGAAAATTAGACTTTATGCCAAAACCATAGTGACCATAGTTGCCATAAATAATATACCTTAGTCGGGAGCACCTGATTCTGACAAATCGGAAAAGCTTTGTCTTGCAATCCTCTGAGGCTTGGACAACAAAATGGGACAGTGAAGATTCAGCTGACTGCATATTAAACTCTTTACAAAGAAATAAATTGTTTTTTGACTGTGAATGAGTATTGTGCAACTGGTAGCACCCGACTGCACCGTTTTTTATTATTTCCTTTCGATTTACAATTGAAATGAAACCACATATAAAACCACATATCTTCATTATATTATATTACAATATTATAAAAGAAGAATAACTCATACATATATGATCTTAGCTTGGGCATAAGTTGTTAGTGATATATCTACGAAAAGCTATACAAAATATACAAAGAATACGTCAAATTTGATATATTTCTGTTGAGTAGCTATTATATGAGAAAGAAAAAAAAACATATAAAATTTAATAGATTATTATATAAGAATGGAGCATAAATCTATTCTACTTCCTCAAAAATAGTCTATCTTTGCTATGGATCTCATTTACTTCACAGAATACACCTGCCTTTGACACTTTGAGCTGTTTTCACACACTCTTTATAGCGCAGTCTAGCGAATGTAATTTCAATTTAAATTTATAAATCATAGATGCGAGTTAGTAACAAACTGAGCCCTGGCTGCTCCCTTGGCAAGAATTAATTACAATTCAAACTCATTGTCTGCAGCACATGACCCACACACACAACACACACACACACACACACACACACACACACACACACACACACACACACACACACACACACACACGTCGTTGGTGGCACTTGAAAGCTAAGATTTATTTCATTTGTGCCACACAGTTTTCTTTTAATTAACTTGTTACGCCTACCGCCCCCCGTTCCCGGACTTGGCTGACTTCTTCTTTTCACTTTCTTTTTTTTGCTTTTGGTGCTATTGTCAAGTGTTGCCAGGCCCACGACGGAGCTGCGATTCAATTAAAAGCATTTCACTCAACTCCCGATCTCGACTAACAACTGCAAAAACGGCCCGCTCCACACTCCACACGGCATTTGGCACTTGAGCCGTAGCCGTAGCCGTAGCCGTAGTCTTGGTGCCTTTTTTGTGCCGCTGTCTGTCAATGACAACGCGGCGTATGTGCAATGTCTTCAAGGCAGTTCTCGCCTGTTGCCGGCGTTTGCTTTTTAAGTTGACAAACAAAGCGTAAATCATTTCGGCACGCACAACAATAAACCACACACAGAGAGAGAGAGAGAGAGAGAGGGAGAGAGAGAGAGAGAGGGAGAGAGGGGGGGGATACACTAAGGCTTACACATGTTGCAGCCACACTCCACTGCGCCTCAATTTGTGTCTTCATCTTCAGCGTTCGCCTTGGGGTCGTTCAATTTCGTGAGTCTCACTCAGCCTCAGTTTCAGCCCCAGCCTCAGCCTCAGCCTCAGCCTGCTCATCAATTTGCTACCCCACAGAGCTTATAACTCGCTGCCTCCTGCTTGCCATAGCAAAAAAAAAAAAAAAAGAATAAGAAGAACTTCTGAACGTCTTTTGTCTGTTTGCAGTTGTCTTAAGTGGCATTTTGTCTATGCCTCCCACAGTCCTCCCCCCTGATTGTCCTGCTGCTGCAAAATGCTTTTGCACTTTGTCCTCTGACACTGTGTCTCGATTGTCATCAAGTTTAGTTCATTGTTGCGCAATTTTTCTTATTAATTCGTTTTTTATGTCATTTCCAGTTGCTTTTTGGGCATGGAAAAAACGAGTCATTGAAGCAATTTGATGAACAATAGTTTAGTGGAAAAGCAGAAACAGAAATTGGCCAAGCAGCAGCTAAGAGCTTCAGAAATATATATGAACTATATTTTCCTTTAACTGTTTAGAAGATGTAATGGGTGGTTATAATGGAAATGTTTAGAAAATGTAGTAGCTGGTTATACAGTTAGTCATTCCTAACATACACGGTGCTTCATCAGGATAGACTCACCCTTGATTCATTCATTTGAATGAATTCATTTTCGTATTTCTAGTTCTAATAATGAAATTATTCTTATTGTTACCATCTGTATGCAAACAAAATTAAATGTATATTTTTGCTACTACTTTTTTATTTTTATAATCTTGCATTTATCAATTTAATATATATATAAATAAAATTTATATATTAATCAAGACAATGAGACAAATAGATCTAGCAATGCCCTTCAGCTGTATTTTAATTTTAGTGCCCTTATTTTACGAACTCAACTATATACTTTAAATTCTCGATAGTACTGTTGATAGTATCGATAGCTTAAACAATCGATAGCAAAACTATCGAGTCGATGGTTTTGCAGACCTAGTTTGTATGATGAGCAGAGCTTAAAGAAAAGATGACAATTCTTATTATTTATTGATGAGAATGTATGTGGTTATATATTATCGAGTATATCGACTAGGAACATAAGAGTGGGCCAGATCGCCACAAAATATTTATTTTACAACGATTTTAAGAGCAATTAAAAATAATGTTATTCATTTGCTTCTTGGATAAAATTTTCATTCAAATTGTATGCAGAATTCAAAGATAATTTTGATAAATATTAAAATAAATCCAGAAGCTTCCAGAACTGAGTAAACCTAGCATTTGATGTCAGTCGAGAGCAAATGCTGAGCTGGCCTTACTTTGATTTTCATTCGACTTCTGTTTCAGTCGGCAGTCGGAAGAACTTGTAAGTTTTTCAATTTTATATAATTTTTAATTTACTATATATGTATATTCATTTCATGGAACTGCAAGACGCGTTGATCAATATGAGCAAAGAAACGAAGTTGATTGACGAAGCGATGCCCCGCAAGCGAAAGGCAAAGTCACCGCAGCAGCTCCAACCAGCTGCAGTGAAGGTTGCTAAGCTCACAGCTGCTGACCTCAACACTGAGTCTGAGTCTGAGTCTAACGTTGAGCCCAACTCGAAGCCAATTGAGTCTGAGGCGAACCCGGACGTAGAGATCCAACGGCAGAGCTATTTAATCGAAAAGAACCACTCGCTGCGGCTGCTCAAGTGGCTGTCCAGTCGCAAGCTTAAACACATCAATTGGCCCTTCAATAACTGCGATATGTGGCGCGAATTTGGCGAGAATATGGACTACGACCACGACGCCGAAGAGAAACTGGATGGGCGCATATTGCGCACTATGCTCAAAAACGGAAAAATCAAGACCTTTGAGGAATTTGTCGAGAAATTGAAGAAAATGGGTCGCAATGCGATTATCTGTATGCCGAGTACACATGTGAAGCGGGCGGTGAAGCGGATGACTCGACTTCTGGAGTCGCGTTTGGATGATCACCGCAGGTCTATAATCGAGGAGAAGAAGCAACTGCGGGAGACATCAAAGGACAACAAATAAGAAAACTAGTCGGTGGTGCACGAAGAGGACATCCCCTGAATCGCGAATGATCTGAGTTGTTATATATACGCATCTGTCTTTATGAAAGCAGAAAAAAATAAAAACACAAATGATTGCTCTAAAAAATATAAATTTCCGGCCTCATTCAAAGTCGCACCTCAATTGAATAGCATGTTTGACGTCCTTCGGCCTTTCCAGCTGCACCACTGCAATGTTTGAACAACGGCGAAAACTGAACAACTTCACAATTCAAATACAATTCAATAAAAATTGAGATCCCTAGAACATTTGTGAATGCACTCATATCAACATAGAAAACAGCCCATGTTTGTTTGAGTGTGTGTAAGTATGTGTGCACTCAAATAGGGAAATTGCTTTGCGTTCCTCAACGTTAAGGGCTTCGCTTTGTTTATAAGTTTAAGTTAATAATATATATATTTTATTAATTATGTTTGCATGATGCGCTGAGCTTAAAGTAATGATGATTGTCATCTTATCTATTGATGAGAATGTGAGTGATTATATATCATCGAGTATATCGATAAGTAACATAAGAGTGGTGTCAAGTTTAAAGAGCAGTTAATAATAATTTTCTTCATTCGCCTCTTAGATAAAATTTGCATTCAAAATGTATGCAGAATTTCAAGATAATTTTGATAAATTTCAAAATAAACCCAGAAGTTCCCCGAACTGAGTTAACTTAGCATTTGATGTCAGTCGAGAGCAAATGCTGAGCTGGCTTTAGTTTAATGTGACATTTTATTTTCATTCGAAACTGCAAGATGAATGACGAGGTACCGCCTCGTTTCGAGCCGTAGGTTCAGTCGGTGAATGGGGATTGTTCAGTCGCCCGTGATGCCGCCTCCGAGTAGAATGGGCCGTATGGGCACCAACGTGCTGTAGAGTCTAGAGCAGCCTCTTTTCGAGTTGCTTTAGATATCCGAACGATGCGATTGCTCCCGGCATTCCTGACTACCACAGTGTGATCCAGTATCCCATGGACCTCAACACCATTCGCCAACGCCTGAACCACAACTACTACTGGCGGGCGGATGAGGCGATCGCCGACGTCTGATGTTCGACAACTGTCTTCGGTTCAATATGGAGGGCACCGAGGTACACACCACCGGCAAAGAGCTGCGCGACATCTTCCGCTTGAGTGTCTCCTTGATCGACAGGAGCAACGAGATGGAGATCATTGACGAAGCTCCAACCATACCCAGAGCACACAGAGTCAGTCGTCACCAAGCCAGCTAAGGTGACAGTCGAGTTTGAGGCTGGGCTTCAGCCCGACACGGAGCACATTGAGTTCAAAATGGATTAATGATTAAGTGGCAGAACAATACAATACAAGAAATGAATGAATAGAAAATTTGAATAGAGTATATAATCGTAGGTCAAATTTGTATAGTTAAAACCATCTAGTTTTGCAATTGTCTAAAACAAATAGGAAAGCTCTAGTCGAGACTGCTCGACTAAAGACAAACAGACCTACAGACGTACATGGCTATATCGGCTCAGTTCGTCGCCTTGATCAACAATATATATACTTGATGGGGTCAGGCCTTCTGCCTGTTACATACATTAAACAAACCCATTATACCCTGATTTCCCGATTTTGAATGAGTTGGAATAAATATTAATTATATTCTTGGGAATCTCTGAACTCTGGACAGGTAAATGGAGAAAAACATCTTGGAAAGCCTTAAGATTTATGTGCAAATCTGTGTGTTATGAATTAGAGTTTCAAAGCAGCTTCATATCCTTTACTTCCAAGCCTTGCCAATTACAATCGCAATTAACTAAGAGTCGGTTCCAAAAATAAATATGAAATCAATTCAGGCTTATTTTAGAACTGTTAATAACTAACAAAATTGAATGCCTTAAAATCTCCTAAAGATAAAAAAATCTATTCAGTTTAATATTAAATGGATATGGTTTCGGCCAAGTCCGTTGACCTTAAACAATGACTAATCGGCACACAAAACACTTTTTATCGAATGCTGTAAGCCTCATAAATCAACAAGTTTCGAGAAGAAGAGCGAGAAAAAAAGGAAACACACCATGAAGGAAAACCAAAGCTGAGGCCAAAAAGAAAAGTCGAAAGGGAAACCAAATAAGCCACAAAATGCGTTTTTGTGTTGGCCGACTTACTGGCTGGATTAGAAGGCTCAGAAAGCTTTTAAGGACTTAGTGCACGCAGGTAAGCACAAAGCAAAGATAGAAATTTTTGGAAAAAAGTAAACAAATGTGTTTATGTGTGTGCGTGTGTGTGTGTGTTGACAACGACAACAGAGCATAACAAACGGCGCAAATATTTAAACAAAAATATCGAAGTTGCTAGAGATGAGCCTAAATTTAATTGCAAATAATCTGCAAATTGAAAATTTTAAGCCACGAAAACGATTATGTGCCTAAGTGGCTGAGTGTGCGTGTGTGTGTGTGTGTGGGTGTGTATGAGCAATCATCATATCCATACATATAGTAAGTACTATGGGCAGGCAAACAAACACAACATGAGGGCGTAGCCCCGCCCACACCGACGACTCCCTCACTGGCAGGACACGTGTGTGTGCTTTGTATGCCTTTCTTTACCCAATTGATTTATGACGCTTGTTCTGCAAATTGCCAAGGATTTGCAGCAAGGATTTCAGTTATTTGTCAACAGCTTTGATTTTAATGCCTTCTCTCTCTGGGCGTTGAGGCGGCCTGAACAAATAGTCTTTACTCGTGAATTGAATATTTAACTACCCCAAGCGCTGGCAAACGAAATCTAATATCATCATAATTTCATGTGGATCAACATTGATTCAAGTAAGTATAAGAAAATCATGAGACGAGCTGTCGCAGAGAGGACCCCACCTCATTGCTGAACAATGAAGATATGAATGATAGTATGATGATGATAGTATGAATGATAGTAATAATGGAAGTAATAATGTAATGGTTAATTGTGTGATATGTAATGGCAATCAATATATGAGTAAAGAGGAAATTGGGAATTCATTGAAACCATCAAACTTAACTGGTAATCTCTTTATTTATAAGAATATAGATCTATCATTCTTCCTCTCTATATATATCTATTTATCTATCTGTCCGTTGATCTATCTATCTTTCTCTATTGATCTATCAATATTTATTCCTCTATATACCTATCTCTCTCTCTCTATCTATTGATAGCTCTCCCTTTCTCTCTCTCTCTCTCTCTCTCTCTCTTTCTTTATGTATTTACATCTCTCTTTATCAATGAATCATTCTCTCCCCCAATCTATCTATCTATCTCTACCTATCTATCTATCTCTCTATCTATCTATTTATCAGTCTATCTATCATATATCTGTCTACCTCTTTCTCAGTTTGCCATCTCTCTGTCTATCCATCTATCTCTATATATTCTTCTAGCTCTCTCTCTCTCTCCCTATGATTTTCCATTAATCTATCTATTTGTCTGTTGATCTATCTATTTAAACCTATTTATCTTTCAATATCAATATATCTATCTCTCCCACTATCTATTTATAGCTCTCTCCCTCTCTCTCTCTCTATATATGTCTCTATCTAACTACTTTTCTGTCTCCATCAATCAATCTCCCTTTTTAAAACTATCTGTCGATCTCACTATTTATCTATCTGTCCATCTATGTCTGCCTACCTCTATATCTATCTACTTCTCTCTCCTCTAGCTACATATCTCTATATATTGATCTCTCTCTATCTCTTTCCCTCCCTCTATCTACCTCTCCATCCATCTATCTATACCATCTTATTAAGAAATATCTTAATCTATTTTAAATTCATTTCTTTTCCATTGCAGAGATCTTTGCCTTCAACAAAATTTTCGGCCTGTTGCGCTCTTCAAGCCGAAAGCCGAAAGCCGAAAAAACTTGAGGCCTCAAACCCCAAGATTCACCCACAGCATTTTCAGCATGAAAACACAGCAGCCATAAGGACCCAAAACCAAAAGCAAATTGTGCACGCAACATTTTCCGACTGAAGGCGTGTCCTCTGTGCACACACCAACACCAACACCAACACACACACACACACACACACAGAGTGAGATCCTGGTCTCCCCTATTCAAGTCAAGGTGTCAGCTCGTAGAAGTTTCTTGTTTTTTTCCCTCGCTCGTTATTTGGATATGGTATTATTTTTGTTTTTCTTTTTATTTATAAGGCACAAAGTCTTGCCTTTTTGACGCCGGCTTCTTTTTAACACGGGGGTCTTGACTTTTGGCCAGGCATTTGTCTTTCCTTTGCTTTGGCTAATGGCAGGCGTGAGAGGGGGGGCAGTGGAAACGTGGAGGCGTGGAGCGTGCGCTCCACTTTTTTTGTCGTTTGTCTTTTTACACATTTTTTGGGGCTTCGATTGTTTGTCTTGGCTGGGGCGTGAATGGCAAGGGGCGTGAGTAGATTGTTCAGTTCATTTTGCGGCTGTCTTAAATGGCCTGAGAGAGTTGTGTAAATAAAAACCTCAACGTTACCCACCCAGAGCTTAACTCGCTATCTTTATCGATAATGCTGACGCGTTGTGTGGCGCAGTGTGGTGCGATGTGGTGCGGTGCAGTGCAGTGTGTGTGCTGTGCCTTTGTGATATGATGCGATGGAAAAGTTATCGACATGAAACTCGCTTTTGGCGGCAAAAACTCTCGTAACAATCGCCAACTGACACCGACAGCCCCAACTAATGCCTAGTTCTCACTCTCTCGCTCTCCCTCTCTCTCTCTCTGGCTTTCTCTCTCTCTCTCTCTCTGTGTGTGATTGCGTGCATGTGCATGGCACTTTGCTAATTAAAAGTGTAGCCTCGCACAGAGCGCGCAGGGCCAAATAAATCGATGCATGGGTAATTAAATTGCATGACGCACGCACGCACACGATATCCTCTGCTATCCGACGGCGGCAATGGCTGGGCTTTTCGTGGAGGTGAATGTGCATTTTCTATTTTGCTATTGTAATTAGCAGGCGACAGCAGCAGAAGCTAAAACAAAATGGCCGCCGCAGAGCCGGGCGCAACGCAAACGCACAAATCAATCATACGCACCAACTCCGGCCCCCATTAGCCGCAACAAACCATCGCCAGTTGGCTGTTAGAGTAGGTCCCAAACCAGTCTCGGAGTCTAAGAATGCTGATCATCTGATCATCTGCATGCAGCTATAAATTAATCAAATGAAGCAAGCAAACAGTCCCAAAAAAATACTATAAAGAGAATTTCATTCAACAATAGAAAAGCAAATCAAATAAAACACATCATTTTCAACAGTTTAGCTTTTGCTGCTGTTTCCATTCTCTGCAGACGACAGAGTGAGCCATGCCAGACAGCCTAAATGAATGGAAATTTACAATTAAACGCCTCAATGCGAGTGCATATGGCAAATGGCAGAAGAAGAGCTGGCTGGCAAATGGACAGAGGCATGCCCAATGAATGACAATGCATGAATTCTGTGACACATGCGACAGACTTTGGTGCAGGACTCTGCTGGACGTCGAACTCCTGTCGTGTCCTGTCCTCTGCTGTCACAAGTGCCGCAGTTAAAGCTTTGGTTTCTGCGGTTTTACCGCTGCGGATGCGTAAGCTTTGGCACCCACTCTAAATAGAAACTCCAATCTCGTTCGCCTCCTTTCTGTCACTCTCTCGTCTGGCCATTGTCGCCATTGGGAATGAAGTTTCTAAGGCTCAGCTTAATTGTTGGTAGAAGCAAGCAATAAATATCCTGTATATATTCTATGATACGTTTATGCAAATGCTTTAGTATGATATGTGAATATCATATCTATATTATCTTAATTTAACTACTATTTTCTACTTCTACTACTATTGGACTACTCTTATTACAATCCCTACCTTTTTTCCTATGTCTAGTCCTACTCCTATTCTTACTCCTATGCTTACTTCTACTTCTATTCTTACTCCTACTACTTCTCCTTCTTCTTACACAATGTATTTTCAATTGCCAAAGTCATTCAATTCATATTAAATCATATTATTATGATAAGTACATGCTAATGCTTTAGTATGTTAAGTGAATAATGTGTTTCTTCTTAATTTAACTACTATTTTCTACTTCTACTACTATTTTTAGTCCTGCTTTTTTACTACTTCTATTCCAGTTCATACTTTTTTTCCTATGTCTGGTCTTACTCCTGCTCCATTTCTTACTTCTATCCCTACTCCTACTCTTATCCATACTTCTCCTCCTATCCATACTCCTACTCTCATCAATACTCCTACTCCTATTCTTACTCCTACTACTTCTCCTTCTTCTTACACAATGTATTTTAAATTGCCAAAGTCATTCAATTCATATTATGATACGTACATGGTAATGCTTTAGTATGTTATATGAATAATGGGTTTCTTCTTAATTTAACTACTATTTTCTACTTCTACTTCTATTTGTAGTCCTGCTTTTTTTCTACTCCTATTCCAATTCCTACTTTTTTTCCTATGTCTAGTCCTACTCCTAGTGCTAATACTTTAGTATGTTATGTGAATAATAATTTAACTAGTATTTTTCTACTTCTACTACTATTTGTAGTCCTGCTTTCTACTTCTACTACTATTTGTAGTCCTGCTTTTTCCTACTTCTATTCCAATTCCTTCTTTTTTTCCTATGTCTAGTCTTACTCCTGCTCCATTTCTTACTTCTATCCCTACTCCTACTCTTATCCATACTTGTGCTCCTATCCATACTCCTACTCTTATCCATACTCCTACTCCTATTCTTACTCCTACTACTTCTCCTTCTCCTTACACAATGTATTTTAAATTGCCAAAGTCATTCAAGTCATATTAAATTATATTAGTTTGTTCACTTTTTATATATGTTGAGATCAGTTAAATAATTCAAGTAGAGTATATATGGATATATCATTATATATATATTTATATCATAGCACAATATATTATCCCATATATCCCTTGAAAATTGCGCAAGTAATATATCAATAAATTCTTTTTATTAGTTAGTCAAATTTGAGCCCTTCACTAAAGTAAATTTCGCTGATGAAAACAACCCGCAATCTTCTACACTTGACAGTTTATTAAACACTTTAAGCTAAAGTTTTTTTTTGGTATGAGCAATTGGTAGTGGCGCCCGGAACTGATGTCAAGACTTCCGAACTCGTCTGCTAATGAACTGCTGACAATTTTGTGCGGCGCTTTACAAGCGGATACAAAAGGCTATGAAAGGATAGCTGCGTGAAAACACAGGAAAAAAAAAACGAAGGAAAAATGAAATGGGGAGAAAAAAAATTAAAGATAAAAAAGGATGCCAGAGTGCAAAAAGTGGCTGAATAATCCTTGAACAAAGGAGATGGCGTCGAGAGCGAGAGAAGAGCACACTCAAAACTTTTGCCACTCAGCCAACAGCCACGAGCTGGGGGCGATAATTGAACAAATTGTTTCGAGTGCATTTCGGCCACAAAGGAAAGGCCAAGCTCCGCCCCGACCCGCTCTCTCAGCACAAGAAACTGCCACCGATTACTGTGCACACGTTCACAATGACCTCTATATAAAATATATTTGATATATTTATCTATGTACATATATGTATATAAATGTAAATAGATATATATATAAATATAAGTGAGTGTAAGCCTTTAAAATATGTTTTCAAAAGTGAACTATGTATAAAATAATACTGAATACTTAAAAGTGATTGTGAATGAGACATTAATATATAAATAAAATAGAATAAATAATTAGCCTAGGTATTATAGATGAGGACTAGAAATTTTCGATGCTTTTTATTTAGAATTCTTAGCTAATACTTAGGATTCTGTATTTCAAATTCTATCTAATACCTAGAAGGGCAATAGGATTAAGAGGCAATAACACTATAGTTAACTATCGATAGCTAACTACAAATCTATCGATACTTAACTAACTATAGTGCCATCAATACTCAATGAGAATGTCATTAGTAGAAGGGGAAGAGCATTCTGGCAATTCAGGAAGAAAATTGCGAAGCAGATAGCAGCAAAGTTGCGTGAATAATTAAAGTGGATATCGAAACAAAGTCTTTCTAGATTAATATTTAAATTTTTATTTCAAATTCTTATCTAATATGCACATTCCTCTCACTTAATAATATCTATTGCCTTGGTCTCCCACAGCTTGCAATAGGAGCTCAGGACACAAGTGTTTTTTATCCTAATGTCCCAATACTCGATCACTTTGTATGCTTAGAACGGCTCTAATTTAGAGCCTCTAAATGAGTGAAGGCGTTCCTTTAGCTCACTTGCATATCAAGGCATCATTATTGATACATAAATAAAGAAATATAAAAAGACCCGAATAACATTGTTTTAAAACTAAAAAAAAAAAAAACTAATTACAGGTATTCAGGCAAACTCTTACAGTTATTGTTATTCTCTAAATTTTGTCTGGAATGATATTTTTTATTTTATTAAAAACAAAATTACATAAACTCAATAAAGAAAAGAAAATAACATTCCAGCTTGAATTGATTTAAAGCAACGCAAAAAATCTCGATAAATGCTATAAAAAATTTCGTTTATTAACTAGCTAGTCAATGCAATTTAATTAAATGTGCATAACTGCATACTTTTTACGCTTAACGAAGTTTGTTTCACAGTTTTAATTAAATCAATAAGAAAATGCCAAATATGCGCATGTGAGCTGCATTCCTAATCATGTGCATACAAATGCAGGAATGCAAGAAATAATTTCGTGTAAAAATTATAATTCACACCTTCTCTTTGACACATATATCTTCATTCCTTTTCAAATACCTTTTGAAATTACCGTTGAAAACTCCTTTAAAATAAATTCATTGCCTTGAAATATTTTATTCGAATTAATCGAATAAGATTTTGGTGGAATGACCAATACTTTTTATACCCTGAACCCATTGAAAATGGGAAATCAGGGTGTAATGGGTTTGTTAAATCTATTTAACAGGCAGAAAGAGGTTCGGCGGACCCCATAAAATATATCTATTATTGATCAGGGCAACGAGCTGAGTCGATTTAGCCACGTTCGTTTCTCTGTCTTTTCGTCTGTCTAGATGATTTTAATTATACAACTTTGACCTACATATATACTCTATTCAAATTTTCTATTCTTTCATTTATTGTATTGTATTGTTCTGCCACTTAATCATTACATCCTTGTAGGAGACACTCAAGCGGAAGAAGTTGCGCAGCTCCTTGCCGGTGCTGTGTACCTCGGTGCCCTGCATATGGAGCCGAAAACAGTTGTCGAACATCAGTTCGACATCGGCGATCGCCTCATCCGCCCGCCAGTAGTAGTTGTTGTTCGGGCGTTGGCGAATCGATAACTATTCTCGCTTTAGTGTTATCGATTATTAACTTTAACAAAGTTATATCTCGTACATCTTTCAAGCTCAAGTCTCAAAATTTTACAATACAATTTATAAAGTTTCGGTTTCTGATATATTTTGGATACCGACTCCAAATCGATATATGTATCTTTTTATATCTATCTATCCATCTATTCGATCAACTATTTTGTTGTTTTTGGTCAACTTACCTCGTCCGCTGCGTCCCACAAAGCGCAGATCATTGAACTTGGCCACTTGGTTCTTCATGACGGCGGTGCAGTTGCGCAGCTCGGCGCAGTAGTTCTCGTCGTTGCCGGCGCGCACCGTGACCATGGTGCCGTCCATGATGTCGCCCAGGGAGACCACCTTGAAGGCCACCGGCAGCGTCTTGTTGGAGCGCCAGTGCGGCGGCAGGACGGTGCAGACGAAGAGCGGACTGCTGGTTCTAATCAGCTCGCCGGGATGCTCGGTGAGGAAGTCGCCCAGGGTGCGCTCGGCCAAAATGTCTGAGGTCATTTTGGTGTAGGCCTCGTTCAGGAGCTGGGCGGGTGTGGGCGGTGTGTTCTGCTCTGTGTTGTTGTTGTTGTTGCTGCTCGAGCTGTTGTTGTTGTTGTTGGAGCCATTTGTGTTGCTGTTGTTGTTGTTGTTGCTGCTGGCTGTGTTGTTGTTGTTGGCTGTGTTGTTGTTGTTATTGTTGTTGTTGGTGTTGTTGTTGGAATTGGCATTGGATGCCGTTGAATTACTGCTTGTCGTTGTCAAATGCATTTTGAGACTGCTGTTGTTGTTGTTGTTGATGTGGTTGTTGTTGTAGCTGTTGCTGCTGTGATGCTGCTGCTGCTGCAGCTGCTGAGTGCTATATGGATTGTTGTATGGATGCTGATGATGCTGTTGCTGTTGCTGTTGCTGTTGCTGGTGCTGCTGCTGCTGCTGTGAGTGGTGCAAGTGGTGGTGTGTGTAGTGCGTGTCTTGCGGCTGCGGCTGCGGCTGCGGCTCCTGCTCAAACTGCTCCAGATGTCCTTGAGCGTGAGCTTGCACTTTTTTTAAACGAACAATTTTGTCTGATTTGACCAAACGTTGTTATATTAACAATAAATATGCTTGCTCGTCTAGCTAGAGCTGTAAAAGAGAATAGAAATATATGTAGTAAACATCAAAGAAATTATATAACTATATATTGATCTAACATTCCATAATTGATCTACATCAAAGGGCAAATATTGAGCTAGAAGTCTTAGTAGTAGTAGGCTAGATAGATAAAGATTTCCGAAGCAGATGTATTTTTTCACTATATTCGCATATTAATAATATAACGCACTTATTCGTTCTATTAGTATTAATACCATACTTAAGACTAGCCTGTCTTAATACTTAAACAAATCTATACAATAATACTATACTGCCCAATTTCTCAAATTCCAATCAAGGGGTTCGAGGTATTATAAATACGAAGATAAAAAAGTATAATATATTAAGTAAAATATTATATAATATTAAAATATAAATTGATTAAATCAATAAGATCAGAAGGTTGCGTATTCATGTCACGTCGGGGTCACCAATTATGGGGATGGTGTCACCAGTTTACGGTGATGGTTATTAAATTATAACACATTGATATCTCCCAAAATTTGAAAGAAAAGATGACAATATTTATCATCTATTGATGAGTATGTGTGTGATTATATATTATCGAATATATCAACTAGACATAAGAACAGTGTCAGGCTTAAAAACAGATAATAATAATTTCCTTCATTCAACTCTTGCAGAATTTAAGATCATTTTGATAAATGTCAAAATGAATTCAGAAGTTTACCGAACTAAGTTAACCTAGCATTTGATGTCAGTCGAGAGCAAATGCTGAGCTGGCCTTAGATTGATGTGACATTCGTTTTTCATTCGTCATCTGCTTCAGAGCTGTATCACATGTAAGTTTTTTAATTTTATATAATTTTTAATTTATTATATATGTATATTCATTTCTTGGAACTGCAAGACGCGTTGATCAATATGAGCAAAGAAACGAAGCTGATTGACGAAGCGATGCCCCGCAAGCGAAAGGCGAAGTCACCGCAGCAGCTCCAACCAGCTGCAGTGAAGGTTGCTAAGCTCACAGCTGCTGACCTCAACACTGAGTCTGAGTCTGAGTCTAATGTTGAGCCCAACTCGAAGCCAATTGAGTCTGAGGCGAACCCGGACGTAGAGATCCAACGGCAGAGCTATTTAATCGAAAAGAACCACTCGCTGCGGCTGCTCAAGTGGCTGTCCAGTCGCAAGCTTAAACACATCAATTGGCCCTTCAATAACTGCGATATGTGGCGCGAATTTGGCGAGAATATGGACTACGATTACGACGCCGAAGAGAAACTGGATGGGCGCATATTGCGAACTATGCTCATAAACGGAAAAATCAAGACCTTTGAGGAATTTGTCGAGAAATTGAAGAAAATGGGTCGCAATGCGATTATCTGTATGCCGAGTACACATGTGAAGCGGGCGGTGAAGCGGATGACTCGACTTCTGGAGTCGCGTTTGGAAGATTACCGCAGGTCTATAATCGAGGAGAAGATGCAACTGCGGGAGACGGCAAAGGACAACAAATAAGAAAACTCTAGTCGGTGGTGCACGAAGAGGACATCCCCTGAATCGCGAATGATCTGAGTTATATATAAGTCTTTATAAAAGCAGAAAAAAATAAAAACAAATGATTGTTCTAAAAAATAAAACTTTCCTGCCTCATTCGAAGTCGCACCACAATTGAATAGCATGTTTGACGTGCGTCGGCCTTTCCAGCTGCTCCACTGCAATGTTCGAACAAACAGCGGCGAAAACTGAACAACTTCGCTGCTGCTGGAGGGCGACATACGAAACAAAAAACTAAAGCAGTTGCTGAAGTTCAATAAAAATTGAGATCCTTAGAACATTTGTGAATGTACTCATATCAACATAGAAAACAGCCCATGTTTGTTTGAATGTATGTAAGTATGTATGTGTGCACACGCATAGGAAAATTACATTACTAATTCCTTCGTTTTGTTAAATAAGTTATGAGGTGTTAAACGAAACCTAATAAAATTTTCAGCATTCGATCTTCGTATTCTTCTGAATATTTGACATTTTATAAAAAGTGAATAAGCGCTAGTCATTCACAATTAGCTAGACTTGCTACTGACCTTCAAAAATTTGGAGATTCTAACTATAAAAGTTTACGATATCATTTATTTTCAAGATTTTTAGTCGATAACAAAAAAACGGGACTAGCTATCGATTTTTGGAATCAAACTCGATCTGCACATACTGTATAAGGACCTGGAAACAAAATTCCAAGTCTCTAGCTCTTATATCTTCTGAGATCGACGCGTTCAAACATACGGACAGACAGACAAACAGACAGCTCGTCGCTTTTATCAAAAATATATATATTGTATGGGGTCTTTATGGGGTAGAAATAGAGTAATGTTATTAAATAGATATATGAAATAAATTGATCTAAGTAGCTGTCAATTTCTCGATTGATTATTAATCATAAAATGTATCTATATTTCTCATACAATTGCATGAATCCTTATTAGCTGTAGAGTAACTCTATTGATCTATTTACTTTGATGTATAGCATATATTATTTAGCCATACTCAAAATCTCTATGAAATACGTTAAATTTGTCTATTTGTTCCCCAACATGAATGAATCTTAGAGTCTGGAGTCTGAAGCGCACTTCAAATTGACTTCAATTTCGGCTTGTGCCGTCCATGAAATTTGTGCGCCCATCATGTTAATGTCTTTAAATCACAGTCAACCGGCAGTTTACATGACGATGGTGCCTGGTGCATGGTGCAAGGTCCGGCTTTGAATCCGTGCACTGGCTGGCTGGCTGGATGGCTGGATGGCTGGCTGGTTGGCATCCAAGTGAACAGCCTGGACAGCGCACATAAACACAAATCAATTGTCAACCACTCGACGCGAGGGCAAATGGCGTCCATGAGGATATAGTGAGGCATGGTTGAACGTGCAACCTTTAGCGGAACGCAATTTGCGTTGCACTTTTCAATTTCCTGTTGGGCGACAAAGGACGCTGCACAGGGGCGATCAGAGACAGGAACAGGAATAGCAACAGGAACTGGAACTGGACACACACAGGACATGCGGCTAGATGTGGCATGCAACTATCCAAACGCAAATCTAGTCCTCGTCCATGCATACGCACTAACCAGTGTCAAAATGATTGTGGACTCACGGGTGAGAATTTGTGGTTTGATACTTGCATATTTTGTCACTTGTCGACACACTCGACTCGACGCGACTCGACTCGACTCGACGCGACGCGACTCTGAGCGTCAGTCCGACATCACCATCATCATTAGTCAGTGGACACGCACTGGAGCAGCCCTAGACAGCTGGTGGATGGAATGGAGGCCTCGGGATGGGGCTGACCGCATCCGCTGACCTTGTAGGCGGAGTATTCATTGTTGCTGGTCATGTAACAACTTTAAAATTCCTAACTGCTGATTTCTTTGCATGATCCATCGTCACCCTGCCCACCTCCAGCAGTCAGCGATGCCGCAAACAGTTGTCCAGCTGCCCAACTCGCGGGCTATCCAATTGTCCTGCTGGCCACCCCAACTCCAGTTGGCCGATAAAAATTACTTAAAAATGCCACAGCTCATGGGTTGACTTTTGGCCAACGAGCACAAAAAAAAAAAACAAAAAAAAAAAAACACAAAACCCGACAGCTGGCAATTGGGATCGGGATTGCGACGGAGGCTGGGCTCAGGCCTGGCCATGTTGAGCAGCGCGAAAGGAAATCGAGACGAAAATCCAACGGAAGCCAAACGTGTCGGCGTGTGGGCAGCAAAGCACCAAAAAGCAACAAGAGAAACATCGGAAAAAAAGCAAAAACAACAACAACAACAACAACAACAACTGAGGAGGAAAATGGACAACGGCGTCTGCTGCGTGTCGCAGCCATTTCGCCAGCCGACAGCCTCCACTCAACCCACTCCGCTTGCCATGCGCCATGCGCCATGCGCCATTCCTCACTCACCATTTGCCTTTTATTGTAAATTTACTTTATAAAGGTTATTACCAGGCTATATGCGGAGCTGGGGACAGAGCGCGACAGTCCTGCTCGGGCAACAGATGAGTCTGGCCTCGCGGGGCGCTTAATGACCGAATCAATGGCAGCCAAAGAAACAGGCATTTCCGTTCGGCCATCTCTCGGTGAAGATGGCTTAAAGGCATTTCGTCTTGAATAATATAGGAGATGGAGGGACTCTGATGATCATAATTATAATTATTATTGTTATTATTATTCTGGTATCTCATCTGTTTATCATGATTATTATATCTTATTATATTACTTATTTATATACTAATATTTTTATTTTATTATATTTTGTTTGCTAGTGAAACATATAGAGGCTTAAGAGACTTAACCCTCTCTTCTCATATTATGAAGTCTAACAGATGAATCCGTTGATCAATTCTTCTGCTAGAGAAATGTATCTAAGGAGTTGGCCAAGTTGGTCAAGATGGCTTAGGGGGCTTTACTCTTAGATCTTGCATATCCAAGCAGACTCTGATGATCATCATTATAACATTATTATGATAAAACATTATAAAGTATCACAATTGAATCTGTTGAGAGCTTCTTTTTCTAGCGGATATGTTCTAGTAATTGGATAAGCTGGCTAAGACGACTTTCAAGGCTTTCCTCTCTACATCAGACATAAAATGATTCTGTTGATAATCGTTATCATTATAATATCTCGTTATATCTTCATTATAGCCAAGCTGGTTTAAAAGCCCAAGACTTTGCTCTCAACTTAGATTGGATGCACTGATCATCATCATCATTATTCTATCTCATTATCTCATTATACTAATTGATGAAGACTAGTATGTTCATCACTTCTTTTTTTCTAATAAATAATATATCAGTAGTTGGCCAAGTTTAGAGACTTTAATTTCAAATTACATCAAAAATTGAGTGCCATGATCATCATCATCACCATTCAGATATCTTATTACATCATTATTGTATTTTTAGTATTTTCTACTGCTCAGCTGTTAGTCAAATTGGCTAAGACGGTTTTCAAGGCTTAACTCTCCACTTTCAACGTACACAGAGCCCCTCTGAAAATGATCATTATCATTGTAATATCTCATTATATCTTTAAAATATGTTAATAACTTCTTTTGTCAGTCGAGCGTATCTCAGCAGTTGGCATCCTGGGAAAGATAGCTCAAAAGACTTCAATCTCGATTTACTTCGGATATGCTGATCACTATTATCATTATTACATCTCATTATATAACTATTATATACTTAAATATATATCATGACTTAAATGACTCTTATCTGAAGTCGAGTGACCTCTGATGATCATCATCATTATTACTACATCCCATTATCTGAAGGATCACAGAGTTGAATATGCTGATCACTTCGTCTACGCTTGAAGCGCATCTCAGCAGTTGACCAAGCCGCACTCTATTAAATTGTGGATTGTGAGCAGCTGAAAGTCGGAGCGAAAAGCGCGCCATAATCCGGGCTTGCTGTCGCCAAAGGACGTTAGTGGGAAGCTGGGGCAGCGGGCCACGCGTGGCTTGCCACCTTGTTGTTGTTGTTGCCCTCCAATTTTTTTATGCGACTGACTGGTTTTTTTTTCTTTTTGCTAGCCACGTTATTCTTTTGGTCGTGAGGAGGCACTGTGGCTTGGGGGCTAAATCAAAATTCATGGTTTTGTTAGAAAACGACGTCGCTGCTGCTCAATCGTGCAATGGTATCAATAGCGGGCAAACAGAGAGAGAGAGAGAGAGAGAGAGAGAGAGAGGGAGAGAGAGAGAGAAAGGCACACACACACACACACACACACAGCTACATCGACGGTTTACACGCAAGCTTAACCCTTTGATGGCCCCACACACATGTACAACATGTAAATTGTTTCAATTTGCGGCATTTGCCGTAAAGCTGCGCAATTTTCAACATGCCATGGATATTGTGAGAGTTTGAGCTGCCCACTCGCTCTCTGTGTATGTGTGTGTGTGTTCTTTGGCCATTGTATAAGTGCGTGTGTGTGTGTGTGTGTGATGCTCTTTTTTTCTTTTTTCTGCTTTGCTCATAGTTGGCATGTCCACATCCGTGTCCAGCAGCTGTTGTGCTCCCATAGAGCACAGGAACCCAATCCGCACTCGAACCCAAAATACTAAACTTGTTTAATATTATAGCTATACATATATATATTGTATGTGTGTGTGTATGTGTGTGTGTGTGTGTTTGTAGGTGTCGGGCATGTCTCATCTAAAACAGCTACTGATGCGGCTGCTGCTACTTTGATGTAGTTAAATTTTAATTGGACTTTGGGTTTTTATTTCCCGTTTGTGGTATTTCATATATGCGTATGTGGACATTGCTTTGTGTGTGTGTATGTGTGTGTGTGTGTGTGTGTGTGTATTTGTTGATGTTAAAGACAAAGCCAGCCAGTGAGAGTGAGAGTGGGAGAGTTTTGGGTAAAAGTAAGTTTATGCTCTTGGTTGACTAATTCTGAACTAAAGAATTCCAAACAATTTCATTTACAAATTTCAAAAACTTCAAATGAAATTTTTTTGTTTAAACAATTTTAAATGATTGCCTAACAAGATTGAGGGCAGGAAATATGAAAAGCCAAGCAAGTAAGAGTGCTCTAATTGAGCAACTCGCAGATCCCCTGAACCCAACAAAGAGTTGATATTTCAATCATTCTACGCTTGTTTTATGCACACAAACAAAAACACAAAACACGCATATTTCCAACTATTTTCCTTAGGTTTGTAATATATAAAATTAATGAATTGAATATTTTTGTTTGAAGCGCTGAGCTTAAAGTAAAAATGACAATTCCTATTATCCATTGATTTGAATTTATGTGATTATCTATTATCAAATATATCGATTAGGAATATGATAGTGGTGTCTAGTGGAGTAGCTTTTATTAATTTTCTTCATTCACCTTTTGGACAAATTTGCATTCAATGTATGCAGAATTTTAAGATAATTTTGATAAATTTAAAAGTAAATCCAAAAGTTTTCAGAACTGAGTTAACTTATCATTTGATGTCAGTCGAGAGCAAATGCTGAGCTGGCCTTAGTTTGATGTGACATTCGTTTTTCATTCGTCATCTGCTTCAGAGCTGAAAAACATGTAAGTTTTTCAATTTTATATAACTTTTAATTTAATATATATATTCATCTCTCAGCACTGCAAGACGCGTTGATCAATATGAGCAAAGAAACGAAGCTGATTGACGAAGCGATGCCCCGCAAGCGAAAGGCGAAGTCACCGCAGCAGCTCCAACCAGCTGCAGTGAAGGTTGCTAAGCTCACAGCTGCTGACCTCAACACTGAGTCTGAGTCTGAGTCTAATGTTGAGCCCGACTCGAAGCCCATTGAGTCTGTGGCGAACCCGGACGTAGAGATCCAACGGCAGAGCTATTTAATCGAGAAAAACCACTCGCTGCGGCTGCTCAAGTGGCTGTCCAGTCGCAAGCTTAAACACATCAATTGGCCCTTCAATAACTGCGATATGTGGCGCGAATTTGGCGAGAGTATGGACTACGATTACGACGCCGAAGAGAAACTGGACTACCGCATATTGCGAACTATGCTCATAAACGGAAAAATCAAGACCTTTGAGGAATTTGTCGAGAAATTGAAGAAAATGGGTCGCAATGCGATTATCTGTATGCCGAGTACACATGTGAAGCGGGCGGTGAAGCGGATGACTCGACTTCTGGAGTCACGTTTGGATGATCACCGCAGGTCCATAATCGAGGAGAAGAAGCAACTGCGGGAGACGGCAAAGGACAACAAATAAGAAAACTCTAGTCGGTGGTGCACGAAGAGGACATCCTGTGAATCGCGAATGATCTGAGTTGTTATATATACGCATCTATGTGTTTATAAAAGCAGAAAAAAATAAAAACACAAATGATTGCTCTAAAAAAAAGAAAAAACTTTCCTGCCTCATTCGAAGTCGCACCACAATTGAATAGCATGTTTGACGTGCTTCGGCCCTTCAAGCTGCACCACTGCAATGTTCGAACAACGGCGAAAACTGAACAACTTCACAATTCAAATACAATTCAATAAAAATTGGGATCCCTAGAACATTTTTGAATGCACTCATATCAACATAGAAAACACTCTAATAGGGAAATTGATTTGCGCTTTGTTTCAAAAATGTTGAGGTGTCTAACTGTTTTGATTAAGTTTATAATATATATAATTTATTAATTATGTTTGCATGATGCGCTGAGCTTAAAGTAATGATGATTGTCATCTTATCTATTGATGAGAATGTGAGTGATTATATTTCATCGAGTATATCGATAAGGAACATAAGAGTGGTGTCAAGTTTAAAGAGCAGTTAATAATAATTTTCATCATTCGCCTCTTAGATAAAATTTGCATTCGAAAGGTATGCAGAATTTCAAGATAATTTTGATAAATTTCAAAATAAACCCAGAAGCTTCCCGAACTTAGAGCAAATGCTGAGCTGGCCTTAGTTTGATGCAAGATGAATGACGAGGTACCGCCTCGTTTCGAGCCGTAGGTTCAGTCGGTGAATGGGGATTGTTCAGCCGCCCGTGATGCCGCCTCCGGGTAGAACGGGCCGGATGGGCACCAACGTGCTGTAGAGTCTGGAGTCTCTGTGGAGCAGCCGCTTTTCGAGCTGCTTCAGATATCCGATCGATGCGATTGCTCTAGCCATTCCTGACCGCAACAGCATTCGCCAACGCCTGAACCACAACTACTACTGGCGGGCGGATGAGACAATCGCCGACGTCTGATGTTCGACAACTGTCTTCGGTTCAATATGGAGGGCACCGAGGTACACACCACCGGCAAAGAGCTGCGCGACATCTTCCGCTTGAGTGTCTCCTTGATCGACAGGAGCAACGAGATGGAGATCATTGACGAAGCTCCAACCATACCCAGAGCACACAGAGTCAGTCGTCACCAAGCCAGCTAAGGTGACAGTCGAGTTTGAGGCTGGGCTTCAGCCCGACTCGGAGCCCATTGAGTTCAAAATGGACTAATGATTAAGTGGCAGAACAATACAATACAATAAATGAATGGTTAGAAAATTTGAATAGAGTATATATGTAGGTCATAGTTCAAATCATCAAGTTTTGCCATTGTCTGGATGATGATCTTCAGAAAAAGTAGTTTCATTCTAAATCAAGTGAGAAAGGCTGCTCGACTACTAAATCCCCTTAACCCTTCGAGGAAGTGATACTTCCATAATTCTTCGCTTGTATTTCGCTTACTGACCTACAAAAAAATCGAGCTAAATCGACTCAAGAATAACTTAATCGCAAGAAGTTACTGTAATACATATACATATATACATATATATACATATATATATATATCTATATATATATATATTCCCCACTCAACTGTTATGAACACAGCTTGAATATCGTTTAATTGGATGGAGCAAGTGGTAAGAGAAATGATCTTAAGTGACACTCATGTAGGAGCATCTGTTAATATTGTCTGCTCCGGGCTGGACCTCTAAATTAACAACATTTGCTACTAACTAACAGCAAATTAAGCCATACATTGTTTATAAATGCACAAGTGCCTGCCGAGCTTGGCCGGACAAGGATGTGGCAGGACGTGGAAGGACAAGGCCCGGCTGGCTGGCTGGCTGGCTGGCTAGCTGAAGGCTGAAGGCTGAAGGCTGGTGCAATAGATTCGCTTTAATGCCTAAATCAACTAACTTTGCGGGCAGCAAACTTATTTCCGGCATGCCGAGAACATTTCCTAGACTTCAGCACGCACATCGAAACACACACACAGACACACACACACACACACACAGAGTGTGTAAGCACAAACAAGGACTAAGCAAAAATCAACAGCCAAAGAGAAGAGACCAAATTCAACCATAAATTGATACAGACGCCTCTGAGTCACGGCACGCTCCTGCCGCCGCCGATTGCCGCAATGAAGGACTTGCTGCATTTGAGGACGATGCAGTGCCGAGCCGAGCCTTGCCGTGCCGTGCCGTGCCGCTGCAGCTGCAATGCATTGCAATGCAATGCAATGCAATCCTTCCGGCTGCCGTCCCACTTTAACGGCCAGAAAACCAAAAACGAGCATCCAACAATCCCAAGTTTTTGGTCAACTTTGGGCCAAAACAATGCTCCCTGGCACCAGGCAGCATGCACCAGGCGCCAACAACCAGGCCAGCCACACCAGAGACAGGGCACACACACCACACAAGCTGAATGCACGCATCTTTTGCTGCTCCTCCGCCTCCTGATGCTGCTGCTGCTGCTGCTGCTGCTCAGCCTTGTCCTTGTGCCCAGTGCAGCCTCCATTAACAACGTGCCGAGGCACACGACCTAGCTGCATGTGCATGCATACGTGTCCTTTGCCCTATCCTCTGTCTCTCTGTCTCTCTGCCTGTCTCTCTGTCTGTCTGTGTGCGTGTCCTTGCGTGTGGAGCACCAAAAAGCAACTGCAGCAACTGGAGTTGGACTTTCTCTGGTCAATTCGCGGTTTTGCTTGTCACTTAGCCGACGCGTCGCCCAACGGCGGCCCCGTTGGCCATTTGATAAACGACGAAGAAACAAAACGATGCCAAACGAGATGCCATCACAGGACATAACAACGGATTGCAGCCACTACCATTGCCACCGCCATTGCCACCGCCAGAGCCACCGCTGCACACAATCTGGTGTTGCCCTCGAGGCGACAATGTGACGACATTTTGTGTCCATTGAATTATCTGACCGAGGTGTCTAGCGGTATCATCCCTGACTACCGTCTGCCATCTACCGTCTACCGTCTACCGTCTACCGTCTGCCATCTGACTAGCTGACTGAGCTCAGGCGACTCCGGGCCCAAGCCAACATTAGGCCTAATGATCCCATGATAAAGCATGTGCAGAAGGCCTGTTCTTTAAAGAGCTGCATGCCAGCGATATGTGTAAGAGAAACAATTTGAGAGCTTGCTTGGCCAAGGCGAAACAACTGGGAGAAGAGACTTGAAGCTGTTTATGATAAGGAAGCAATTATGATTGAGAATAAGAAATTCATTTGGAAAATATTATTGTATTTTGGCTCAACCTAATATTTTTATATATATTTTATACATTGGCATTGAAACTAAATAAAAATTAAATAATGGGGTTTTCTATATCTTTGTTTTTTTCCAAATAATTATGTTATCATATATGCCATATGTCATGTTTGTAAATAAATATCCAAGTAGGAAAAACCTAGAAGGCCCCATAGTCTAAACTCTTAAATTATTCTAAGATATCATTCACAAAAAAAAAAAAAAAAAAAAAATCTGTAGTTATAATAAGGAGTGAAATAATAAATTGAAATTGAAAATTATTAAAAATTAAATACATTTCCTGAAAGTCTTATGAATGAATAACATATTTGAATCATGGGCGATTCTTAAGAAGTTCATTTAGAAAATATCATTGAATTATAACTTATCTTAAGATTTTCATATACTATTTACATTTACATTACATTTACAAATTATATAAACGTATAATATAATACTTTAGTCTGAATGTTTTAAAGAAGAATTATGAATGTAAAACATATTTGAATCATGGCTATCAATGTGACATTTGACCTAGCTGAAGTTCTTAAGCAAAGCTCTGTAAATCTTCTTAGAAAATTATATTAAGAATATAGCTTGCAATATATTGTACAATCATCAACATGGAACTTACAGCTAACCCTTCAATTTTCACATCTATCAGGCACTGGTGCATAACTCACTATAGCCTATGCCTGATTTACTTGCCGGAAGATATCAAGGCAATAGACTTAAGTTATTAGATGAGAATTTGAAGTAAAAGGCAATGAATAGTCAACTATTCATTGATCGCTGCAGCTCGCTCATCTGAGTGCAGCGTGAATTATTGTTTCTCTATCAATATATTTATATTATATATACTCCTATATGGCAGCAAATTAATAGAGTATTCTGATAATGTTGCAAAATCCTGGCAAAGAACGAAGTCTGACAGCAGGAAAACTCGATTCGAGAAGAAACTAAAAAGAGCTAGGCTGGCATGGGAATTTTTGTATATCTTTATTAAAAACAGAGTAGAAATATATAGTTTGTATATAAGGGTCTCTCAAAAATTATGCAAGAAGTAATTTTGACAGAAAACATTTTTTTTTTTTTTAATTGTTTTTTTTTTTTTTTTTTTTTTTTATTGATATACATATATGGGTAATAAAATTTATTTTATCGGAGCTTTCATTCAAAAGTTCAATTTTATTAAACTTTTGCAAAAGGTAAGCATTTTTTTTCATTATTCTTTAATAACTGGGAGATGTTTTCAATATATAGTATTAGCTCAAGTATAGGTAATACTAACTCAGCATTTTAACATTATGCTGAGTTAGTATTACCTATATTTGAGCTTATACTATATATTGAAAACATCTCCATAATGAATAATGAATAATAAATAAAAAATGCTTTACTTCTTGCAAAAGTTTAATAACTTTGAACTCTAAAAGCTGCTGGTTATATTTTTTATAAACATATTGTATATGAAAACAATATGAAGTTCCAAGAAACAAAATGTTGAGGTGGAAAAATTTATCTAGATATATAATATATACAAAATATAGATAGATGTTAATAAATTTGGAATTTGTATTTGAATTTGATAATTTTCCATTTGCAATTTAATAATGTGCATTCAATTGCAAACAGGCAAGATAAGCTGCAATTGAGCAGGATCGCTTAGCTTAAATTGAATTGAATTCCATGGTTTTAATAATTAAGTCTTGTGAATAACTGAATGGAAATTGAATAATCAACTCTAAACGATTGCGTTTCCTTGACAAAGTCCACAAAAATGCAATGAAACGAGGGTGTTTAGAGTGCGTCCAGTGAATGGCAGTGGGCTGTTGAGCTGTTGAGCTGTTGGCAGTTTTTGGCCAATGTGTTGTTGTTGAGTCTGATTTTTAAGCCTTAAATGGGGCGTTATAAGTTCGGATAGCTGTCCTCTGGCTGTTGCTCTGGCCAAGCATATGAGCTCAAGTTTGAGTTACAGTTGCAGCTCTTGTTTGTTTGGGCCTGCCCGCAGCTTGCTTTGGCTTTTGCTTTTAGGCCGCCTCCTGCCTCCTGTCTCCTGCCTCCTTGCCTGCCAGAGTCCTGATACTAAAGGACAAAGCAGCAGCCAGTTGCTGTTGCTGTTACTGTTGCAGTTGCAGTTGCAATCGCATTTGCACTTGCAGAGATGCTGTAGGAGACGTTTAACATTTTTGAGGCTTGATTGGATTTTACACAGGCCTCTGCGTAAAGTGAAAAATTGCATTTTGAGCAGCTGCTGCTGCAGCTCCTGTTGCAATTGCAGTTTGCAGCTAAACTTGTTGATGATTTTGTTGCTTTTGTTCCCGTTGTTGTTGCTGTTGATGAAGTCGGCCTTGGTTTTGGTTTGGTTTGGTTTGGTTTGGTTTCATTTGGTTTTGATGGTCAGCCAGCCTGCGGCTGTCTGTTATTTTGAAATACTCGTTGAGTGGCTCGTTTGCGGTGTGCATGCATGTGGCTGAGCCACAGCTAGCCGCAGCCCACTTGCACCCAAAGGCCGTCTGTCTGCCTGTCTGTCCGCCTCCACTCTCTCCAAAAACTTGCCCCAAACACTGTTCATTTTTCTAACGCATTTTATGCGATTAAAAGCAAAGCCAAGGCCAATGCCTGTAGCCAAATTGCCGAAGACAAATGAAATGGGGCTGGCCCAGCTCCAGCCACGCCCATTCACAGTTTATTAGCACCTCAAGCATGTATGTCTCCTCTCTGCCTCCCCCATTTGTTTGCAAAGTGTGCAATGCCACGCCTCCACTCATGCAGCCCCGCCTCCGTAGTCTGTGTGAATGCAATATTGCATTTCTACGGCAATTAAAATGAATTTTCCGGTTACTTGACACATAACATAATTTGCATTTCCGGGCGCCGCCCGGCATGCCTGGCCGTGCCACACCCCCCACCCCCCACCCCCCGCCCACCTGCCCACCTACCTACCGGCAAAGTACAACACTTGATTTGCCCGCCCTGGGTCTTTAGACAGTTGCAATGCATAAATGATGCAATGAATGCAGCTTCAACTGCAACACTGCCAACTCCACTGCCACCGATAGCAGCGATGCCAACAGACTACGGCCACACCGCAGACGCATGCAACCCCCGTCGCCATCAGCCACGCCCACACCACAGCCCAGACCCTTTCTATGTCTGCTGCACGCAGATTGCTGGCGCCTTTAGCAAACACTGGACAACGGCGCGCTTTGAAATTTAACATCAGCATTTAATCTATCGGGCACCACAAATGAGATTTAAGTATACTAAATTTGATAATATATTAATATAATATTATATAATATAATATATTTAATATTTTTTGTATTTATAATATATTATACTTTATTTATGTTATTTATTTTCATTTGTCTTATTTATATCACAAATATATATCACATATATTTTATGTAATATAATATATATTGATATAAACAATATATAACAAATATATTATTATACAAATATATATTTCTTATATTATTTTGATATTTATTTATAATATAGATTTATTAAATTTTTAAAAAAATACATTTTATGTTTCATTTGTTTGTTTTTACTTTATATTTAAGGGCATACTATTTAAATTAATTAATAATATTTTAGTTCAGTTTAAAATGTAAAAAATAGTTTTATATATATAAATAAATATTTATATATATCCTGAGTGTCTTTTATATCATATGCATATTTGAAACTACAGGTCTTAGACCTTATCTTTATAAGTCTATGGTATGTAAAAGAGAAAATTGAGATATATGTATGTAAATAATGTATGTATATGTATGCAATAAATATAGAATTTTTGTTTTTATTTTATAATAATAAATTTGATTTTTATATTTTGGATTTAACTAAAAACAGCCAATTAAATCTATATCCTATATATTCTAAATATCCCATATATTTTATATGTCATACATATATATCCTTTAAATCATATATATTCTTAATCAATTATATTTTATTATTATATCATTATATTTTATATATATACTATATTCCTATATATCCTATAGCACGGTTATACGTTCATAATTACTTCCCTCAAACCTGTCTCCCATCGAGAACTCTGTCATCTCTTTGTTTGCATGGAAATCGAACTTCAACCTGAGGCAGCAACTACAACCTCGTCAAGAATCTTAGGGCGTCCTCTATTCAGCCAAATCCGATTGAAACATGATGAGCATACATGTTTTGTTTGATCTCACATTGTCCAGCTAAAACTACTAATATTAAATGACCTTTTCTTATATAAAAACAACTAAAGAAGATGAGAGAATCACAAGAAACCCAAAGCAAACCGAACCCAAACATTACCTCGACGTCTTAGATCTTTACCAAGGCAATTTCAACCTCTCTCTAACAATAACTTTCCCTCTTGCTCTGACGGCTCAAGTTTTAAAGCATCAGTTGCTGCAGCTCATGTTGGCAGTCTCATATTTTGCGATTCCCCTCAACAAAGTCAATGCCCAGAGGAAACTCATTCCTGTTGACCAGTGTAAACATTATCATATGCATGTTGTCACCATTGTTGGATGCAATGCTCCAACCCTTCCATTGTTCACTTAAGCTTGATACCTTCCTTGGCTGCCTTCGGGCATCGCCCCAATTTAAGTGTCATCACACACCCACACACCCTCAAACACACACACACACACTTGGCGAGTTTGTGCAAATCACCGAGTTTAACAAATTAAATGACTTCTAGTGCGTACATTGTTTTGACACGGATGTCCCCACCAATCCTGGCCCCTGGCCAGCTGGTGTGGGCAACGTCTGGGCTTTGCCAAATTGCTGTTGATTGCTCGACCTGGACGCCCACCTGAAATGTGAAGCATTTGACAAGCAGCAAATCTCCCCTGCCCCTGCTCCTGCCCCTGTCCCTGCACCTGCACCTGCCCACCTAATGCCGCAGACCACCATCGTTGAGATTTCCATTGGGGCGGGGGCATCCAAATTCGGTGTTGGGGCTAGCGCTGCACATTGCTTGAATGATGGAGGAGAGAGGGGAGCTGGAGGGAAGACCTGTCTGCCCTGCGCTCGCTGTGACGTATTGTCAAACGCAGTCACACGCTGTACGCCACGCACAGCTTAAACCATAATATATACATATATATACATATATATATGTATAAGAGAAAAGGAACGGTATTTATGCTGGCATCTGCCAACCGTTTGGCGTGGAGCCGCCGGACCACCCGGACTCTCCAACATGCCAATGACGATGCCATGCAGCCAGCAACGATGAGCCGCCTTTGAAATGCATCATATTTTGATTTTATGGCGTTTATCTTGCGCCTTGCGCCTTTTTATGTCTTTATAAATACACACAATGGGGCCAACAAGGCGAAAATATGAGAGATCCGTATGATTCATATACGTACATACTGTGCACGTAGACGTACATTCACGCACGGCCGACTCCCGCCCGAGCCGTTGCTGGAAGCCACGTTTGTTTATGGCAATTAAATTCCATTCAATATCAATAACAACAACTCAAATGCCGCAAATGCATACAAAACAACAACAAAATAAAGAGACAACAACAACAACAGCAACAACAACAACAACAGCAACAACAACATTAAAACGTAATGCAACAAAAATGCTCTTGTCGTAGCGAGACATCGGCTCAAATTTATGTTTTCCGACATTTCATTTGGTTTTTTATTTTTCCCATTTTTTTCACAATTATTTTTGCCCTTATTCAAGGGAGTTTTACTATTGTCATGGCTTTGACTTAGCTAGAGTGATGTGAAGTGTCTATCAGCATATTAGTGAATCTTTGGGAATGATATTGACTATCATATGATATTGATTCATTGAGGAGCATTGAAATCATCTTCAAGCTTCGTTGAATGAGAAACTAGGTACTGACCTTAATATTTAATATCTCAATAGAAAAATGATCAATATAATTATTATATTATATAATTATATATATATATATATATATATATATAAATCTATACATTTAGTTCTATATAGATCTATATAGCCAGCCATTGCTCTAGCATAAATGAGAAAACTTTTACAGACTTTCCAATTGCCTTTCATTGATTACATTATTGCAAAAGGAAAATTATCAATATACACATATAGATCTACACACATAGATCTATCTACATACTCTACATTTAATACCCTTTCCTTCTAAGTCTTTATTACCCAAATCCAATTGAAATACGCTCAAGCGGGGCTTGAATTTGAATGAATAAAATTAAGTCTAATGCACTTTTCTATATGACAGAGTATAACAGCTTCGGTGTATTTATTTTTAGTAATATTTGTATATTTAAAAACTTTTTTATATATTTTTGTTTATATATATTTATTATATTTATATTATTGTTTTTAAATTTATATTCACACTTTTGCTGTTTGAACTTTTAATCTGTGTGTGTTTTTTTCCGCATTGATAAAAATCATTTTTAGGTGCGAAGTTTTAATTTGATTATTTATAATATGTGCACATTATTTTATTGATTTTATTTCACTATATTTACTATTTCACTTTTGACAGCCGTTTGCATGGGGAAAACAATTTTGTTGGCTTTGTGGGACAGCCAGTTGGACTCTGTGTCGGCTCTTCAAATAAACAAAAGGTATTTCGATGTTATTGGAGGCCGTTGGAGACTTGATATGTGGCACATAAATGAATGAAGTATCGAATGAAGTATTCTAATTATTATTATTATTCACTCGTATTGGGCAGGTGGAAAACCCGAAACGGAATATCAGTTGGCATAGAGTTTAAGTAAATAAATGAGAGCTTGAGGCACAGTTTCTGCAAGCTCTGCAGCTGAATCACACACTGTTGAGCTTCTCTATAAATACTATTCGAAATTTGATCAAATATTGAATTAATAGTTGCATATTTCTAACAGTTTGGTGCTATGCATTATATACTAAATATAAGTTGACTTTGCTTATAATTTGAGTAGAGTTTATGTAAGCAAATGAGAGATATCTCTCATAGTCACAGTTTCATGGCCAGTTTTTTTTCAAGCTATGCAGCTGAGTTTTTCTATAAATATACCTAGAAATTATATCAAACATTAAATATATATTTAACTGTTGCATTATATACTGAATATCAGTTGACTTTCGTTGTACTTTAACTAAAATTTAAGTAAACAAATGAGAGCTAGCAGTGCCAGTTTCTGAGCTGCATTGAACTTATCTACAATTTGACCTAGAACAGATATTAAATATAATAATATATTTTCCTTTACCATCTAAATATATCAAACAATGTTCAAAGTAAATTCTATGTAAATGTGATATCTCAGCTGCACAGACATAAAAACATAAAAACAAAAACATATATAAAAAAAATACGCTAGCTTTAATAATTTGAAAATAAAACATATATTGAATTGAAAAAAAAAAAAAATTAAATATTGCATAAATATTTGCATATATTTAATTATTTTTATACTAATCAAGTAATCAAGTATTATGTTTTATATACAGCATATCAGTTGACTTTCGTATTACTTTGACAAGAGTTTAAGTAAATAAATGAGAGCTATTTCTAATAATTTTGAAATAAAACATAGATTAAATTAAAAAAAAAAAAATTAGTATTGAATAAATATTTGCATATATTTATTTATTTTTATACCGTTATCAAGTATTATGTTTTATATACAGTATATCAGTTTACGTTCGTATTACTTTGACAAGAGTTTAAGTAAATAAATGAGAGCTATTTCTCACAGTCACAATTTCAGTGCCAGTTTCTGCAAGCCACGCAGCTGGATTACTCACTATTAAGCTTCTCTACAAATGAAGCCAACAATGATATTGAATATCGAATATATATTTAATTCTTTTACGGCCAGTGTTTATTTTTATTTAATTTTTTTTAATAAGATTAATACTTGCATTTTGCATGAATATTAAACAATATAGTTGTTTTCCACAGCACTTGAATTCACATTTGAAATAACTGCGTTCACTGATCGTCGAATTGTTTCACTTTCACAAAAAAATAGTTCAATGGGAAATTTTTAATTTATTTAGTTTTTTATTGTTGTTTAAATTCACGTCACATCTCACATATGCATTTGTTTATTTATTTTTGTATTTTTAGTAATTTTATTATGATTTTTTATGATGATTTTCTTTGATTTAATTTCTGGTTACGGCGTTGTTTGGGCGCCACCGCAACTGCAAACGCGTCGCGCGTGTTCAAAACTGAGCTACAGTTAGTACTATATATCTGTGTGTGTGTGTGTCCGGCCACATGTGTGTGCTATTATTGTTGGCAATTGAGTCGGTGCGTTAGGCTCATGGCTTGCCTCGTGCCATGTCTTGCCTCAGTTACCTTCTCAATTCTCCGTGGAGCACACTCAGAGCATAAGTTTTGCGGCGTTTGGATAACCAAAATTTCATTGGATCTCGCTATAAATTAAAAACATGCCACATGCTGCAGCTGCGCGTGTATGTGTGTGTGTGTGTGTGTGTGTGTGTGTGAAGCATCGTTTACATTTGCCTTTGAGCAAACTGTTTGAGTCTGTTTGAGTTGCTGCCGCCTTTGATGCTGAGTGTTAATTCGTTTTTTTTTTTTAGACTCGCGCGTGTCTCTATGTATTTGTGTGTGTGTGTGTGAGTGTGCCTGTGTCTGTGTGTGATCCACACATGTGAGCTGGCTGCTTTTTAATTTGCTGAAAACTCACTCGAGCTGCCTCACGACTCGACTCGTCTCAGTTGACTCAACTCAACGTGTCTCAATTAGCAAATTACACATTCCCCGCCAGCCCCAACCAAACGCCCCCACACACACACATACACATTGGCATTTCACTCTAGCCAAGGGTTGCAAGCTCTCTCTGTGCGTGTGTGTGTGTGTGTGTGTGTGGAGCACATTCCACTCAGGCTCTCAATTTGCCATTTTGCACTCGACTCAATTGCTGGCGTCCGTTTTGGACTCCGCCCCCGTCGCCGGCAATTCCATTGCAGGTTTGCATGCACGCAGCGTACAAAGTGTTGTGCGTGTGTGTGTGCGTGTGTGTGTGCGGTCAGTTTGGTGTTGGGTTCTGTTTATTTCTCGTTGTTTTTTTTTTATAATTTGTGAATGGTCTTTGTTGTTGTTGGTGCTGCTGGCGCTGCTTTTGACTGGTTTTATATTTTTGCGGCACTGATTTTATTATTTTGCGTATGTTTTGTGCTGCATTTTGTTTCGTATTTGCAAATCACGCAGTTCGCCCGCCCCCCCAGCCCGTGGCCAGAGACCAGGCCCCAACTATGCCGCAAATGCCTCCCACAGCATTTTGCGGTATGTGTGTGCCCCAGAGACAGCGACAGCGAGAGAGAGGGAGAGGGAGCGCTGCCCAGCAGACTGCCTAACAATAAAAACAAACAGTCGAGACTCCAACCTCTCCCCCTCCCCCTCCCCCTCCATCACCCATCACCTGGTCGGAGGGGCGGCTCGAGCTGTGCGGTTCAGTGCACTGGCCGAGCCAAACCGGTGCCAACATTTTTGTGTGCAATTTTTAGTTAAATTATTTTTACACCCCCACACACACACGCACGCACGCAGTCACACGCACGCACACATACGCAAACAAATATGCAACAATAAAAAAAATATATATAGAAAATGTCGACACGCAAATTCGATGCCATTTCTATTTTAAGCCTATACAAATGGGCAACCTAATGTGCATGTGTGTGTGTGTGTGTGTGAGTGTGTGTTCGTATGCGTGTGTGTGTGTGCATGCACTTTTTGCCAACTGCATTTCGGTTTTTGGGTTTCCCTCGCTCAGCTTGTTGCCGTTCTTGTTGTTGCTGCTGTTGTTGTTGCTGCCGTTGTTGTTGTTGTTGTTGTTGTTGTTGTTGTTGTTGTTGTTGTTGTTGTTGTTGTTGTTGTTGTTGTTGGTGCTGTTGCAGCAACAAAGTGGCAAGTGCAGATTTGAAGTTATTACCAAAAACTAACCAACGTTTTGTGGGTTTGAAGTTGTGTGGAATAATATTGGTAGACCTAAAAAGCCTTTTGGCTTTGATTTTGTTGCTGTTGCTGTTGTTGTTTCTATTTTCTATTTTCTACACTTGTTGTAAATATTTTGTCGATTTTTGGCACACAAAATACCTCCACACACACACACACACACACACATACACATATTTGCAATTTAAATTTGCACCTTTGCATTGAAGTGTAAAAATATGATTTTCTTTTCTTTTTAAAATGTTGCTCGAGCAAACAATTTCTCATTGTTTAGAGCAAACAATTTCTTAGTGACTTCTTCCAATTAAAATTTTTTTAAATTGAAAATTTCAAATAATATTTCAATGTTTGGCAGCTCAATGAATTCGTAGTGCATGAACAATTTACAAAAGTTAGATAAAATAGAGCAGAAAGGCTTCAGAAAGGAAAGATTATTGAAAGAGTAATTAAAAATATAAGCTGGACACTAAAAGAGAGAAGACATACGTAGCAGTCATGATATGGATGATATGATATGACTTTCTCTTCAATAACTTTACATATTGTAAATGTTTCTAATAATTATAATTATAAAACTCTTCATGCCTCCATATACAGACCTAAAAGAGCCCAACTTGAACACCTGCTATCTCATAAATTTATTTCATATTCATTCTTTCATCTAGCTCACACTAGTCTACACTCATCTCTTTTATATCATCGATCACATACACTTTTTTAATTTAATTGTCAACTTTTAGACTCAAAAATGGTTTAGAGTTTTTTATGAAAATGAAACCCAAAATAAATCAGTAAAAGTCCTATAACAAAATTTTATATATTATTAATTATTTATATTCATATTTTTTTTCAATTTAATCATAGTCTACTCACAGCACTCTATAAATATATTCAGCTCAATGAATTCAAAGTCAAATCCATAACTTGCTCATTTCAATATTGAAATAGGCCAATGGGAATCAAAAAATCAGGAGTGCTGTAAACTATCGATAGCTAACTATAATGTCATCGATAGTTGAGCATGGTATCGGGAAGGATCAGCGAGAGTGTCATCAGCAGGAAAAGAGATCAATCAAGAAAGACAAAGCAAAAACGCTAGCAGCAGATTCGTTTAAATAATTTCAATAAGATTAAATAAAGCCTTTCACAATACTCTAAAATTTTATATTTGCGTTTCAATAGTGTCGATAATTCTGTTGTGCATCGCAACTGACAAATGCTATTATAACTTTTATAACAATCAATTGAGAGCTGTTCACAACACTTTCACTTTAATTTATTTTATACAAACACCACGAAAGACGCATACAAATAAGAAACAAACATATGTATATAAATTTGCCGGATCAGTAAAATCGAAAGAGACTTTATACTAAACTTGACGATAATGCAAATTGTTATTATTCCTAATGTAAATATTTCTAAATTCTTGTTATCTTTTGATAGAATTTATTTAAGACAGCTTAGCACATTCTGCAACAACTAAGAGATGTTGAAATATTGAAAATATATGGCAATAGCCTAAAAAATGTCAATCGAATAGATAAGTTAATGAAACTCATAGATAATGCAACTTTTATGTTTGCTTTGTATTATTTGTAGTGTATATTATTAAAATTAATTTTGTAGTTTAGTTTTGACCAATTTTTTTTTAGTTTGAATTAAAACATGTAATCATTTTTTTACTTAATACATAACATATTTAATTTTTATTTAATATTTTATTTAATTTAAACTCGCTCAATTTCCATTTATTTTTTCTATATATTTTCTATTGTCTTTTTATTTGTATTTCTATTTATTGTATCTATTTTGTCATCACTTTTTATTTTCAGTGTTATTATTCAATTAATTTTATATTTTGTTATTGTATGATTTTATTTTATCATTTATTTAATTTTTTTTTATTAATATTTATTTTGTGTTTATTGTATTTAAACTGACATATTTTCAGCAATTTTGCATTTGATTTCTTGTGGCCGCTGACAAATAACTAATATAATTGTTAATATAATTTTCTGTAATGGAGATAAACTAACAATGACAAACGAAAAATGAAATCTCAAGAAATCGGTCGAAATTTATATCTCATAGCCATAGTCCATATCTCTGAGCTCTACTCTTAGCTCTACTTAGAAGTACTTAAATTCATATTATTACATAACTAAAAAGTCTACTTTTAAAAACACCCTTAATATATATACTCTTCTTTACATACGAAACTTGTGTCTAAAAGCAAAAGTCTTAACTGTCTGTAGACTTTCGACTTGAGCTTCTGCCTCAGAAAACTCAGCTAATTATGTATGCGAATAACAATATTTATTGATATTCCACTACACTTAAGCTATAAACAAATTGTAGTGTTAACCGAGCAATAAAAATGCATCACAAATTGCCAATTCGCAGTGCAATTTCAATTTCAGCGGCACCAAGGACAAGGGCACAAGCGTTATATGCTGAACACGTTTATAATTTGTAGAAAAACACTGAAAAAAACAGTAATGGGGAAACCGCCAAACACACGCATACACACATACACACACACACACACACAGAGAAGCACACACACATACACGTACACATATATATATGCACAACGCCAATCAAATGCAACAACAGCGACAAAGTTGCGTTGTGGGTATAAAAAATTACGAAACCAAAAATCAGCAACCAAATATGTGGTTGCCACCAACAAAAGGGCAAACAAAAGGCAACTGCTGAATGCATTAAAGTGAGAAGTGCAACAGACAGCAGATACCCTGTAAAGCCAGAAAATACCCTCAGATTGCATCATGTGTCAGCTGCTTCAAGTATCTCCAGTCTTTGTGAAGTATATCAAGAATATTCCTCAAATCTCTCAGTCTGATTGAGTGAGTTAGCTCTACAGTTGTCTCTTAGAATTAACAGGGTATGCCATAGGCTGGCCAGCAACCGGGGTCAGGCAATGGCCAGGTAAGTTGTGTAGCGGTTGCCCAACGCCATCGTCATTGGCGAAGCTCAAAAAACCGGACAAAATAAAAACGAGGGGACAAAAAACAAGGCAACTGAAAAAAAAAAATGCATTGCAGTCTTCTGCAGCGGACAATGCACAGTCCGAACGTCCCAGCGTCCCATCGTCCCAGCGTCCCGTTGTCCCATCGTCCAGTCGGTCATCCGTCCGGCCCGCAATCCACGGGTTGCGGCATAATAAACACTCTGACAACACGCGTGTCCAGCATTGCTATAACAATAAACGAAGCAGGCGTTGTTGCTGCTGCCGCTGCCGCTGCCGCTGCGCCTGTTCCAGTTCCTGTTGTTGCGCTTGGCCTGCCTCATCAGCGGCGGCAACAGCAACAAAAGTGGCAACCGGACAACAACCGGGACGAAGGTGTGAGAGCAAACGAGGGGCTGACAGCTGTACAAACGCAGAGCTCTGCAAACAAACCAGAAGGCAGGCGAATCGCGAATGGTGAATGGTGAATGGCGAATGGTAAATGGCGGACATGGGCCGGCGGCAAGGAGGACGCGTTTGGTCAGTCGCCTGGTTTCCGTTGCACACGCCGCGTATGCGTAATGTGCGAAAAGCGCAGCAAAATGAACACAAAAAATCAATAAAAGAAGCAACAAAACAACAACAAGGGCAACAACAACAACAACAACAAGCAGCAGCAGCAGCGAAACAGGAAACAGTATTAATAAAAAAATAGGCAAAAGAAAACGCAATGCAATCCATAAAAAATGCAAGTTCATGCAGGACTCGCAGGCAAACGCACACCAGACCAGACACCACACCACACCACACCACACCACCAGCAGCAGCACCACCAACATTACGCACACCGTGCTCCAGCTCCGTCTCCTGCTGTCCTCAGTTCGCGTTGTTTGCAACATTCAACGTGTTCATTGCAGTCAAACTTGTTGACAATGCTCGCTTACAAGGAAGGCACACGTCCACGTCCACGTCCACGTCCACATCCACGTCCACGGCTCGCATTCGCATTCGCAACACTTTTGGCCACCAATTTGGGGTGGCCAGAACCAGAACCCAGAGCCCAGAACCCAGAGCCCGGAGTCAGCGCCTGAGCTGGAGCCTTCTTGTTGTTCCTTTTTAAGGTTTTGCATTTTGAGGCCAACATTGAGGCCACGAACGGCGCTGCCTTCCAGCGCTGACAACAACAACAATAAGAACAACAACAACAACAACAACAACAAAGCCATCATCACTGGCGGCCCACAGAACAGAAGCTGTTACTTGTTGTTCCACTTGTTTTTTGGCTTCACTTTTTTTGCTTTTCCGTTAAATTTGTTCTCTTTTTGTCGGCCTCTTTGTTTGGCATGTAAATTTATGACGCTGGTCAAGTAGTGCCCCCCCTTCTGATCCCCAGTTGGCCTTTGATACACTACGCTCAAAGAGTCGCCAGGCCAGTGAAATAAATTGAAGCTTCAGTTGTGGTTGAAGCGCGGACATTTGAGATCGAAAATCTTTGGAAAAGTGACGATGCTTCTTGCTTTTTGAGATAGTTTAGAAACCATATCTATCTACCAATCTATAATCTATAATATGTATATTATCTTGATCGGTCTTTTCTGATCTATGATCTATGATCTATGATCTTTGATCTATAAATATGTGATATATGATCTATGAAGAAATTCTTGAATGTCTACGTTGTTTCAAAAATTATATTTTTTGTAGATATATAGTAAATTTTTACTTTTATGTAAATTAAATTTTATATATATATATATTTTTTTATAGATTTAAGTATTTTTTTTTTATTTGCAACTTCATTTATATTCATAGATTTAATTCAAATATTACAATATATTATTTAAGTTATGGAACGGATCACTGAGTTATTGTATTACTTTCGAGTGCATACACATAGAACTTGATTCAGTTATTCTTAAAATAATAAGAGAAAATAATAAATGATTAGCTATTTTTCCAAAAACTTCATATTATTGGGATTGCTCGGGAGAGTATTCATTGAAGATCCAACTATCAGTCTCTCTCTTAAATAGTCTTCTTCTAATAAATTTTCTTTGTCTTTCTTGAATAGTCTTTTATAGATAATTTAGCAATCCTATTTGCTGTTTATATCTCTATCTCTCATTTCTTTACCCTTAGTTCTATCTTGTTCTCTTTATATCCCTCTCTCTCTATCCGACTATCTTGCATATTCCATGTCTATATCTATGTATATTTCACTCTCTCTCTCTCCTTATTTCTCTCTCTCTCTCTCTCTCTCTCTCTCTCTCTCTCTCTCTCTCTCTCTCTCTCTCTCTCTCTCTCTCTCTCTCTCTCTATCTATCTATCTATCTGTCTGTCTCTCACTCTTTTTGCCTCTGTATCTCTCTTTCACCATCTCCTGTCTCTGTCTGTCTCTATATACTCTATACAGTTATACCAAGAACATTATTCATTGTGATCGATGAAATATTTTATTATTTTAGGATGTATTTAAAACATTGATACCAACCATTCTCCAAAGGTTTGAGCCCAGAAAAGTACAATCGAGAGCAAATTCGGTTGATAACAATACCCATAGGTAAGCTAATAGACAATCAATCCAGCTTTTCAGTGTAAATACTTTTAATTAACCTCATTTTCAGGAGAACGAAAGAGTATTCATGATGTTAGAGTATTCACGTGATCAATATTGTAGCTATGCAATTATTATTTGACATTTCTTTCTTCTGCTTTTTTCTTTGTTGGTTTTTCGGCTGGTCAGTTTGGCAATTTTGGGAACAGCATGTTAACATTTGGTCGCCTGTCATGCCAGTGGGCGTGGCTGGTTTGGCAGCTGATCTGTGGGCGGTTATTTGAGAGGAAATTTGCTCGCAATTTGTTATGTTTTCCATTTGTTTTTTTTTTTTTTCTTTTTATTTTGCTGATTTTTTTTTCTGATAATCCCGAATCTGGCTGAATGGCCTGGGTATTTGGCGTGCAAAGAAAATGCGTTAATGAAGTGTTGCTGGAGAGCTCATTATGCATTTTGCTCACGTTTTACATTTTTAATTGCATTTTGTACCCATTTGCCCAGCTCACAGTTCGCAGCTCGCTCGCTCGACAGCCGGACATTCTGTCTACTAGTTGGTGCGTTGGCTTCTGTGTCCTTTCATTAAACGCGCCGCATGGTAGGCGATTAAAGCGACCGCCGAGGCAGCAAATCGAATTAATTTTTGTAACGTGCAAATGACCGCAGCAAGTAGCAGCAACAGCAACAGCAGCAGCAACAGCAACAGCAGCAGCAGCAGCAGCAGCAGCGATGGTGGCAACAGCATTAAGAGCAGTTTGATAGGGATACTTATATGTATTAAATCCTTTGCCGCACAACACATTTAAGTTGATGATTAAGCTGGCCGCTTTATGCCATATACACCAACACCAACACCAACACACACACACACACATGCATCTATGTATATATCAAGTTATATAGACTTGTATATAGGCAACATTGCATCGCTTTACATAGGCTGAAGTCTGCGCACATTATGTGCTTAAGCACATAAAGATGTAATGACCTGTATACATGACCACCATCACCACCAGCAGCAATGGCAGCAATGGCAACTGCAACAGCAACACCAACACCACCAGCAGCAGCAGCAGCAGCAACAGCAGCAACATCAGCGATCGCATTGATGCCTTTGCCGCTTAATAAACTTCACGTTCACGAATCCAAAGGGGGCCAATGTGGGCGTAAGTGTGCAATGATGATTTTTTTTTTTTAAATTCTCTTAATTGAAACTACGCAAAAGGCTGCAACAGCAGCAGAAGCAGCATCAGGAGAGTCGACTGCAGTATCGGCATCAGCGGATGCTGCAGCAGAACGAATCACAGCGCTCATCGCAGCCAGCAGGCATATTTTAATGAATATTGAGGATTAAAGGAATTTGCGGATTTTCATTGAATTATGCATTTTGGCCGCTCTTCCTGGCTGCGGTCGCCAGCATCACCAGCACTAGCAGCATGCAGGCAGCAGCAGCAACAGCGGCAGCAACTGCATCGAGGACCAACGCACTGGGACCATCATATATTTCTTTGTCGCATGCGATGATTTATTAAGTCATTAGCACTTGTGCGGCTGCTGTTGGTGGCTGCCCACGCAGAGCTTGCAGCATGCAGCATGCATTGAATGGCGCATGTCTGCCTACGCCTGTGCATGCATGTGTGTGTGTGTGTGTGTGTGTGTGTGCTCGGCCATATAACTTGTAATTCTTATTAATTGTGTGCGAGTGTGTGTGAGTGTGTGAGTGCGTGCATATTCAATATTTTGCATTGGTTGGCATTGCAACGGCTGCTCATTAAGACACAGGACATTAACTGCTTAACCAAAGCATTAACCATATGCAGATACACACAATTCACAATTATGATATACATATCTTTCATGCACATATGTATAAATACCAGAGCTGTTAAAAATGGTTTTTAAAAAGCATTCGAATATAAAATGGAAATGGTTTTAAAATTTTTCCATTTGAATGGAAATGCAAAATGGGTTTTCAAAAAAGGTATTCGAATGTAAAATGCAAAATAGGTATTTTGAAAATGGTTTTTTCAAATAAAATGCTTATTTGTAACTATTGTTTTTTTGTTTTATTAGTATTTTCAAATTATAAACACAATCGTGATTTTTTTACAAAAATTGTTTATGGTTCTAGCATGATTCATTTGCTTAATTTGCATACATATATGTAATTCAAAAGTTGGTAATTTTTTCTTAAAAATAACTTAAATATTAACTTGTTGATTTTAAAACGACAATTTTTTCAAATAAATCATCTTTCATGCTGCGTCTATGTGGCCGCATTATCATTCCACCATAGGAAAAAAGTCTTTCAACGGGGGCTGAACTTGGTAAACTAGTATTAAACTTAAGAAATATAGTCTTTATGATAGGAAATTGATTTAAAGATTCCAAACTATTGTCTTCATCTTTTAAGTAAGTTAACGTTTCAAGGTCAATAGTAGTATTACCATTATTACTGGTTAGGGAAGAATCTGAATCTTCATCGAACATATAATATGATTGAGTGTTTTCTTTTTTTTTGTTTACAAGTTGAGTTTTATTTTTATTTTCTAAATCTTGCTTAAATTTTCTTATTTCAGCTACAAAAATATCCCTAACGATATTCTTGTAATCTTTTGGGACCCACTTTAACTTAAAAAATGGATGAGATACACTTGCGATTACAGCATCTTTAGCTTTGGGCTCATTTAACTTTAAAAATTTTTCAAATCTCTTTTTAAGACTTTTCTGCATTAACTCAATTAGATCAATACAATATTTAGGGTCATCCATTTTTAAATTATTAAAAATTCGTAGCATTCTAAACAGTTCTGGAAGAAGACAGCCGTAATACGTGTGTTTGTCACCTTCCAAGCTTTTAATGCCATCGCAAGAGCGCAAGTGAACAAAAGCTTAAACAGTTCACTTTTAGCACTGTTTGCTTTTAACGAAAACGTTGAAATTAAACACTTTGATTGATTGATTAAGCTGTGAATTTTAGATTTTATTTGCTTTGTCTCTGTATATATTTGTAAGTGACGCTTCCTTGTAATCGATTACCCTATTACCCGACCGCCACATATTCGCGATCAGGGATGATTTCGATAAACAAAATAAAAATTCAAATATCAAAAATTTGAACCATTTTGCATTTTGAAAATGCAAAATAATAAAAAAAAACCCATCTGAATGTAAATGCAAAATAGTTTTTAAAAAAAGCCATCGAAATGCAAAATGCAAAATACCTATTTTGCATTTTGCATTTACATTTTAAATGCTTCCATTTCAAATAATTAACAGCTCTGATAAATACGTATCTTAATTTAAGAACTTTAGAATTGCTTAAACAATTTTGCAAATTTCCTATTGTTAAATCAGAATCTATGCATCTGATGTCATCTGAAGACAGTGTGGATCTTCAATCTGTCCCATCTATTGCTGCTAATGATGTTTTTTTTTTAATAAAAATTAGTGATTTCCAAGAAAAGAGATAATAGATTTTCCATCTCTTTCAGCTTTTATAAATGTTTGTGATCTAGATATTCGAGAATCAATGTAAGCTTCAATCTTTTATTTTTCTTTAATAGATAAAGCAACATATAGTTATATAGTACAATGTTTTCTTAAAGAAGATTCATCTTCAGACTCACACAACAAAATTGCTAGCTCTGGCTGCCAAATTGAGCGAGATATTCACAATTGTATTTGCCAGCGTTGTCCTGAAGATCAAATTTTAGAAAACTTTCAATATTTGCTAAAACTATGCATAGCCCAATCTAATTTTATTTTACGAAGAATTAAACACTGCTTGATTGCAAAAACTTTAAGGATTTTGGCACTAAAGATATCGGAAATACAAAACATTTATGAAGTGTATTATTGCGCAGTGTATTTTTGTGTATATAATTATATATGTATGTATATATATATACCTATATATATTTTCATATGCGAAAAGAAAAAAAAGTCTTATGTTTTTGTATAGTTGCTTGAATTGAGTTTTTTTATGTACTTGCCAATTGTTATGCCAGTTACTAAAATGTTTTAAAGAAGACACTTTATAATAATCTAAATTCTGCTTATTATAATATTGATAGATAGTTATAGGGGTCTATTTAGTAATGCTGAATTTATTTTATAAATTAAATATAGAATGGAAGAATATCTTTGTATATTATTTTTATAGTTTAATAGCAGCAAACACGCCTATTGCTTAGGGCACTCAATTTCATTCATATTGCTGCATAGATAAGCCATACACTATAAGGCTAGGCATTCGAAGTGTAACCTATTCAAAGTTTTATAAATTTAGCTTCGAAAATTATTTCAACTTATATCAAAAGACAGCATGTGTGTAAGGCATTGAAAAATTCAGTATCAATTCATATGAACTCGATATGAACACGTATTTTTTTTTTTTAACTTTGGTGTTCAGATATGTTTAAAAAAACTTGCAAGTTGCTAGAATATCACTTGCCGGTGTCTCAAGATGCGTATGTATGTATGCATATATATACATATTAAGAATAAATTCAGAAAAGTAACTGAATATTTATTTGAATATTAATAAATTAATTTTTGTATAAAATATGCCTTCAATTCCTGCCCATTTCGTTTAAAACATATCATGTTAACTTTTTTCTTTGATCATCATTTGATATGAAAATTTCTCAAAAAATAAAAGGAAAAGGAAAACACAATCTGTTTCGTTACATGAAAATTACAAGAATTTCGCATAAGCTTTAAGCCAATTTCGTAAACCATTTAAGAAGGTTCAGGTCAGATTTCGAGCACGGCTGAAGTTTGTGTTGCGTCTCGGGAATTGAGCGCATTGGGCGCGAAGTATATCTCTCTGTATGTGTGTGAGTGTGTGTGTGTGTGTGTGTGTGTGTGTGTGTGTGTGTGTGTGTGTGTGTGTGTGTGTGTGTGTGTGTGTGTGTGTGTGTGTGTGTGTGTGCGCGGGGCAATGAGGAAGTGTCTGCTGTGCTACGGAGAATGTCAGAAATGCGTGTGAAAAATAAACGAGATTTTCGCAACGCGCTTTTGATATTTTTGCATGACAGAAGCCAAATGAGAAAATGCGATTTTCCGCAATGCTCCGGCCAATGACATGGGCATGGACATGGCGGCAATGGCCACCGACAGCCGCCAGGCCATGTCCAATGGCCTACCAACTTAATGTGTTGGCGTTTCCTGACACACACACACATACACTTACACACACACACTCGCACACTCCCTCCCTTATACAAATGCGCAGTCACATGATGAGCAGAGTCACAAAGACAGACGCACAGATAATTTTTACAATTTGCAGCAATGCGTTTTTAATTTAAATCGATAAAAGTTGCATTCGCACAAAAACAAACCAGACGATAGCTACAACAACAACAACAACAACAACAACCAAACAATGCAATATAAATTGCAAGCAACATCGAATGCAGCGCTGTCTCATGCAGCAACTCGCTCCGTTTCAGACCAGCTCTATTAGGTGGATAGCTCAATTCGATGCGAACAATTATATAATCAGCTCAAGAAATATATTTAATAGCCCTGTCTGAACGTATTTCTTTACAATATCTATAATCAAATATGAGAAAACATTTTAAATCAGTTTTCATTGTGAAAAGTTTTGTATGAATTCAATGGCAACTTTTGTCTAAACACTTAAAGGTTTCTATGCCTGTAAAAACCACAAAACAAAGTCTATTTAAATAACAGAAAATATTTTAAATGATAATACAATTATTTAACTATGCTGCAATGCTTTTTGTTGCCTTTAAATTTCTCTTATTTCTCTGTCAAAAACTTTTCTAAGCTCGATTTAAATATGAATTGTGCAGTTGCAAATAAATATATATTATATATATATATATATATATATATATATATATAAATATGTAGTCATATACAAATCTCTCTCTAAATATATATGTATATATCATCCATATATATTCAAATTAAATCTTATTTAATTAAACATTACGCATAAAGCGAGCCGAAATGCAACAAAATGTGTTGCCTACATTTGTGCGCCGGCTGTGCTGCGGGCCATGATATCGTTATCCATTTTCATTGCAATTGTATTTTGTTTTTGATTTGACTGCACACACACACACGCACTAACACACACACACACACACTCACATGTATGCTCTTGAGCATTTGTGTTTATTTTATTTTATTATTTTTTCTCTTTTGCGGTCAACGAGTTGGTTGACCACTTTCAAATACAGTCAAAGCCAGAGCCACGCCCACGCTCACACCTCTCCCTCTCTCTCTCTCTCTTTCTCTCGCTCATAAAAAAAGCAAAATACTTGGCTGAATCGTTTGTCTGATCCCATACCAAATGGTTGCTGCTGAATGATTGTTGTATGTTGATTATATGCACAATATTTGTTGCCTACTTTTTGTTTGTATTTGCATTTTATTTTTATTTATTCGCTCAGCTTTTTTCTGTGCCCCGCCCCCCCATCTTGTTGTTCTTTTTTATTTGTTTTAAAAATATATCATATTGCTCTACATGCTCATTTCTGTGTGTTTACGTGTGTGTGTTTTTCCTCATTTTTATACTCATTCATGAAAGTGAAATGAGTATACTCGTTTTAGATCCGTCTTGCTGCTCGTCCGTCTGTCCTTCTGTTTGAACGCATCAATCCCAGCACCAATAAAAGCTAGACACCAGAAATTTAGAACATATATTCTTATGAACTCTCGTATTATAAAATGCCAAGATTTTTTCGATCCGCCCATTAAAGGCGTGTCAAATTGGAAAATGTCATTTCCGGTATCTCTGAAAGCATTGTGGCTTGAGTGCTAGAGAGTTGAGATTAAAAAAATATACGCAGGCTGACAACAGGCTCAAACAGGCAGGCTCAAAAAGATATGGCGGATATATCAAAGCCCATTGGGGGCACGGCAAATCGCCAGAAACTGTATTTTCTACAGTTTTAGAACTAGGAAGCTTAAATTTTACGACTAAATTGTTGTTGACATCCGCCACATAAATAATATATTTATATATACACCAGTTGGCAGCATTTGGACAGTGAATGAGTATTCTGCAGTCGTTGACGCCCGACTGTAACGATCTTACTTGTTTTTTTCTGCTGTTGTTGCATGCCTACACAGTTGATTTAAACGTTTTACACCCGCGTGCCAATTTCTTTTTTTTTTTGCGCCCTCACCCGCGGTTGGCTGGTTGTTTTTGCTTTTTTTTTCTTTGGCTGCTGTTTTTTTTTTTTTTTTTTTTTTTTTTGTTTTTTAGTTGGTTGACCGTTGGGTTAACCGTTGAATTATCAATTTCGCGGTAGAACTTGCGGTGCATAAGTGCGGTTCACCGATGAGTTTTCGAAGGTATCATATGAAACGCACTTCTCTCGCGATTGTTGTTGCTTTATTTATTTTTTGTACTTTACTCTATTTTTGTTCACTTTTTTTCAATGGGCGGCTGTCAGTGCGAAATGAATACGTTAAACTTTTAATTAATTACATTAAGTAAAAATTGTTCAGTGCGTCCATTTCGCATTTGCATTTTGACATGTGAAGTGGGTCATTAAATGTTTATCTTAATGGTTTGTACATGAAATAACATGTATATTATTTATTGTTTTACCTTAATCATTTTGTTAATCGTTTGCCAATACTCAAGCCTCGGGCATTCGATTGACCTATCAAAGAGTTCGCTTTGGCTGAGTTTATGCAGATTATCTCTACGTTTTATGTCGTGGATTTCTTTGGTAATACTCAAGATGTCCGACATGTGCGAAACACATATCTATGATAATATATACAAGTGCGTAATATACGTCTATGGCATGACATTCCTTTGTAATTATAGCCATTATATGTGACATGTGTATGCAGTAAATTATATAATTCGATTTGAACTAATGCGCACAATGTCCATATAAATTACGGAAGAATGAAAACATTTCGACGAAGTCTAATTGGATTATTAGTTTGATTTTTTGCATAGTAATTGAATTAGTCTTAAAATTAAAACTAAACAAAACTTTTATGCTTTATGTTTTAGTATAAAAAACAAATTAATTATAGACAAATAAAAAATATGTTCTTTACTATATTAAATAAAATTTAAAATAATTTAAATCATTGAATTATCTTTTTAATTATTTCAAAAGAAAACGTTTTGACGAAAACTGCGGATAATTTTTTTTTTTAAATATACAAAGTTATAAAAAAGAGTTAACGTTAAAAATGATTAAAAATAAATTGTATTAGTAAACAAAGTAAGTAAATAACAATTAATTATAGGGAAAACAAATATAATTTAAATATATAAAACATACAAAATATTAAAAAGTTTATAATGATTAAAATAAGTATTATAGATATATTAAACATATGTATTTATCTATTTTTAAGAAAACAGTAAATAAAACAGTTAGTAATATTAATAAATATTTTAATATTTCAAAGTTTTATTTTTTCTTCATTTTTTTTTTAATAGTAAATAAAATATTAAAATATATTGTATTAAATATTTAAAATTTTTGACTTGTATTTTATTATTTATTACAAAACAAATCTGTCTAAATTTTTTATATATATTGAATAAATATTATTGGAAAATAAAGTATTATTAAAATATAGTAAATGATTAAAATTATAAACAAGGAATAAATATTATTATTGATGCTTAAAAAACTTAAGCGTTCTATACAAATTTAAATAAGAATTTTTCTCATACTCTATAGAAAAGCAGAACAAGTTCTTTTTAGATAGAGTAGCACTGTTTGTTTTTTTTTTATATGTAGCTATTTTACGTTAATATCATACTTCCAATTTGGAACAAGATTTGCCCGATCCGCCCATTTGAGGCGTGGCAAATTGGGAAATGCATTTCCCGGTATGTCTGATACCATGGTAGTTGAAGTGCTCGGAGTTGAATTTTGGAATTCATACTAGCGTTGGTAACACTAGCTTAAAAGGATATGGCGGATATATCTACGCCCACTAAAGGCGTGGTTAATCGGAAAATACATTCACAATTATGGTTTATTCAATGAAATTTTTATTTTAAACTGATTTTTATTAACTTTTGCTTGACATATTTTTATTTAATCAATTGTTTTTTTCAGCTGAAAACTTGTCTAGAGTTTAATTTTTTATATTTAAAAAAATATACATATATATATGTTTTATATTTTATAACATATTTCCTTTATATATAGAGAGATACCATTTTTTTTTTTTTTTTATATTTTTATTAACATTACATCTTAAATTCCGTTATATTGTTTACCACATGTTTTTAATTTGTATTTTATTGTATTCATTTATTATTTTTCTTTTATTTTTAGTTCTATTTTATTTTTAACTTCTTTCTTCTGTTAAAAACAAAATTTGGTATAGTTTATATAATACATTTTTTGTTTATAAATAAATTAGTTTTATTTAAAATAAATGCACAAGAAATTGTAAATTTAAGCTCTTGGGAAACCTACTAAAATCTGCCAAAAGTACAAAAATAATATGAAAAAAATAAATAAAATAAGATAAGACCATGAAACAAAATGTTAAATATACACTTTGGACATTTACAATATATATAATATAATATAATATATTATAAATAATTATAAATATATAGTAAAACCTTAGATAGCTCTTATTTCTGCTTCGCATACGCTTTTTCAGAATATTAGAAAACTTTGATACATTTTCAACAAAACTTACCTTAAGACAGGTGTAATTTTCGCAATTGATAATTGCTGCGGCTGCTTTCGTTGATGTTGCTGCTGTGTTTCAATATTGTTTAATACTGTATTGAGTTAAGACTCTTGGCAAGCACTGAATGCAGTTGCAGTTGCAGTTGCAGTTGTTGCAATTGTTGCTGTTGTTTTGGCCTTTGGCTTAATGATGTTGGCCAAGAGGGAATCAACATTTGTGAACGAGCACCAACACAAAAAATCACACACAAATTGCGTTTATATATTTTGATATTGGTATTACTATTGGTATTTTGGGCAATAAAAAAAATAAATAATATTGAAATGGAAATTGTTATAGATTCGTTGACCGATTTGATATATTGTTGCGCTTGCGAATACGTCGAATATCAAGAAATTGACGAGGTCTGAACGAACGCCCGGAGCGGAACGGAAACGCGGCCGGCGAGTTAGTGGTCAGAATGCAAAGTGACACATGGAACTCCAGCTCCAGATGCTGTTGATGATGATGATGCCGATGCCGATGCTGTTGCCGATGCCGATGCTGCTGCTGCTGCTGCTGTTGCTGCTGCTGCTGCTGCTGCTGCTGCTACTGCTGCTGCTGCTGCTGCTGCCGATTCTGCCGATGCTGCCGATGCTGTTGTTGTTGCTGCCGATGCCGATGCCGATGCCAATGGTGCGGATGCGGCCAATGGAGCCCCGTGCTGGCTCCAACTGCATTCGGCAATACGAAGCCGCCTTTGAGCGCCACCGATTTGTTTGTTGCCCCGTATCGTTGCACTTGCCGAACGACCCCAAACCCTCTGCCCCACACGGCACAACGGGCGACACGCGACCAACGAGAACCGCACGAACAACTCGACGAGAAACGAGTACGACGAACTGGAGCCAACGACGTACGAAGCTGCCTGCCACACGACCAGATCAAGTCCGTGTCCGTGTCCGTGTCGGTGTCGGTGTCCGTGTTAATGTTGTTCTTGTTGTTGCTATCGCTGTCGAGTTGTTGCTGCTGCTGCTGCTGTTGCTGTTGCTACATGCGTGCGCTTTGAACCGGTTAACAGCACAATTGCAAATGATAACACGCACACCGAATGAGCTCTGTGAAAATTTTCGAAATTTTCACACAAAAAACTTTTCAAATTTTCAAAGCGGCGGCGACGCGACGTCAACGTCGTCTGTCTGTGCGTGTGGGCGTACATATACATGTATGAGACAAAACACACACGCATGCCGACCCACCTCACATGTGTGTATGTGTGTGTGTGTGTCTGTTTTTTGGTTTAAATAACTCAAAAGGGAAATTGAGTTTGAGCGCAAAATTTTGAGCGAGCGCCCCCGAACGGATTACATGTGTGTGTTTACAGATTTATGCAACAATTAAAAGCGACGATAAATGTGTGTGTGAGTGCGAGTGTGTGTGTGAGTGTATCAGTGTGTGTGAGTGTCTGTGTGCGTGTGCGCGCGCGCCTCATCTGTAAGCGGAAACGGAAACGCAACCAAATGCTCAGCAATAACCACGAGTGGACTAGCTTTGGTCAGTTAGCTGCTCAAACCAACTCTGACTCGGCATCAAAAACAGCAGAAGAAGAAGAAGAAGAAGGAGGAAAAAAATAAAGCAACTCGCGCGAAGAACAACAATTTTTGAAATTAAAATGAGCACACTTCCAATGAGCAGGAGTCGGAAAGGGGGCGAAGGGGATGGGGTAGGGGTAGGGGGTAGGGGGTAGGAGGTAGGAGGTAGGGGTGGTACAGCCGTTGTTTTTGGGGAACTTTAAGGTCAACCCCTTATTTGCATTTAGCTGGTCACTTGGTCAAGGGTTGGCGCCACTCGCCGCTCAACTCTTTAGCCGCTCAACTCATTTGCCTAGAGCTAGTTATACGCTTTTCACTCATTTGGCCGGTCTGGAAAATCAGGTTTCATTTCTACACAAAATACATAAATTTTGCATCATTATCAAACGGGTTGTGCGAGCGCGCAGCTAGAGATGGGAAAAACCACCCAAAAAACACCCACATGAAGGCTATACGGCAAATGGGTATTCAGTGGGAAGAGAAGGGGTGAGGGGAGGGCGGTGGAGTGGGGTGGGGCAACTGTTTGGCAAATGAAGCGAGATGGCTATATTAATGTGTGTGCCAGTTGCCTCGCTGTATGTATATAAATGTATGTGTGTGTGTGTGTGTGTGTGGCCCACATGAGCGAAGTGCTCATTATCATAAACAACAACAGCAACAAAACAGTAGCAACAACAGCAGCAGCAGCAGCAACAGCAGCAACAGCAGCAGCAGCAATGAGCAACAGCAACCATCCACCAACAAATTGTTCGCTGCAACATTTTACATAATATACAAGAAACATTCAAACACACACACACACACACACACATATATATATATCACTATAGTTGGCAGATTTATACACACACACACACACACATATATACATATATATACTTAGAGAATACAAAGCGCCGCTCAAACTATATACAACTTAAAAGCTGAGCAGAGAGTTGAGAGCGAATGTGTGTGCGAGTGTATGTGTGTGTGTGTGTTGTGTGTGTGTGTGTGGTAGTGTTTGTTGTAGTTTTGCATATAAAATGGATTTTAAACTATTGGGAAAACTATCGCATAGCCAGCGCCATTTGCCGCATTAGTTTGTAGCTGCGTTTCGACTTGAAACATTGCGGGTAGCAAAAGTTGCAAACGTTAGCTAGACAAACGTGCCCCTTGCCTTGAGTCTTCCTTCCACTCATCTCATGCCACATACTTAGCCCTACACACACACACACACACACACATACACGCGCACACGCACACTCTCACACCCTCAACACCAGCCGCATGAACTGCTTAACATAGTGCTCCTTAGCCAGCGATAGTTTTGATTGGAGGTGAGTGAATGTGGGCAAAATGGAATGAGCATAAATGTGAATGTAAATATCCGTGTATGTGTGTGTGCGAGAATGAGAGCAGACGAGACTGTACTTAAATATGCAAGTGCCGAGCACATCTCTATTTAAATTGATTGTTCTTTATTTTCTATATACATATGTATTATTTTTAAACAAGTGCGGCACAGTGGTATAAAGCAAGGCAAAAGGGAGATCATTTTTAGTGTAGGTCTACATTTGCTAGTCACTATCTCATAAAAGTATTCATTTATTCGAATATGTTGGCGATTCAAATGAGATGCATCTGCAAATCAATATGATGAGGCTCTCTCCATGAGACAATTTTGAGACGGCTTTTAAGCAGATTTGAAAGCGTTTCAGCCCAGGCAAAGTCTTTGTGTTTATAAATAGCAGTTGATTGGATTGGACATATATTTACAGTATATTGATATATATCAATATTATCTTCTATTTATTACTCTCCAACAGCTAATATTGGAGAGCTGCGAATAAGTTCAATTTTTATGGAATTAAATTAAAGTATATAATATATACTTTCATTTTGTATGAATAAATAATAAAAATACTATATGTGAAGAAAGACTAAATAAAAATACTTGAAAATACTAATAAAAATAAATAAATATATGCACATATAGTAAAAATACCATATGTGCATAAAATGCTTAATAAAAATACCACATGTGCATATATTTTTTAAATTTTATTATATATATATTTAGAATTCCTTTTTACACTAAATTTAGTAGAACCACATTGACTATATTGCTATAATAAATGCAACAATAAAAAATAAATGCAATATAAATTTAAAACTCAAAAAATTTACATGTATAAATTTAAAATTTGTATTTTTTATTATTATTATTATTATTTTTTTTTTTGTTTAAATTTTTGTTTTGTTTTCTTTTTGAGTTTAATTCAAATTTAAAAGCACTAGGAAAAGTTTTGTAAAGTCTTTTTATGAGTGGCTTGGACGCTTAGAGCATAGTCTCAATAGAACTTGTTAATTATTAATTATAATTACTTGTACGTTAATTGTACGTTTCTATAAAAAATTTTAACTTATCTATCTATTTCTTATCTCTTATATCTTTTCCTATTTGATCATCCACAAAATTCTACTACATATATGAGTTGATATAGCTAGATCTTTTAAGATGCAACCTAAAAATTTTAAAATATATATTATATTTATATAATATAATATAATACATCACAATAAATATACAGGGCTGTCCATATTCAACGAACCCATCTGGCAACCCTACAAGGTTGCCCGTATTTCGACAGACCCATATTTTTTGTACAAGTAGACTTGTTGACATTACTTTTTGAATACGATATCTCTCAAATGGCCGCCTTGAGCCTGAACGGAGTATTGTGCCAGTTTTACAGCAAAAGATAAAGGGCTGCCAGATAGGTCCGTCGAATATGGACAACCCTGTATATTTGTATTTACAAATATATATAAAATATTACATAAACATAATATATATTTCAAATTTTAGACCCATTGTTTATTGACTTTCTGTGAGCGCGCTCTATGGGTGTATATTTTAATGATTGATATATAGATATATAAAACTCCTGCACATTTTGACTGATCCACGCACTGATTTCGCACCACTGTGCCGTTGTCAGGCCACGACTGTGGGGCAACAACAGCGCGCTTGTTTTCACATGTGCAGCCACACACACAGCCGTTCAACCAGAGAGCATTACCTCTGCGCTCCTCCCCCCACAGAGCAATCGGCCAGGCTGCGCCGTGCTGTGCCGTGCCCGTGGCAGCGCGAGCTTCAGCTCTGGCTTCAGAGAAAAGCGGCAGCAGCAACAGCAACAGCAGCAGCAGCAGCAGCAGCAGCAGGACCCAGCAAAAGGCAGACCATCATCAGCATTATCCTTGCACACAAAACGGCCGCTGTCAATGCGACCTTTTACAACTTTCGCAGCGCAGGGAGCGAAAGGAGCGCAGGTTGGGCTTGGGGCCACGTCAATGGGCTCGAGCATGTGCCACATACGCCGCGTACTTCTGATGGGCATTTCTAATTTTCAAGTTTTCAAGCAAGTGTGTGTAAGTGTGCGTATGTGTGAGTGTTTGTGTGAGTGTGTGTGTGTGAGCGTGTGTGTTAATGATTAGAAAAAGCTTTGGGCCGCTGTGCTCGGCCTGCATTGTTGTTGTTATTGTATTTACTCGCCGGCAATTAATGTGTGCAACATGCGAGTTTATATATGTTAAAGACAACGTATCCTGCGTGTCCTGCATGTCCTGCGTAACCTCACACATACATGCATATGTGTGCGTGTCGCCATCGAGTTGCCTTTGCTGGCAAACTTAACGTCATTCAGAGCTTCAACTTCTGTTGCCTTTAGCTGTAATTTGTAATTGAGAGAACGTTTTCTGTTGCCATTCTGATTACCTGTCCCACCTGTGATGCAAGTTCCACTCTAATGAAGTAGAAGCTTGAAGCTTAGACGCAGCTTGAAGTGGACATGTGGACAGCTGGCAATAGTTGCATTTAGGGCATTGAAAAATCAGAAGTCGACATCAAACTGATTTAACTAAAGTAGAACACATCAGTTTGCATATGAGCTATATAATAAGTATAAAAGTACTATATACTCTATACTCTATACTCTATACTCTATACTCTATACTCTATACTCTATACTCTATACTCTATACTCTATACTCTATACTCTATACTCTATACTCTATACTCTATACTCTATACTCTATACTCTATACTCTATACTCTATACTCTATACTCTATACTCTATACTCTATACTCTATACTCTATACTCTATACTCTATACTCTATACTCTATACTCTATACTCTATACTCTATACTCTATACTCTATACTCTATACTCTATACTCTATACTCTATACTCTATACTCTATACTCTATACTCTATACTCTATACTCTATACTCTATACTCTATACTCTATACTCTATACTCTATACTCTATACTCTATACTCTATACTCTATACTCTATACTCTATACTCTATACTCTATACTCTATACTCTATACTCTATACTCTATACTCTATACTCTATACTCTATACTCTATACTCTATACTCTATACTCTATACTCTATACTCTATACTCTATACTCTATACTCTATACTCTATACTCTATACTCTATACTCTATACTCTATACTCTATACTCTATACTCTATACTCTATACTCTATACTCTATACTCTATACTCTATACTCTATACTCTATACTCTATACTCTATACTCTATACTCTATACTCTATACTCTATACTCTATACTCTATACTCTATACTCTATACTCTATACTCTATACTCTATACTCTATACTCTATACTCTATACTCTATACTCTATACTCTATACTCTATACTCTATACTCTATACTCTATACTCTATACTCTATACTCTATACTCTATACTCTATACTCTATACTCTATACTCTATACTCTATACTCTATACTCTATACTCTATACTCTATACTCTATACTCTATACTCTATACTCTATACTCTATACTCTATACTCTATACTCTATACTCTATACTCTATACTCTATACTCTATACTCTATACTCTATACTCTATACTCTATACTCTATACTCTATACTCTATACTCTATACTCTATACTCTATACTCTATACTCTATACTCTATACTCTATACTCTATACTCTATACTCTATACTCTATACTCTATACTCTATACTCTATACTCTATACTCTATACTCTATACTCTATACTCTATACTCTATACTCTATACTCTATACTCTATACTCTATACTCTATACTCTATACTCTATACTCTATACTCTATACTCTATACTCTATACTCTATACTCTATACTCTATACTCTATACTCTATACTCTATACTCTATACTCTATACTCTATACTCTATACTCTATACTCTATACTCTATACTCTATACTCTATACTCTATACTCTATACTCTATACTCTATACTCTATACTCTATACTCTATACTCTATACTCTATACTCTATACTCTATACTCTATACTCTATACTCTATACTCTATACTCTATACTCTATACTCTATACTCTATACTCTATACTCTATACTCTATACTCTATACTCTATACTCTATACTCTATACTCTATACTCTATACTCTATACTCTATACTCTATACTCTATACTCTATACTCTATACTCTATACTCTATACTCTATACTCTATACTCTATACTCTATACTCTATACTCTATACTCTATACTCTATACTCTATACTCTATACTCTATACTCTATACTCTATACTCTATACTCTATACTCTATACTCTATACTCTATACTCTATACTCTATACTCTATACTCTATACTCTATACTCTATACTCTATACTCTATACTCTATACTCTATACTCTATACTCTATACTCTATACTCTATACTCTATACTCTATACTCTATACTCTATACTCTATACTCTATACTCTATACTCTATACTCTATACTCTATACTCTATACTCTATACTCTATACTCTATACTCTTGACTTTTATGACTTTAGTAACTGCTGGAGCCAGAGCACAGTTCCATCTTCTTTGCTTACAATTGCCTTTGCCTCTTGTCATGCATTTTGCCATCGTGAGCCATTCCAACGCTTCAATTTTGCGGCTTGTTTACATTTAGTGCCACGTGCCTGTTAAATGCAGCAACAACAACATAGAGGGGATTACGAAAGAAATTGCAAGCAAAGAGCTTGAACGACTAGAAAATATCCTATACTAAAAAGTTGTGGCTGATCAAGTTGACTATTAAGTTAACTTTTCAAGTTAACTATAATAACTAAGTAAATTTAAATTAAAATAATTATTTATATGAACTTCTATAATTCTGCACATTCGCTGCGGCATACCCTTTATTCTCTCATTTGCAGGGTATTCTAGAAATCAGAAAATGCGCCCCAATTTCACTTGAGTGTGTTAAACGGGAGCAGCATGAAATTTGCACTCAATTTGCATTTGACATGAACTCAGAGTAGCAGGGTTGCCACCCTTGCGCAATAGTCAACTGGGCAGAAGAAACGCCCACTTTTATTGAGCGCACTTAGAAATAGAATAAGAAAGAAATAAGGAAAAATTATACTATTATAAAAAAGGATGGTATTGAAAGTGGAATATACTGGTATGTATATAGTTGGGTTGGAATAAGTTTGACATGACGATGGTAACTCTGGAAGAAAATACTGTAAATATGTTAAAATATACATATAGAAAATATAAAATATATATATATCTCAATTGAGCTCATAGAAGTAGCAGTTGTTGGAATTATAAACTGAATCTATGATTGCAACCCCTAAAAAATACCATATATATATTAAAATATTTATAAAATATATACAAATACATATATATGTATATCCCAATTAAGCCCATATTGCAATAATAAAGTTTAGCTTGAAGGCAACCCTTCAAAAAAAAAAAAGTTATATATATATATATATATATATATATATATATATATATATATATATATATATATATATATATATATATATATCTAAAATGTAGATAATATATTTAAAATATTAAAGACATTTAAAATTTATTTAAAAATATATAAAATATAATTCCCAATTAAGTTCATAGCGTTTGCAATTAAAAATTAAGCTATGATGTCAAAACTAAAAAAAAAAATACTAAAAATGTATTGAAATATTTATAAAATATATATTTAAATATATTCAAATATATTTATGTCAAATTAGCTCATATTGCAAACTTTAACTTCAACTATGTTGGCAAACCTTGAAAAATACTATACAAATTATAAAATATTTATAAAATATATACAATTATATATATCCAAGTAGGGCCCATATAAACGTATCGTTATGATAACTATTCATATAGAGCAATGCATCATCCAGTGAGCTGACAACCCTGCACTGAGCTGAGCAACTGTTTGGAGCGCTTGCTCGGAGCACATTGCTCAGCGCACTGCCTGGTCTGGTCTCTGTTGTGCTGTTTGCGCTCAGTCCAACTGAGTGCTGCACACACACACACACACACACACACACACACAGACCAACACTCACACACCAACACTCACACACCAACACACACACACACAGATGCAACTAGAAGAGAACACGGGATGGCCCGTGCAGCGGGCGGAGCAGACGTTTTTCTAGTTTATTTCTGCGCCTTTTTTACTCAGTGTGCGAGGCACGAGAAAAATGGGATCCGCTGATTGGAAGAGGGCCGCCGACGATGTGCGGCAAAGGCTTGATAGTTGTTTTTTTCTGCTTTCAGTTTTATGTTTGTTTTGCTTCTGTTTTTGTTTTTGTGTAGGCGTCAGCCCCCAATCCGAGCCACGACCACCCATCATACTGCACTTTGCGGCCGTATGCCACTGGCTGGCTAGCTGACTGACAGACTCGGTGGCGTCTCCGCGCGGTGCACTGAGTTTGCCGACTCTGCGCATACTTGTGGGTGACAATTTTTCTTATTTTATGCAGCATCAGCTAGAGTGTAGCTCGGCTCGTTCAGTTCACAGCAGCCAGTTGTAGCGTGAGACTATAATTAGATGATAGATGCTGATATACGAGTAATGTTGTTATTAAAAGTGTGTTATGTATTGTTGGTGTTGAACATTTAGATATGTAACTCATGGAAATCTATGTTTATAAATTAATTAACATTTAATTTATTTAAACAAAAAGACTCATAATATCAGACTTTTATAGTTTGTACTACAAATAAATCCAAAAATAAATCATTTATATATATAAATCACATCACATATATCATTTATATGTATAGTATTTTTGCCAACAAAATTCTTCTATTGAAACTCCAGTAAAAATAAAAAAAATTAATTTATCAAACCGATTAGACCATAATGTCTGAACTCTAAGATTGGGGACACGCAATTAAATATTGGAACACGTAAAAATATATTATATAACTTAGTGTGAACAAATATTTACATAGATCAATATAGATCAATTTTGTTTACAGATTTGTTATTCCAATTGGCTGTTAGCCTGTTTTTAAACCTATCCAAAAACTTAACACATTGTATTTCTTTCAGAGCGTCATCTTATAAAACTACTTAAGCCTCATTTGATTTTTTTTTTAATTATTATGAAAAATAAATAATTCTTATGAAAACTAATAATAAAGTCAGATTTGTGTATTTTAAGCATTATGTTTCGTGGTAGTACAGAAGAAGTACAGCAGAAATAATGCTGGCATTGACTGTTAATGTTTTATTTGGTAAGAATCAGGTAGATAGTGCTGACAGAGCCTTGTTTAAATATATATTTTAATATATATTTGAAATATTTCCAGACTAACCATTGTTGATAAATTAAAATGATGCAAAGAGCTAAAAAAATGTTCTAATCCTAGATAAACAAATACATAAACTTGTTTATTAAAAGCATAGCAAGGCAGAAATTTGGGTCAAATTGCAAATTTGTTTTGTATTTTTTAAATTTATTTATTTTATTTTTTTTATTGGCTGCAGAAATTGTGTCGAAGGAAAAACTAATTTTATTCCATCTTAGCCAAGTGATCTATGACCTAGCCACTTAGTTGAAAGTAAGTTAAGTGTTCACTGAGTTTATTCCCTTTTTATATATTTTCTCTCGAAGAAAAATGAGCTGCCTGTAAAATTACCATATGTTATAATCATATAATAATTACTAAAATAAAATTTAAAAATAATTTTTGAAAACAAAATTATTGTACACATAATATTACATATAAAATTAAGATACACATTTTCTGGTTAGATATTAATAATTAATAATCTAATCAAAAAAATGTTTCTTAATATATGTAATATTTATTTTTTATAAATATATATTTTTTTAGTTTTAATAAAAGTTACTATAAATTAACCTTGGATATTTTTATTTTGTTATATTAATATTAATAATTAATAATCTAACCAGAAAAATGATTCCTTATATATGTAATATTTATATTTTATAAATATATATTTTTTTAGTTTTAATAAAAGTTACTATAAATTAACCTTGGATATTTTTATTTTGTTGTCATTTACTAATCACAATGCATTCGAGTATTATTTTTAATTAAATTAATGGATTTAATTTAATTGATTATATTTTATATATTAATTTAATCCATACAAATTTTTTACTTTATTATTATTTATTTATTTATTCTTTTTAAATATTAATTATTACATATTTATATGGGGTATAAAAAAACAATTGTCTCTTTAGATACTAGATAACTCAAAATGTTTTTGGAACGCATAACGCATAAATTGAATTTATATATACCTATATATATTCATACACTTTTATTTATTTTCTCCATTAGTTAAATATTTGTATTTTAAAATACTTATTTATTTTGCTCCATTAACTAAATATTTGTATTTTAGGTATATATATACATAAATTTATTGAATATATCCCCCTCTAATTGCAGCGTATTCAGCAGCCGCTCTACTCGTTGCACTTTTCCCGCTGTCTGCCGCCATTTTTGTACGCTAGTCTCGTAGTAGTAGTCGTAGTAGTAGTCGAAGTAGTAGGTTACCATCCGCCCCTTTATCGCTCTTCTAGTTTTTGTTTCATTTTTACGTATCCAATTGGAAGGGAACATGCGCAGACTTTTTTGCCCCAACAAAATTGCAGAAGTGCAAAAAGCAACAGCGTTGCGACTTTCAGCTGCCTCCCATTGCACGTCCTTGTCCTTGTCCCTTGTCCCTTGTCCCTTGTCCCTTGTCTCTGTTCCTGTCGCTGCTTCACACTGCTGCTGATGCTGTTGCTGATGCTGTTGCTGATGTTGATGCTGATGCTGATGCTGGCCTGGCCTGGCCTGGCTTGCCTTGCCTTGGCTTGGCACTCTACATAGAAATGACTCCGGCTGGTGGCGTAGGTCGGGCTTGTGATGCGGGTTGCAAACTGAGCACGAAATAAAATGCAATGCAATGAAAATTGTGAAAAATAGAAAAACGAAAGTTTTCGTGCTTTTCATTTGCTGTTGCCGGTTTGGCAGCTACGTCGGGCGCGTCTCTAAGTGGCGCCCCCTAGTGGCGGTTCAGTTTGATGTGATGGTGGTGCGGCCTCTAGCGTGGCTGTGGTTGGCTGCCTCAGCATCTAGGGGCGTCTAAAAAAAAAAAACAACAAGAGCAGCAGCAGCAACAAAAATAAACACAAATGCAAAAATGAAAAAGTGTAGCTAGCTGGCTGGCTGGTTGCCAGAGAGCAAGCTATGTGTGTGTGTGTGTGGGTGGGCTGTGGGTGTGGTGGTGTTGGCTGGGGAGGAGCATTCACTATTAGTGTAGCATTAATTAGTTATGGCAGACGATTTTGAGGTTGCGCTGCTGCTGAAAGCTTTTTACTGTAAGTCAACAGAGCGCAAATACGTAAGATATGAAACAAGTATGTGTGCGTGTGTGTATGTGTGTGTGTGTGTGTGTAGAGCTCACCCACTGAGCGCATGTAATGTGCCAAAAATTACCAAAAATTCCAAGTCAGCGCTGGCAGGCAATTTGTTGTTGTTGTTAAAAATGTTGCTTGATTAGCAGAGCAACCCCTTTTTTGCATCTTTCAATACATATTTTAATTAAATATTTATTTTGATTCTTTCAACTAGGCGAAAGCATGTTTGGCAGCATTCCCACTGCCTCAGCCTCTGCCACAGCCACAGCAGCCCCTTTCACATCTGGGCGCGCTGACAAAGGCTGCGCATAGTATGGCGCACACTTGAGTGGCTTTCAATTAGTTGCGCCACAACAACTCAACCCACTCTCTTCTTCACCCACACACACACACACACTAACACTAACACTAACGCACACGCACATTTCTCCACTTTATTTGGTCATTTATTTATTTAAAAAGCAATAAATTCATGGCAAGTTTTATGCGAAAATTAAATGAGCAGCGCCCATTGCCCGGCAAACTTGGGGTTGGTCAGCCTCGCCATCCTCCACCCACAGCGCTTGGGCGTTTGGGCTAACTAAACCCTTTCCCCCACCCCCAGCTCAGGGTGGCTGGCCATGTAAAAGTCAATGGTGGTCAGCAGTCGAGGGCACTGAGAATCATTCAGCCAGCCAGCCAGGCAGCCAGCCAGCCAGGCAGCTCAAACCAAAGTCGTAAGCTTTCAACCCTTTGCAAAAGGCACCGCATGCTTAAGAGACGCTTGCCGGAGGTGGCCACTGACTGCTTTTGGCCCTTGTCCGTCTCGGCGCTTTTTTGGCCATTCGTTCATTATCAACACCAAAAACTAAACAAAATTATTTGCCTTACCGGAAGTTGGCAATAAATTAGTTGGGTTACACAGCATTCGCCGACCTTCTTCACAGACCTTGTCCAGACATCCGCCATAAAGCATTCATAAATCCCAAAGTAAACTACAGTGAACACACACACACGTGGACACACACACACACAGAGAGAGAGAGAGAGACTCGACACAGACTCTTGTGCAACATGCGGTGGCCTTTATTCATTCATCCGTTCATTTATTTAACTCCTGACCATATTTTGCCTATGCTTTGTATGTTTTGCTGCCATCGCACTTTATGGGTGTTCCACTTAGCCACCGTCGACGCACCCAGCAACAGCCCCCGTCCAGTCGAGCCACTGGCCAGCTGCTCAGCCCCTGCCCCAGCTCCTGCCCCTGCCTAGCATCGCATAGTTTCACTTTTGCTTTCATTTTTGTGCCCCTTCGGCACTTTGCATACGGACCAGAGCTACGGCTACGACTACGACTACGGCTACGACTACGGCTACGGCTACGGCTACGGCCAAGGCTTTCACTAAGGGTCGCGTGGACGTCGTCGCTATCGTTGCTGTCATTCAAGCTGGGGGCTGCATCAGAAGCCACTCTCGCCTTTGTCCACTTCGTTAGTTGTATTAGTGATTCGTTTGAACTTGCGTATGTGTGTGTGAGTGTGGGAGTGTGTGTGTGAGTGTGTGTGTGTGTGTGCGTGAGTGTGTGTGATTCTTTGCCTCATTGTGGCTGCATTCAAAGGAAGAAACAAACCAATATTCAAATGCAGCAATATAATATTACAGTACATTATTGATGTTCGTAAAATCTCTGACAATATTAATTTTGTCAATAATTACGTCAGCATGATGTATTAAATGCCAAACGGTTTTGTACTTTAGCTACTAGCAGCTATAATGAATATAACTAATATATTGTATATAAATTTATGAATATAGGTCTTACCTTAATATATATGCTTAAATTCTGTCATATTAATTAAATATTTGGTACCTTGTTAAATATGCTTAAAGCCTAATATATTTCACTAAGTATTCCAAGGACTAGCGGCAATGATATACAACGCGCCATCTACAGTTCATATTCATGTGCGTTCACAGTGATATATTTTCTTCCGCTCAAAAGTATGCAACATATTTTGTAGAGATCAGTGTTGCACTCTTCATAGGGTGGGGGTTGTTTTATTTTGGAGATTTAAAATTTGCAATTAATTTAAATAAATTTACAATTTACATCAAACTAATTTTTTTTAAATTGACTTGGTCACATAAGCTTTTATGCTTTCTATTTATATAAACTCTTTGAATTTACGTTCAATATCTAGACCGCACTCGCAACTAAAACTGGAAAATTAATTAATTTCAAGACCGTGCTAAAGCCAGTTTAGACTCATGCGTTGCAGCTCTAGAGAACAACCATTAGGTCAAAATTTAAGGTACTAAAACCTTAGCAGTCTAAAACGCTTAGACCAATAACAGGTGCTCCTTGGTATATGACCAATTTTGACATCCATAAAGACCTCAAACTTTTTCTTGTCAAAGAGGAAATAAAAAAAAATAAAAAAACATGCACATATATATAAGAAGTCTACATGACCACTCCAATATTCTAGCACTAAGACTTCTAGACCACAATAATAATAGTCGAAGACGTTTAAAAAGATTCCACGTCCTGGACTTGCCAAATAGATAGTAAAGATAGTTAATAATGTAAATATGTAAATATATGAATTGAGTTCAATGAAGCTCATTTAATAGCTATTGTTAATGTTAGTTAATTTGCTTAATGTTTAGTATAATATAAGATCGAGAAAAAAAAACATAAATAAAATAGAAGATGAAAATAAAATAACAAAAATAAAATAATAATAATGATAAATAATAATAAAAAAGCTGTTTTGTTAGAGGTTCATTGATTAGCTAATGCTAAAGACTATATCTAAATCATTTATAATTGATAATAACTAGTCTTGAAGTCTTGAAGTCTATTAGATCAACCTCAACAGGAGATAAACTAGTTGATCAAATTGATCAAATTCTATGTACAATATATAAAATATAAAAGATTTATTTTATTGTCTTTAAAATTAGCTAGTCGATCATTTCCTCTCTATTCATATAAATAGATTTTATATATAAGTAAATTTGCTGAAATAATTAACATATATTAATATATTCATATAAATAAATTTGTATCAATTCGATCAATCTTAGTTCCATTTGAGATAAACGAATTGATCTACGTATATAAAATATAAAAAATATATATTATAGTCTTGAATTTGCTGAAATAATAAACATACAGTCATATAAATAAATTTTAATCAATCTTAGTTGCACTTGAGATAAACGAATGTATATCAATTAGCTAACGCTAAAGACTACAATTCAAATCATACATAAGACTTTACCAATGCTAAAAACTAGAATCTAAACCATGCATAGATTTTTCCTCTTTCAATGCCAAGAACTGGAATCGATATCATGCATAGATTTTTCTCCATCAATCTCTTATTCTCTCAAGTGCAACTAAGATCCTTTCTGTTAGCTCAGCTTCAAGATCAGTTTCATTAATAATTTCCAGCGTTAGCTTCTCTTAAACTGTTTCAATTAGAGAGCACCTCAAACAATAAATGAAGACAAATATCATTTAACAAATAGCATTTAGCCGTTGGCAACAAATTAGTGCGCCCGGGGCACGCCTTGGGCTTGCGCTTGCGCCTGCCTTGCTTCGTGTGCGGCTGCCACAGGATATGAGCCAGATGTTGTCCGACAGGCACCTACGCACAATAAAAAGGGATCAACAAAGGAGTAAGCCGATGCCGATGCCGATGCCGATGCCGAGACGGACGCTAATTGAAACTGTTTAAGAGCGCGTGCGCAATGTCGGCGCCTGCCACTTCCTCGTCCGAGCCCCAAAACCGAGCCCAGAACTGGCGCACTCTGATCCTCCATATAATCTCCGACCTCTCTGGCTCAGGCTGAGGCTCTGGCTATAGCTCAGGCTCTGGCTCAGGCTCATGCTGCCTGTCATGGTTCATTCGCGACGTTGCGCATCCTTTGCACGTTCGTCCAGCCGGAACTGTAAACAATAAATACAGAGCCCTGCTCCCTCCACATCTCATCTAACAGCCAACGTTGCTTTTGTTGCTGTTGTTGCTGTTCGAGCTAGAGCCCATCGATTGTACGTTAATTGATTTATTATACGCCTGCGCCAAAGTCTTCTTGTTGGTGCGTGTTCTGCGCTCTATAGCTTTATTAGTGTTATTAAATTTCATCTGTCTTTGTGTTGGCACACAGCCAGGGGTTGTCTTCCTCTGCTTCTCCTGCTTCCTTCTCCTGCTGCTGCTGCTCTACTCGTCTTGTTGCTGTGTACACAAGATGACGGTTGCTCGCCCCGTCCTCGATCGGCAGTTGTTACATTTTGGCACATGGAATACGTGGAATTGAGTTATAGTTAAAAACAAATAGCCGAACAATATGTTTTCGTTTTCATAATAAAAAATAAGAAGCAGATATCTTAGGGGCGCTGACAGGACGTCAGTATGTGCCTCTATGTGTTGCCTAATACTATTATGCGCCGCTCAACGTGGCTTAGACGCGTCACGTGTTACGTGAGCTCTGCGCTCTGATGGCTCTGCTGGCTCTGTTGCCTCTGTTGCCTATGCTGCCTGTGGTGTCTCTCTGTGAGCTTCAGTGAGATATTTTTTAATTAATTTCATGCCGCAAGCTCAAGAGGTTTCCAAAAACTATCGCATTAATCAGCCGGGCTATCTTTCAAATTCAGCAAACAGCCAACAACCCATCAAAGTCGCTGCCAATGCCGCTGATAATTTGTCAAAAGTGACAGGGCGCGAGACACGTCGCCGTCCTCTGAGTTGTTTCGCTTGTCAGTCACTTTAGCTCCCACACTCCCCCCCACACATACACACACACTCCCCCCCCCCACACACACACTCAGTTTGGTCTCCCCTTTCTCTATATTTCTCACTCAACCCCCAACTGAGTCCATTCACGTATGTTACATCGTGCACTAAACTATGAGACTTTTAATCTATGCAATTTAAAATTAAGTTTCTCAGAGTAGATGGAGAGCACCCAACATGATGTGTGAGTGTATATGGATATATGTGTGTGTGAGTGTGTGTTTGTGCTTGGGTTTGTGTGCGCTGCCTGTTTGCTCATTAATTGTATTGTGCGCATACTTTGCTGTCTTCCAGAAGTCGCTTATGTAGTCTTTGCAGGATTTAGTTAAAATATACAAATAAATAACTAAAACTAAACCAAGAAATTCTGCTGAAATTTCTTTAATAATTTTGAAATATAGTAACATTATTTTAAGCTAAAGCATAAATGTAATAATATTTTAGATTTAAGTTAATGTATTAAACTATATATTTAGCTCTGATTTAAAATAGTTGGGGATAATTAAAATTAATACTAACTATAGCTAAAGCATTAGCTGTATTCATATAAGTTAAAATTAGTTGTAATTAATCTAAGCTTGGCGACTAACATTAGTATAAGACACAAGGTTGATAATAGGGCAAAAAGAAAATAAGAGTGCTTACTAATAAATAAACAAAACAAAATAAAATTATTATATTCATATTAAAAATTCAAAGTTTATTTAAATATAAATTTATTTATAATTTCTTCAATATTCAGAATTTAAAGATATATCTATATTATTTTGAAAAAAAAAAAAATATATATATATATATATATTCTATGCTTGTTCACAAAAGAAAAAGTATAATAGTTTCATTCAATATCTTTACGGAGTCTCAGCATTCATTTCTCTATTTAGCTATCATGTTATGTTCATTTGATTACTGGGATTTGCTCACTGGGACTTTGCTAAAGCGGAATTTGAATACAATATATATTTATTTGCTAAAACAAAGTCTAGGGGCTAAATATAAATATGGATAATTCTTTAAAATGAAAGGACTAATATAAATAACATTTACATATAATGGAAATCACATGTAACCTTAAAAAGATGATCCGATATATGTATTTATAAATAGGCTACGTGTCCACGAAAATAAATTAGCTTTAGGACTTCTAGAAAATACTAAGCGAAGGTGTAAAATAAAGATTTGACATCCTGCACCTTCCAAATAGATAGTAAATAGACAATAGTGATTGTAAATATAAGAACTGATGTCGTAATGTTTTAGTTAACTTACCTTTGGTTTAGACTAAGACAGATTACAAATAAAACGAAAACTAAAAAAAAGAAATAAAATAATAAACAAATAAATAACTAACCCTTAAGTTAACCAGAAAAAATAAATATTTTAAAAAGTTTTTTAGATTTAATTGAAATGTAAAGATGTGTAAAAAATGAACTGCCAAGTTGTTAAGCCTTCATAAGAAATCGTGACAAATTATAACACATTAGAAACTATGCAATAATTTTACTTTTTTTATGTCTTATTTAGTTTTATTATTTTTTTAATATTATTATTTTATTGATTGCAGTTTCTTGTCCTAGCCTTAAGCTTTAATTCAAGAGTGGGCCTGCAAGCAAGTTTCCACATACATACATCTTAAGACAAGACTTATTTATTCTTTACTCTAGAATATTTTAAACTTTAAGAGGCAAAGCAGAAAAGTATATATTATATAAAGTGTATATTGAGTCCGTCTGTCCACCTGTCCATTATGTATGATTGAAATATCAGCTTTGCATATTGGTAATCCAATTTATACAATATAAAATGATTCTTTATTGAAGATTAGTCATATGCGCCCACTACTCACACATTTTGACAAACAATTGTACAAATATTTATATGGCTAAGGCTTAAGCATGGCAGCAGCCAATCATTAGAGAGACACATTTCATTTCTACGATCTGCTCTGGACGCTCTCACATTCATGAGCAACTATTAATCATCGAGCCGATCGATGGATGGTCGCTAAGTTATCTCAGAGTCTTGTGGAGACTGCAGGAGAGCAGTGCCAAAAACAACAGATCATTAATTTGAGTGCGACAGGGCAGGCCATTAAAAGTGGGCTACTCCATCGTCAGATTTGAAATCGGAGAGGCAAAGTTCCGATGCCGCCAGGCAGTCTGCAGAGGTCTCTGGGAAGAGACCCGCATCAATCACAGTAGCCGGATCCGTTGTCCTGGTCAAGTGGGGCGGCCAATGTTTGTTGGTTGACCGCCGCCACATTGAAGAGCCGGAAGCCGGAGACACTGCCGAAACATACCAGACAGCCTGGCGGCTGTGGCCTCAAGTGGCCACTTGAGCCTCTGCGCCTTGACCGATCCTCAGCAGCAACCAGCAGACGGCAGCGACCACACATGGCGCGCAGTCTTCGATTTCAGCGCAGGGCGCGAGCAGACGGAACCGGATCTCCGTGCGAGCGACCTTTGATGTTGCCTCCATCCACAGCACAAGTTGCCCAACTTCTTCTCGAACATTAACTATGCAACCGGACTGAAAGTACTTTGGCTAAGTTAGGCAGCTGCTTCTCAGCGCCTGCCACATGAGAAATGGCTGTGCTAAAAACTCTTGACTGTCTTTAAAGTATTTATGACTTAAATAATGCAAATATAAAATATATAAAAATGTTATAGATACATGCTAATATTCACATTTTTGTATTTTTTATTGATCATTAAAATTTTACTCTCTTTTATTATATTAATATTATATTATTTTAGTTTAGTTCTTTAATACCATCATTAAAGTTTTTTTAAGCTATTTGTATGCGTCAATTATTTCTTTCCATAGTCTAAGTAATTCAATTTTTAGTTAAATTTTACATAATATAGTTTTTGCTAAGTTTTAATATTTAAATAATTATTATTTTATTTATAAAATTTTCTTAGCTATTTTGTAGTTTTTTTCTTTGCTTTTCATACTTTTTTAATGAAAATTATTTATTGGTCCACATTTACTAAAAATTAACATGAAATATGGATTCTAAGGTATGAAAGCTTAAACAACAATTAAATGACTTTAATCCAATTTCGAATTACCTAAAAATAACTTTAAATTACTTAAAAATAACTACAGACTTGATGCTTGACTTGAACATTCTTAAAAAAAAAGGCTCACATTATTAATGAGCTCAGGGTATAAGCAAATTAAAATCTGAAATCGAATCAATCTTCGTATATATCAGCTAACTATTCCTTTTTGTATATAAATATATCTATTGTAGATTGAGAGATTCTGAATTCTTAAAACTGTTTTTTTATGTAAATATTTATATGTATTTTTTTATGCAATTTTTTATTAAATTTATGTTAATTACAATTCTTTAACGTTTTTCTAAGGCTTTCACTTAGTTAATAATTATAATTATTATTATTATTATTATTATATAATACATTTTTTATAATATTTGTATTTAAAACCTAGTAAATTTATTAACATCTAGTAAATAATTCTTTATAATACTTGTATTTATAATAGTCAGTATAAATAAATTAAAAAAAAAAAATACAAATTAAAGTAAATTTGAAATTTTGTTAGCAATGGCAATTAAAGTATTTCTACTGCTTGTCCATACTAGCTGAGGTTTTCTATACTTTTTTTGTTCTCTTCTACCTCTTTTTTTTTTTGCTTTTTTGTACTTGTTTGAAAGTCTTGCAATTAAAAAAGCGGCGCTCAACAATATCGACATAATGAGCAGACAAAGCAGCGCACTTTGTTGCTATTATTGCTGTTCGAAACATGTGTAACATTTCATTAAATAGTCTCAAACATACTCACAGCAAGAGAGAGAGAGAGAGAGAGTGAGAGGAAGAAAAAGAGAGACGAACCCATACACACACACACACACACACACACACACTCGCACAAACACATATGCTTAATACAAAGAAGGGTTACAAAAGAAAATTAATGCGTGTAATTCGCAAATGCGCAAAAAACTCGGTGGATTGAGAAACGAGACAAGCGCTTGGCTTGGCTTGGCCTGGGTTGCCAGCAGCTGGGCTTTGGCGGGGGCGGGGGGAGTTGCTTTTGGGTTCAATTCTGGGTGGCTCAATGTCTGCGCCTTGCAACCAAGGCAAAAAAAAAAAAAAAAAAAAAGAGAGAGCAACCAAGTGGCATTAAAAAGCCAATCCCTGCGTTCGCTTCTTTTTAAATCCTGCTGTAAAGGTCTATGTTTTTATTTAATGAGCAACGCGCATACTTGTAGCATACATGGACACAAACACACACACACACACACACACACACACACAAGCACACACGTATGTGTATGTTTGCCCTGTCTGCATATGCCTTGTGTGCACATTAAACCATTCAGGTATATCCTTTACAGCCAGCCAGCCCGCCCACTTACCCGCCCACTCAGCCACCCAGCCATCTGCATCCCATTAAAGTTCGTTTTAATTAGCTGATACTATCCGGTCCAAGTATTTTGCATAACACTGTACACAGTATACATTCGATAGGTGCGATGGTAGCAAATGAATTTGAGATCGATGAATCGATGATCGATAAATAATTGAAATAATTATATATATACATTACATATATAAGTCTAATATCTGTCTGAAGGCCTTTGTTTCTCTGGCTTTAAATTAATTCTCTGTAATAAATAAATAAATAAGTAGATACATAAAAAAATAAAATATAAATAAATAAATAAATCAATAAATCATTAAATCAATAAATCAATAAATAAATAACTAAATAAATAAATAAATAAATAAATAAATAAATAAAAATAAATTTAAAAAAAAACCAAAATAAATAAATAAATAAATAAATAAATAAATAAATAAATAAATAAATAAATCTAATATAATATAATTACATATATACATTACATATATAAATATAAATTCTAAATTTATAAAAGATTGGTTTTCTTAATATGATTTATCAACTTTGCAGTCAAAGCTCAAAGGCACTGCTATTTTTGTGAACACAGCTGTTTATATCAATAACAAATTTCTGATTTTATGTCAAGATTTTTATTTGCATTGCAATTTTAGTTAGTCAATGATACAGAAAGAAGTAAAAAGTGAAATGGATTTTGCTTGAAATTAATTATTATATATTAACTTATTAAGGAATTTCTTATAATATATATAAATATATACATATATGAGATTTTCTCATCATATATTAACTTACTTATTACATATTTATATCTTAAATAGATCGATTGGAATGTCCTTTATAAAGAGCGATTGTCAATCACCCTCAGCTTCACACTCTGCTAACATTGCGATGTAATAAATATTGGACGCTGGCTAAATGGCGACCACAAGGCAGACATCAAAGATGAAAGGCTGTTTGGTTAGGAGGAGGAGGAGCAAAGGGGGGTGTGGCAAATGTAAATTTACCTTACTGGCCATGTGACATGGCGTTAGGCAAACAAATCATGCAAGGGTCAGTGTACATACTACAATACAATGCCTAGACTATAGGCAATTATAGGCAGAAGAGAGAAAGAGAGAGGGGGAGACAGACAAATAGAGAGAGAGAGAGATGCAGAGAGAGTGAGAAATTAATAAACTGTCATATTAATTGCAATTTTCATTTAATAAATACATTATTTTTTTACTAATACTAAAATCATCATCACGCCAATAGCCTGTGGGCGCAGCCACGCCCCTCTCTTTGGGCCTCAGCTGCGAACTTTTGCTGGCTTTGACGACGGCGACAAGAGGCAAGGCGGCGTGCAACCCTTTCGTTTTTTAAGCCAAACGGCGAGCGCCATGGCGCCAAAGCTTTCGCCATTTTAAATAAAAATGCTTATGCTTGCCGGCGATTGCCGCCAGATGGCGCTGCGCACACTATGTGCGCAACAATGTAACCAATTTTTGAGTTTAATTTAAATAAATCAAAAGTTTGAATTACTTTTACTCCACAAAAACGTAAAAGAAATTTTATAAATTTAAATAAATAAATTTATTGAGGAATTTTCAATTTCAGTGCCACGAGAGCTTCAATGGTGGGCAGCAGTTACACGTTGGCTGCGCCAGATGGCGCCACAGCAAAAACTTCTTAAAGTTTGAGCAGCAAGACTAAAAACTAAAGAAATTTAAATCAATTAAATATATATACTATATATAAAAATATATAAATATGAATTGAATAATGCCGTTCAGCAATGTTTTATAAGCAACAATAAAAAAGCAAATAAAATGCATATATATTTATATATGAATATATAAGAATTTGTTGTTGTTTTTTTTTTTTTGTTCTAAGCTTTTTTTGGCGCTGTGCCTTGCCTGCAGTATGCTAAATTTACGGCTTCAGCTGTTGGCCAGCAAACGAGTGAAGAGTGCAGCCCCCAGTCATACAACGGCTAGACCGCAAAGCGTGGTGTTCATGCGTCTGGCGCTATGCATCCGCAAAACGACCAGAAATGCTAACCAATCGACCAACCTGCCCAGAGACCAGGCCAGGCCATGCCAAGCTCAAAATGTGTGCTGAATTGGGGGGAGGGACTAAACAGCGGAGAAGGCGTGGCAGGGGGGGAGAGAGGTGTGTGGGGCTGTACGTTATGGCAAATAAGTTCAGGCGAGAGCAATGGCTATCAGTTTGGTGCGTGCAATTTTTGATTGCAATGTGCAACGAGACGGGGCAGGAGGAGGAGGAGGAGGAAGAGGAGGAGGAGGAGGGGTGACCGTTGCTGATGCAGTTGCTATTGCAAATGCAGTTGCAGCTGCATTTGGAGCCGAAGCTAGAGCTGGTTGGCATTAGGTCTGGAGTTGGGTTTTACGGCTCGCCCACGCAACGGCGAATGAATGTCTGGCAACGTGACGGCAACGGCGGCAGCTCACTCAACCGGAAATTGGAGGTGTGCGGCAAAACACGACGTGACGTGACATTTCCTCTTCGTCAAAATGTCAAAATGCACCAACAACAGCAGCAACAGCAACAGCAGCAACAGCAGCAGCAAAGCGCGGCATGAAACTAAACAAAAGGCAACAGTTAATTCACCAAGAACTGCAACAGCAACAACAACAAAAACAACAACAACAACTGCAACATCTATGGAGAGATCTATAAACATAAGCTAACGAACTTAATCATATTAATGAGCGGAGCCTAGAGGAGGCCAATAATTGAGTTGAGTTTTTATGTGGCAGCTCAGGGGAGCTCTTGATTTACGGAAATGGAAAGCAAATTGGGTAAATCAGATCATTGAGTTTGGCGATTGTGTAAAGCTTTTCACACTCTATTAATAGGGGGAATTGGAAAGAAAATGGAGAGAGGGGCAGATAAAGAGAGAGATAGATAGAAAAAGAGACAGATAGATAGAAAAAGAGAGAGAGAGAGATAAATAGAGAGAGTGAAAGATGCACTTGGAGGGAGAATGAGAGGTATATATAGTGAGTGAGAGATAGAGCGAGAAAAAACAAGATGCATATGGATAAATACAGAATAAACTAGAGATATACAGAGAAAGTAAGAAATAAATATGGAGAGATATATTATAAGAGAGGGAGTGACTGAAATAATTAACGAGAGAGGAAGGGAGTTAGAGAGGTAGTTAAAGATAAAGAGAGAATAGGTGGAAGAATAAAAGAGAATGAGAAAGATAAAGATGCATGTGGACAAATAAACAAGTAGAGAGACACAGGGAAAAAGAAAGACAGAGAGACATATCAGCGAGAGAGTGACTTAGAAAGTGCAACAGAGGGAGATAAAGAGAGATAGGAAGCGGAAGGAGTAAGAAAAAGGAAAGGGACTGAGAGGAAGAAATAGATATCAAGAGATTGTGAATAAGAAAGTGAGACATAGCCAATGCAATCTAGAGATAGAGAAAATAATGATACGCCAAAGAAAAGAATAGAGAAATATAGTAAAAAAGATTAAGCAATAGAGAGAGAAACAGGGTAGAAAAATTCAGTAGGAGAGAGAGAGAGAGAGAGAAAGAGAATAAGAAAGAGGCCAGGCTAGTTAAAGGAAGGGAAGACAAGGGGAAACAATCAAAAAGGGGTAAAATAGGAGTTAATTAGGGATAAAGAGAGAGAGAGAGAGAGACAGACAGGCAGGCAGAGAGTATAATAGAGCGAAAGAGAGAGAGAGAGAGAGAGAGAGAAAGAGAGAGAGAGAGCGAAAGATTGAACAAGATTGAGAACCTGCAAGAAAAAAAGATTGGGACAGCATATGAGAAGGACAAATTAAGCTAAGAAAGATAAATGGAGGTAGAAAGAACAAGCAAAAGAGACAAAGAGAGATAGATTCAGTGATAGGCAGCAAGAAAGAGGGCAAGCTAAATATAAATATGGACAGTGAACAGAAAAGAAGGAAAAATTGTGACTACTAACGAGAGAGAGAGAGAGAGAGGGGGGACGTTATAAAGAGAACTTAAGGAAATGAAATATCATATATAGATAGCTAAGTATATATATTTTTTTGTACAGGCGCAAACAAAATTGTATTCCCAAAGCCATTAAATTTAAATGCTATGCTAGGTCAATAAAATGTGATTTTCCACTGCTGCTGAAATTTGTTTTCATAATACTTAAAATGATAAAAGTTAATTTGCTGAAGGTAAAACAAAAACAGGAACTAACAATTAAAAAAGAGCAAATTGAGTGAAGGCGAAGCTTAGGCATGACAAGTGAAGGCAGCTCTAAAATCTTGGTGCCTTTCACCTTTGGCAGGCTGGCAAGCGCAGCAGCTGTTATCAGCGCTCAACTGTTGAGGCCACGCCCCATCGGTGTGCATTGGGGTGCGCTATGCCTGGCGCTGTTCGAGCTGTTCGAGCTGTTCGAGCTGCTCGAGCTGCTTGGGCTGGCTGCATGGTTGGCCGCATCGCAGTCAAGACGTCGCGACTGCCAAGATCGTGGTGCAGAAGTTCCAGGCGAATGGGCAGCGAGTTGGTCAACCGCAACGGGACTGGCCGTCCAGAAAGCAACAAAACATAGCCATAGAACATGAAATTGATTAAACAATTTGAGAGTGGCAGGAGCAGAGCGTTTAGCCGCTTGACGCGCTTGGCCCGGCCGAAAAAAAGCAGCGAGCGCTGTGACAGCATAATTACATAATTACCTGCTTCCAGAGCGGTCAGAGAGAGAGAGAGACAGAGAGAGAGAGAGAGAGAGAGAGAGAGAGAGCGGTTAGACGGACGTCGACTGTCGGAAGAGTCAACGACGTTCGAAGCGGTATTCGTCGTCAGCTGCTTGAGCTGCGCCCAAAAGGAGCAAAACTAGTCAAGAAATGATTGAATGCTGACATTGAGCCGGCCTCAGCTGTCAAGCGCATTTGCTAAAATGCATTAAACCAATACACAAGGCAAGAAAAGAGAGGAAAATGAACTGAAATAAAATTGAAACTACAAAGCGAATGTCAACGTTGAATGGAGCCCGGGCAGGACAATGAATGGCCCGGGCAAAACAGGAGCCAGAGGTGCCTTTCGCCAGGACACTTGGCTAAGCGGCTTACTGAGCCAGCCGAGAGTCGATGAGAGTCGATGAGAGTCGGAAGTGCATAATGCATCATCTTGCATGCGCTGCTTAAGGAATCATCCAGAAAAGGACAATGCAGCTAACCGTGCGCAAGCGGCTCAGCTCTGTTTCGCACAGATAACGGCGGCAAAAAGGACACTGACACCACCACCACCACCACCACCACCAGCCACTACAACAACAACAACTGCTCAACATCATGAAGATTCATGGGAAAATCGCCAGTGGCAAACACAGAGACAACACACACACACACACACAACACAACCTGTGTCAATGCAACGAAGGCAAGTTGCACGTCGCAAGTAGCCGGGGCAGATTGATTACCCAGCCGATTACGATGCGATTAGCAGTGACGAACGAAAGATTCCCATGAATGAATATCCATCCAGCAGGCAGTTGGCGGCATAGATGACACAATTCTGTTGCGAAAGGACCTTTGCAGGAATGGGAGACATTTCACTTAGGCCGCTTATGCGCATCAACCTGCCTGCGGCTTAGCTGCGCTAATACTCCCGCAAAAGCATGTTGCTAAACAAACACACACACACACACACAGAGAGAGAGACTCACACACACACACACAGAGAAACACCCACTCACCCACTCACCCACTTGCTGTGATAATTTACGAGCATTCACAAATTCACAAGGCGAACCCTTTAAGAGCCGCGCGTAAATTGTGATTAAAATCGCTGGAGCGCCATTTAACCGCGACGGCCATTGCCAAAACAAAACAGAAAACAAAAAAAAGCAAGGAAGAAGGAATAAACAACAGGCCAAGTCAGGCCCCACTGGCAGCCCATTGTTCCCAGGCACTTTATCAACATTTCCGGCAACGTTTTATGGCCTCCAAGGAAATTTACTTGACAAAAGCCAAAGGCGCAGGCCCTGCAAATTGAAAGAAAAGTTTTAATTATTTTTAATTTTCATGATTAGTACTTTGCGTTTACAGCAATCTCCAACCCCAGCCGAGCGTATCCACCACGCGCCGCCCGCACCACCCGCACCACCCGCACCACCCGCACCACCCATGCACCCACAGGCCGCTTGTTAATTAAGCGCAACAATGTTGAGCCGTCTGCCCCTTCTACCGACTACTTATTTTAGCCGGATTGGTGATAATGATAATATTCGCACTTTCCTTGCCAGCCAGCTGTGAGGGCGTGGGCTGGGGGCGTGGCAGCGGGACCATTTCTTGGGGAGCTCTGCGCCTGACACAAGTTAATGAGTTTCGCGCTTTCGCGCCAGCCAAATGCCACCATCGGGTGCACTTAATTCCCAACAACCTCACGTACCTTCTACCTCACTCCCCCTCTCTCTCCCTCTCTCACCCTCTCTCTGTCTCTCTTGCGTCCACTTACTAAATCTGTCTTCATCCGTCGCTCTATCTGGCTGCTATGCGGCTACCCCCAAAAGCATTTTGGCTTTTTGGGCAATTTTTTAATTGTTTCTTTATGCTAAGTGACAACGGGCGGGTAGCTGTAAGGGGGCGGGGCCACGGCAGTTAACCTGTATCGGCTGGCAGGGCTGGCAGGGCTGGGGGGAGGGGAGTGCGAGGGTGTTGGCTCATTAATACAACTTCAAATATAGCTAGCAGCAAGGCCATAAATCAGCAGGCGCTTAATGCCATTACACAGGCGCCATAAAACAAGCGCAATGCGAAAGAGTTGAAACACAGAAAGACAGATAGAGAGAGAGAGAGAGAGAGAGAGAGGGAGATAGCGAGACTGGACAATAGAGGGCAATCAAACTGAAAAAGGGTTGCCAGCCAATTCAGCAAAGTTCTTTCGAATTATAATCGAGAGTGTTAAAACAATTTTATGTGTTATTATTATGAGCGAATCGTTTAGTTAACGGTGAGTAAGCTAACAGCAGTTAGCTGTTGTCCAAGGACTTCAAAGATCCTAAGCCACAGAGCAGCTATGAATATTAAGATTGTTATTGATTGAGTTATATTGTATAGGACTTCAAAGATCCTAACTATAGAGCAGGTATTGATATGAGTTTTGTATAGACTAATCAATATTTTAAATGACAATACTTTCAATAGTAACAACTAGAATGTGTTTGTATCTTTTAGTAGGCAATGCTCGTCTAGGAAATACGTTGCCTTGGCAAGTTTGTATGTCTGCATCCAAAGAGTGAAATGTTACTAGAGCTTAGTGGAAGTCAAGCTTAACTTGGTAACTCTAGTTCTAAGGACGTGTTCATGTGGCTGGTGTAATGGGTTTTATTTATCGATATGTGCATCGATTTAATGTCATCAAAAAAATGGTTGATAACTTTAAGTAAACCTGATCTGTTCGTAAAATGCATATACATAAATAAGTGTATGACATAAGTATTTTTAGAAAATCTTTTTCACTTTTGGACACATGACAACCAAGCAATATTGATAGTAAACTTTAGTTGATATTACAGGTTGTTAAAAATTAAATAAAAAATGTAGTAAACGCTAATAAATGCCATGGGAAAAATATATGATTTGAAATAGGATTTCAGATTATCCATGGTAGTTAGCTTTAACTCTAGCATGGCAATAGAGGCACCCTAAACCGAATTTAAGGTGTCATGGTAAGCTCTGCTCACATTAATAAGTCTATCAGCCTATCAATCCATCCATCCGGCAGTCTGTTAGTCTGTTAGTCTATTAGTTAATATATCCCTCTGCCTGTCAGTCTATCAGTTTATCAATCTTCCAGTCTATCAGCCTAGCATTCTATCAGTCCTAAATATAGGTAAGTATAGTTTATGAGTTCGACATGTGCCTTCTGGCCTAATTTCATTTCCCATTTACAATGGTCTTCTAAAAGGATTCGCGCATTAATTTTTGCTTTTTCAACTTTCCGAGTGTGTACAGATCAAAAATATATTAATAGATGCATGTCTTCATGTAGTAAATAACTTTATTTTGATCTATATATCAATAAGATTTAAACTGTATTATTAATATAAATCAGTTTATTACAAATTATATAAATCCACTCCCTCTTCCCCCTAGAGCAATGCGTGCCTCTACCTACTAACATTAAAATTTTTAGCATTAATTTAGTGTATTCTAATGCAAATATTAGTAAAAAAAAAAGAATTATCTAATTAATTAATTTTTCTATTAATAGATTTGTAAACTTTTTATTAACTTTTTCGCCACTAAACGAAAAACTGCTATTTTTGTGAACAGCGAAATTTGTGTGCAAAAGCACAAAAGTAAGAAAAACGCACCAAAACATAGTCAAATTAACGGAACATTTTCGTTTTTTCTATATCTATATTACATTTTACAAAAACAAAGTAAACTGAATATACATGCTATTTTTGTGAACACAGCTGTATGTATGACAATCATTTTATTCATAAAATGAAACCGTATCCTTTGACCTAATCCCATTTGAGATATTCAATGCATATGCACCTTGCCTACAAGGACCTGAGCCCTCAAAACTTCTTTTTCAACTGTCCGAATGTTGTTCATAATATAAATTTATTAGCATATATACTATGTCTCCTTGTATATCCTTGTATCAAAATCTGTCTATATATATAATTCATAAAAATCTTCTCAATAATACATATATATATATATCTTATACATATATATGACGACAATTTTATTCATAAACTAAACTGAAATAAACAAAATAAAGACTTTGATCAAATGGTCGCAGTTGTTGGTCAGGCCATTAGCACTTTTTGTTATGACGCTCTTTGTCGATTCCTGAAAATGTTGAAAGAGGGAAGGAATTGAATTGAAAATCAGTAAAAAGCCTTGTGAACACATGTGAGTTGACCTTTCTTGCGACTTCGCCCAGTGCACAATTTGTTGTTCAGCGTCCGCATGAAAGAAACTACAGAGAGAGTTGCCGCCACAATAAATTAGCTGCCTTCTCCCTCCCCACCTGCGGCACCGCCACAGCTCCTGGCCAAGGTGTGATTCCGGCGAAACGCAGCACCCCTAACGGCCCAAACCAAATTGTAACAAGTCAATTTCAGTTTCATGTGTTCCGCCGCCAAAAACAAAAACCAAAGAGATGAAAAAACATAAAGGCGAACGAGGCAGACAAAACGGCAGGCAACTGAACTGAACAGAGTCAAAGACAGGACCCTGGTCAACAATGGGTTGTGCTGCTGCTGCCCATGGGTCAGCCATTGACATGTTTTTGGAAAAATGTTTACAAAACATTTGGCATTTCGGTCATACGACTCAATTTAAAGCAAATCAAAGTCCATTGTCTTAGTGTAAAACCGATCTAACAAGCGGGGCGTGGGAAACTGATTTGTAAATCGCAAAGCACAAAGCAAAAAATAAAAAATAAAATCAGTGTTTAACAAGTGGAGAAGTGAGAATCAAAAGTATATATATATATATATATATATATATAGATGAATGCATGAATAATATTTATATTATTTAAAAATATCAAAAGTTCATATAAAACTGTAAATGACATGTCATTGAATCATTCCAAATTGTTGAAACTAAATATTTTTAAATATTTTTTATACAGGGTTCGATGGACCCATCTGAGGTGGCCCATATTCAATGGACCCACTTTTTTTTTTTAATAAAAATAATAAACACAATTTTTTTATATTAAGATATCACATTTAAATCTACTACTACTACAGTAAAAAATTCAGTTTTTCTTTGATATAAAAAAAAAATAAATAAATAAAATACATGGGTTCATCTAATATGGACAATCCTGTATATTGTATGTTGTATGTTAATATAATATTAGTTATGTATGTTTTTATGTATATATATGTATAAATTTAAATGTGCAAAGTTTGCTTTTTATATGATTTGAAAATATTAATATGTTAATAATTTATCTTTTTAGCGAGTTGCAATCTAGGTTAGTTTAGAAATGTCCTGATAGAGCCAAGGGACTCCAAGCTCTTCATGAATTTACTTGTTTGAGTGGAGTAGATAAGCATTGGAGAGTGTTCTTAGCTCTCTGTTTTGAAATTTCTGTATGATATTCCAGTTGGAGTACCGAGCAGAATAATACCTATGAGGCTAAGTTTTTAACTCTATTTTATTTAGATTTTTTTTAAAACTGATTTGATTCTATCTAATCTGAGCAACAAAGAATGATAATGTGAATAAACAAAATACCAATTTGTAATAGTTTTCTCTTGCAACTAAGAAAGTATTTGAACAGAAATAAAAGTCTCTTCAAAAAGTAAATTTTTAAAATAATTTAATTAAATAAAAATTAAAAAATAAAAAATAAACTATTTTGCATTAATTTTCAACGCTTGCAAGTAAATTTAATCAGTATCTTAATTATTCTGGCACCCACATCATATAAGACGCCTGAACCGTTAGTCAATCAATCAGTGAGTCAATCAGGCGAAAACTGTTTCATTTTTATGGAGATGATAAATAATTTATAAATGGCAAAACAAAAACCAGCAGAAAAAAAACAACACAAATTGCGTTCGTCATTAATTTCTGCTGCGGCCCCTATGGCAACTACAAAATGTATAACATGATTTAATATTATATAGCGTGAGCCTATACATATATGTGTATATTTGTATATCTATGTATATACATATGTATATGTATTTATATGTATTATTATTATTCAATATTTGTGGCTCGCCAAAATGCGGCCGCAATATAAAGCGATGCCCCGCAAAATGGCCATGGCATAAATCAATGGCTAAATAAACAAGAGCTGCAGCCAAATATGAATAGTATATATATATATATATATATATATATATATATATATATATATATATATATAAATATATATATATCAGTTTATATGTATATATATCTATTTATATTTGTATCTATATATATACAATTTGTATAATTTGTGTTCGCGTATATTCGTTTATTTTGCCACGCATAAATCTTGAACTAATTTGCTTCACATGGCCATTTGTATACACTCGATATGAAAGGCTTCAGTTGTTTATCTATCGATATGTCTCAAAAGTATATTGATATATACATGTATATACATGTATGCAGCAACAAAAATATATATTTAAGATATATATAGATATATATTTAATTCTTAAATTTATGTTTTAATTGCAAGCTGTCTTAGCCTACACAATAACCAAATTGACTAACATTAATTATTAACTCCATTGAACTCAATCCATAAATTTACATACTTTCATCTATCTACAATCTATATGGAAGGTACAGGATGTCGAATCTTTTTAGACGCCTTTGCTGTCTATTTTCTAGTACATGGTCTTAGTGCTAATTCATTTTTATTTATATATATTGTATGTATATATATCGGATATCAAATTGGTCATATACTAAGGAGCACCTGTTATTATTCTGATTACTATTATTATCCTGGACTGGTATCGCTGCAGTATTTTGATATTTGATTTGCGGTTCCCCAGAATATATAGTATATGATAAACCAATATTAAGTCTAAATTCTAGAAAACATAAGATAAGCCTGATATTTTTTATACAAATTCAATGTTTGCCTTTTCAGTAACAGGGAAAATGACGTTAGATATTCTTGATATGCTCATTTTATAAAATAGAATAACTTTTTAAAGATTCTAGACTGCTCGCAGCTCATAAAGATTTTTCCCTGGACAACAAGACTTAAATCTGTCCTAGCTCTTGGCCTGTTCTATAAAAAAGATCATAGTAAATGCCCAAACTATTCTTTAAAAATCAAATAATAGGGCTTTCATATATGTTGTTCTACACCTATACAAACACCTATAACCAAAGTTTTAATGCTTAAATTTCACACAAAGCCAACAAATGGTAAAAAGACTTTGCAACAAAATAAATATCAGATCACATTTCCAAAAAGCTTTTTTATGTAACTCTTTATAAGTAAAGGTAGTTAGAATATCTCTCTACCACATCAAGAATAGCTTTCTAAAACACAGGGTACATTTTAATAAATTATATAATATGTATTTTTCTGACACGTTTGAGCCGCTTTAATAAATAAGTGCTAAATAACTTAGGACCCGCTTTATAACTGTTTTTTAGAATTGTACAAAACATAGTTTTCCCTGCCCAAAAAAAAAAACATAATGGAAATACATTCAAACTCTATATTCAACAAATTAAATATTGTTACTTGTTGACCTTGGCTGTTGGAAGCGTATTTCGATTGCGGCATAGCTGGAAATCCAAACATCTTTTTATTTATTTGCGCCGCAGAATATGACAAAGTTTATTTCGTGGTTTTTTGGCAGTCTTTGAACTTTTGTGGACATGCAACACAGATGGTTGAGTGAGCATGCCAGAAGCTTAGAAAATAAATTATATAGATATATATATATATTTGCAAAACAAGTATAAAAAAGGCAAACTTAAAATAAACATGGAACTGATGACATTAAAAAATTAATATACGTGAATTAGCAGTACTTAAAATAAATTTAAATGCAAACTCTTAATGCATATATTTCATAAATCATAACTAATATTTACTACTCGTATTCTAAAAAGAAAATCAGAAAAAAAGGATAATTGTTCATAATAACTGACAACACAATAAAATTATATATATGTATATTTAATAAATTAAGACTTAGGGCTCATATTTTTTATTGTCAAATAATATTTAAAAACAGACAAAAATAGCTACAAATATATAAATATATATTATATCAAATAAAACTGAAAAATGTTTTCAAAATTATGTTTTTAATGTTATAATTAAAATAAATTAGGATTAATATTTAATATAAATATTTTGTGAAAATATTTGAGAACAAATGCTAGAACAAATATATTTCAAATATCTTTAGGAATTGTAGTAGTTGAAAATATGTTTGAAATAAGTTTAGGAATTGCAGTAGTTGAAAATGTTAAAAATCTATTAAATTTATTTTTTAAAATATCTAAATAAAATTCGAAAAGTTATTATGATTATGACAATCAGGAAACAAACTAAAAAAAAAACTATATAATTCTATTCAAATGCATCTCGAAGTTATTCTGACATGGCCATATAATTTCCCTTTATATTTGCCATTGAAAAACTTGCCAAGTCTTCCTTTATTGTATTATATAATATGAAAATGCACTCAAAACTTGCATTTATAAACAATCATAGGCCGTTTTATTGGCTACTTGACTACTTGACTGATCTGTTGATGTTGGCAGCCAAAAACAAAATATATGAAAGGAATTGAAAAAAAAAACAATGCAAGGCTGCTCACATTAAGCGCTGGCCGAGGCGTAAATGAAAACATCAGACGATGACATCGTAAATAAACGTTAATCAAACTATAGGGAGCTGGCAGCATAAAACTGTTAACGGCTTTGGAAAATCTATTGACTCTGGACGGAGACAATGCGACGTTAACGTGACAAAAGCGAACAGAGCAAGCAACACAACAACAACAACAACAGCAACAAAAAAAGACAATAACGACCAGGACCTTGCCAGGAGATGAAGAAGAAGCAGAAGCAGAAGCAGAGAAGGAAGGCAAAGACGTTGGACGAAGACGTCATGAAGACGATTTTGTTGTCTCCGCATTGTCTGACAGAAACTAAACTGGGCGCTGGCAAACAAAAGGGGGCTGATCGTGTACGCGCAAGGACATTGTTGACTCTGCTCCTTGCTGTTGTTGTTGCCGCTATAAAATATCGAAAACGCCAAATATTGTAGGCATTTGGTGAAAAATGTGTCTTGTCAACATTTTCCTTTCATGCGAACGCATCCATTGTTCTAGAGGGTTGCCCTCGCTCCTCGCACCGAATCAATGAAAACTGCTGAATGAAAATGTGATCCTTTGGCGAGCTGTGACAGTTTTTGGGCTGACAACAAATGCAATGTTATCCCTTTGTCGTCAATGCTACTAAGAATTATGTTGCCGATGCACACACACACACACACACACACACACACACACACACGCACATAAATATAGATATTTATATAAAAAGCAGCTATAGTGAAAAAAAAAAGTTAATGTCTTTTTTTTTTTTTGCTCCTGCTGCTGCTGCAACGGATGCAACGACAAATATTTGTAAACGCGCCCTTTTATTGAATGCCTCTCGGTTACCTTGCCACAAGCTGTGTGCCGACGAAGCGAAGTCTGCTCTAAGGGGTAGCAATTGCAGTCGGAGCCCAACACCAGCCATAGCCATGGCCATGGCCATAGAGACGCAGCAACGCCAGACAGAGAGGCAGCTGAAGTGGCATGTTGCACGCCCAGATACTTAAACAGCGGGTAGATTCGAGCACCCAAGCATTTTGTGTGTTCCAAGCAACATAAATAGCAGCTTTTTGGGATTCATGAATAATTTTGATATAGATTATATATTATATATTATATATTATATTATATATACATATGTAAGTAGTTATGTAAATCAATTCAACTGAAGAACCAAATGCCTGACTGTAGTTGCCTGAAGTGAAGCTAGTGCGGAAAAAGACAAGTCTATGAGAATATTATATATATGTAATATATAACACTTCTATAGACTTCTTTTTATAAAAATGTTCTTTATATGAAAAGTTTCATGAAAATCACCGTTCCATACTTACAATCATATAAACAAATTTCAGCTCATGGATCTTTAGAAAACATTTGCAAATGGTGGCAAATGGCTATTTTGCTTCAAAATTAGCTATAGATGTTTGTTTTGATTTAAAACTCTAATTATCTTAAATACGTTTTAAGTTGAGTTACAGCTAGAAACAAATAAAAATAAAAAATAAATAAATAAAATAAAATAAAATTTGTATTCAACTTAAAATTAAGGAAAACAAATAGGAACGCTGCAACGTTCACGGCCCAAGTCCTGTCAGATCAATTTTCCGATTTGCCACGCCCCCAAAAGGTATATTTGGGGCCGGCTTAAATCTCAACGGGGCCCTACGTAACCAACCATTTGGGGCTTCTTTTTTCACGTCCGTTCCCTTGTTTTTTTTTTTTTCGATTAATATACAAACTTATGCCTCCTAAAATCGGGAGCTCCAGGCAACTGTCTGTTCTGCCTACTTATTAATCTGGCCCTAAGTATATTTTTATTATTTTTGTGCAAATTAATAGAAAATGTCATCCGTAATTTAGTCGTTAAATTTTGAATTCTCACCTCTAAAACTGTAGAAAAGAGAATTTTTACCGATTGGCCACGCCCCTAATGGGTACATCAGGAAAATCTTGACACTTTACATTTCGAGCATATGTTTCAAATTTCAAGTGTGTAACTTTTAGAGGTTCTGAGATCGACGCGTTCAAACACACGGACGGACAGCAAGACGGCCATTGCACACAGCCAATATACTCATTTTACTTTAGTGAATAAAAATCTATTCGTATTCTTTGGCATTAAAAAAGTTATATCTGTTGAACAAATCCTCAATGATTTAGCTGCTAATTTAAATGTCAAATTTATGTATATTTTGTATATGTTCTTTCTATCAAAATCAATTAACTTAATAAAGAAGTATATGTATTATGTCTATATATGTATATAAAATATATGTAATATTCATAAAACTAAGTAAGATATTTGTAGTTCCATTTGCTATTCAGTAATTGTTTTCTTGGCAATTGTGCTTATAATTATTCTCCTATAATTTCTGGTCGAAACCGTTAGCTTAATGTACAACAACAAAAAAAAACAGTTCTAAGCACTTAAAATGTAAAGTTTCATAGACTTAATCTTATTGTATGATTTGCTTTTCATATTTTGCAGGGAAGTTTGTGCTGTCATTCAAATATACATACTTGCATATATTAAAACGGAGCTACATAAATACATACACATACAGTGGCTCACAGCTTATTTGATACAGCTCTTTTTTTATTTAATTTGCTGCTGTCATTGTTCAAAAAATACATACCTATAAGTATATACTCGAATATATAATTATGTAAAATCTATTGCTTATATACTTTCATAATTGATGAACAGTCAGTCAGTAACTGTGGCAGCCAGCCAGCCTCTTCCTCTTCCTATTCCTCTCATCCACTTCCACTTCCACTTCCACTTCCACTCTCCCTCTATTATTATCAGCAGCATCGGGGGCGCATGCACATGCACACTCACACATACATATGCATAATGACACGCGGCAGCTACTACCACCACATGCAGCAGCAGCAGCAGCAGCAGGAGAACGGAGCAGGAGCAGGAGTAGCCGAACATCAATATCATCACCACCACCACTATAGCACTAGCACTAGCACCACCACCACCACCGCCATCGCCAGGCGATGCTCTTGATATTTTTGATATTCCCTTTGTTGTTGTTGTTGTTGTTGTTGTTGTTAATGATCATCTGTGGCACGCCATCACCAACCAAAAACGCGCGGCCATCCACACACTCACTCACACTCTTGATCTCTGTCTCCCTCTCTCGCTATCACACACACACACACACACACACACACACACACACACACACACACACACACACGTACACACGCACGCATGCATTTGTATGTGGGTAACAGCGTGAGAGCCACGCGGTGGTTTATGCTTGTTAGGACGAGCTCTTCAAGGGCCCAACAACAACAACAACAACACATAACTAAATAAATACGTAGCAGGGCGCGCCTTTATTCATGTTATTTTATTTTTTTTTTTTTTTTTTTGGGGTGCGCGCTGGCTACTTTGTATACAAATATACGCACACACACACACACACACACACACACATACGTAAAGGCAAGCAGCACGCAAAATGGCGGCAAGTGTTGTTGTTGTTGTTGTTGTTGTTGTTATTCTTGTCGCGGCTGTTACAAAAAAAATACATATATAAAATCATCAAGCGAAGAATGATGAACAGGCAGAGTGGGTCCCCCTGCCACCTCTCTCTCTATCTGCCTCTCTCTCTCTCTCTCTCTCTCTCTCTCTCTCTCTCTCTCTATCTCCCTCTCCCGCTCCAGTTCCGCTGTTTTGGAAATCTGCGGGTTGCAGCGCGCACCGCGCTTCTATGGCCAAAATGGTTTTTATTTCTGGTATTCATTTCGATTGTGTGTTGTTTGTGTTGTTGTTGCTTAAGAATTTTGGCATGTGTCTAAAAAGCAGAAACATAAAAAAACAAACAAACAAAACAAAGCAGAAGTGGAGCGAGAGGTACAAAAAACTACCTCAGAGAGAATTCAATTGGAATTTATATGATTTATTTTGAATGTAACAAAAATGGCTAAGAATTCTTGGGATGCATAAATAATTGGAATTAAAACTAATTCGTTACCAGCAACAAATGTTTGTAAAATGTTTTTCATTACATAAATAAAATGCTAGTAAAAAAAAAATTTGTAATTTTAGTCTATTGAATTATTTATCAAAAATTCTTATAAAAACAAAATAAATAATAACATTAAAAATAATGGTTTAGTTTAGTATATGTTAAAGTTAAAGTAAATTCGCATTGACTTCCATGGGCTCCGTGTCAGGCTTTGGCCTGAAGCCCAGTCTCAGACTCGACTGTCACCTTAGCTGCCTTGGCGACGACTGACTCTGTGTGCTCTGGGCATGGTTGGAGCTTCGTCGCGCAACTCCTTGCCGGTGGTGTGTACCTCGATGCCCTCCATATGTAACCGAAGGCAGTTGTCGAACGTCGGCGATCGCCTCATCCGCCCACCAGTAATAATTGTTGTGCATACGTTGGCGAATGGTGTTGAGGTCCATGGGATACTGAATCACACTATGGTAGTCAGGATCGGATATCTGAAGCAACTCGAAAAGAGGCTGCTTCACAGAACGTGCAGCAACAACTCCAGACTCTCCAGCACGTTGGTGCCCATCCGGCCCGTTCTACCCGCAGGCGGCATCACGCGCGGCTGAACAATCCCATTCACCGGCTGCACGTACGACTAGACACAAGGCGGTACCTCCTGAATCATTTTGCAGTTCCGTAAATTATATAAAATTAAAAAATAAAAGTTCTTCCGACTGTCGCATGTCACATAAAACTAAAGCCAGCTCAGCATTTGCTCTCGACTGACATCAAATGCTAAGGTAACTAAGTTTGGGCAACTTCTGGATTTATTTTGAAATTGATCTAAATTATCTTAAAACTCTACATACAATTTAAATTTAATATAATATACTTTTATATCTTTTTATTTATTATACCTCGAACCCGTTGAAAATAGGAAATCAATATATAATGTTTTTGTGAAAATGTATATAACACTCAAAAGAAGGCGTGACAGACCCCATAAAGTATATACGAGCTGACTCGATTTAGCTTTATCCGTCTGTCCATCTGTCGCGTCGATCTTAACAGATATAAGAGATAGAGGCTTGAATTTTTTTATTTTTTTTTAAGAGTATTATTTATTAAAGTTTCTTTTTGATACAGCATACAATGACTTAGAACTACAAATTTCAATATGAATAATGAGCTACAAGTTGATAATAATAATGTTTATGTTTATTAAAACTTTTACAAATTTATTGCTTGTTTATTTACACGATTTAAAATTAGTTTTAAGAATTTTTGTATTGGTTTTTATTTACAAGGCTGCAAATGAATAAAACAAAATTAAGTTATTTGTAACCTAGAATAATTGTTTCTCTAAGTTTATTTATGCTTATTTTTTATTCTCTCTTCACACAAATCATAAATAAACAGAAATATTTTCTGATTACATATACATACATGTACTAAAAGAGCTATAATTAATATTGAAAATAGCTTAAAACTAAAAAACGAATCGAACTATTTTTATATAACTCTATTTAAATTATCTTTTAAAATATTTGTTGCAACAAAAAAATCTACAAAAAATAAAAAAATATATATACAATTGATTTCATAGAATACAAATTTTAGAAAGAATATAAGAAATTATTTATTTATTTCTTTAAATTAGTTAGGAATATACAAAATTAAAACTTACTTGTACTGAAGCACTGACGAGAAATTAAATTTTTAATTATTTATAAAAAAAAAAAATATATATATATATATATATATATATAATGTAATGATATATAAAATGTTAGTGATAAAAACTAAAATGGAATATAAAAACCTGTATTTATTAGGATGTATTAATAGATGTATTAAAATATTGATATAAAGAGAATAAAAGCAATATATAACAACTTTATAAAACTCATCCTTTGTTTTATAAAAAATATAAAATATATTTTAATAAAAAAAACGTAAGAAAATGATGAAAGCCTTGTTTAAATCATCTTAAGTTATATTCTCAATAAGATCTCTTGTTTATCTGAGCTCCGAGTCTGAACCTGAATCTGCATATTGTAATTCGCTGTTGCATGAGCGATGCTTACAATAAAATTCCTGTCGCATTGCTGTCTCCGCAAACAACTGTGGTGGAGGAGGAGGTGGAGGAGGAGACGGAGGAGGAGGGGCGAAGCTACTTTGTTGTATGGTAATGGCTTGGGTTAGATGGCACAAGCCGCAACCACATCCACAATCCGCTCATAAGCTCACACACACACACACACACACACACATTGAGTGCTCATCTTCATGGGGTAATCCACTTGGCCCATAAATCTAAGCATCAAACGGCAGCGTTGCTTCGTGTCGCGACAAAATAATAAGAAATCAATACAATCTGCGTAATATGTTTTACGCGCTTTCTTCTTGCCAGTTTTCCGAACAATTGACTTTGATGATGCCACACTCACAGAGCTGCTACAGCTCCGGCTACTCCTGCTGCTCCTGCTGCTCCTGCTGCTCCTGCTGCTGTCTGGCGGCATCTTCGATTAAGCCACAGCCCAAAGGGCCATGACGTGACTCTTGTGCCTGGCGTACGATAATCAAAAATCAGGCGCACACAATGGACTCTGTAATAGTTGAATTGAATTGCGTTTGGGGAGTAAAGACTGTATGTGTGTGTGTGTGTGTGTGTGTGTGTGTGTGTGTGTGTGCGTGCGTGTGTGTGTGTGAGGAAGCTGGGTGAACTTGCAAAGTTTGCCCGCTGGTTAAGGGCGTGCCGCTTGCCTCATTGTCTGCCCCCGGGTACGGGAAGTGCGTGTGTCGCGTCGTGACTAGTCCTTCTCCTGCTGTTACTCCTTCTCCCACTGCTGCTCTTGATGTCCTCATCCTGTACACGCCGACCTCATGTTGACTTTATTGGGCTCATTGCAAAGGCGCCGCACACACACACACACACACACACACACAGTGCATTTGCCTAGTCTCTGTGCGGCACTTTGGCATGCTTTGACACTGCCACGCCCACTTCTTCCTAACAACACCCACACAACTGCCGCCACTGCCGCCACTGCCGCTGCTGCTGCTGTGGCGCCCATCGCTTATGGCACATGGCATCATTACACAGCCGCCTCGCACGCAAAATTGTGCGAAATTTGGTGAGCCGCGTGTGGCATAGTCGTGTGGCAAATTCAATTCGCAAACTTTTTAGCCCAAGCACATCCCAAGATACTTTTGATGTGACTCCACGTTGCTTAGCCTCATTGCGCCATAAAAAGGGTGCCCATGCTAAAGCTCCTGCTCCCGCTGCCGCTGCCGCTCCCACTCCCGATCCTGTTCCCGGTCGTGACCATGGTCGTTCTTGTTGCCCCCCTGTGCTGCCTCTACTCGTTAGGCTTCTTACTGCCCTCGCATTGCACTGGGGGTTGGCAAGTATCGCAGCTCTTTGTCAATCAGCTGAGCTGACGCTTTAAAGACACTTGAATTGAAAACCATTTTAGCACAAAGAAATCTAATCTATATCATATGAAATACTTTAATTATTTTGTTAAATATAACAAACATTGATGTTTAAATGAAAATGCAATTAAACATCAATCAACACAAAATAAATTCCCATTTTTAATGGGTTCAGGGTATAAAAATTGCAACGAACAGAGTTTTAAGCTCGTTGCTAAGTTTTTATATTAAAATTTCAATGGGCTAAATTTTTTTTAGAATTTATTATTGCATTTGTTTAAATATCACTATTTGTATACCCTGAACTTATTGAAACTGTTAAATCAGTTTTGTCAAATATATGTATGTAACAGGCAAAAGGAGGCGTGGCAGACCCCATAAAGTATATATATTCTTGATCAGAGCGACGAGATGAGTCGACTTAGCTCTGTCTGTCTTTCTGTCTGTCCGTCCGTCCTTATGTATGAACGCGTCGATCTCAGAAGATATAAGAGCTAGAGACTTCAATTTTTTTGCGTAGCTCCGTATTTTGCAAGCGCAGATCCAGTTTGTTCCCAAAAATCGATAGCTACTCCCATTTTTTTGTTATCGATTAAAAACCTTAACGAAAGTCAGTTAACAAATTATATCTCTTACATCTTTAGAGCTAGTCTCTTCAAATATTTTATGTAGATTCATTTGAATTTTATGGAGTTTCGCTTTTTGTTATATTCTATCCCAATTTTTAAATATTCCTTTCCATTTACTTCGCAGTAAAGTCTTTGAGGTGAAGTCGCATACTTTTTTCGAGCATCTATGACTATCCATTGGTTTTACTATAATCTCTACTTTGGCCTCAATAACAGTCTCTTCCAGCTCTGGCCTTACCTCTATCTACCTTTCGCAGTTGCAGAAAGAATGCTCTGCATCGTTCATTGCATCTTATAAGTGTTTATCAATCTAAAGATATAAATATATTTAAAGTTTTTGAATTTGTATATACTTATATATTAAGTATATTATATCAAATACAATGATTTATCATATGCCCTATTGTGCATTAAATTTCCACTACATATTTCAATTTATCTAATATTTATCTATATATGTTTTTGTATATACATTATATCACATTAATATTCGGTAAATGCTAAATTATAGATTGAAATACATATCACTATTTCATATTATAATATTTGACACAACTAAAGAAATTATACATAATAATATACCTATTATACCTACATGTATGTACATGTATAAATGTATATAAATATTCATATAAATATATATAACAAATGTATATATTATTGCTAATCTCAAGATCATTTTTGTGAATGTAAAACATTTTGGAAAATGAAACTGAAACTTTTGAGTTTTCCTTTGTTTTGCTTGATTGTTTTTCAAAATGTTGTATTTTCGTGCTTTTGTTTTGTTTGCTTCTGCTGCTGTTGTTGTTGTTGTTGCTGTTGTTGTTGCTGTTTTACTGGCTATAAAAACGCAACATCATAAAAATGTTTTAATAAAAATGTTAGGGAGGAACGCTGTTGCTTCTGCTCTAAAACTTTGGATATTTCTCCGTCTCAGACTTTGCGTTTCGTATCAATTCAAATCGTTTTTGTTTTTGGCGCCTCGCGCTTTTCGTCATGACCAGAAAACCAAATATTTTGCTTTTGGCGATTTGTTTGAAAAATGTGAGAGAGTGTGCGTGTGTGTGTGTGTGTGTGTGTGTGTGTGTGTTTATTGCTCTTGTTGTGTTTGATTTGTTTATGGCATAGCTTTTATGGCCGCTGGTCAAAGGCGTGGCCACGAGCGAATATTTCTCACGCCAAGCGAATGCATAAACAAGTCGAACGACAATGATGATGATGATGAGGATGATGATGATGTTGTTGTTGATGTTGATGTTGATGATGTAGCTATGCAGCTACAACAGTTGCAATGCGCATTCAACATTGTTTATTATCAGAAAGTGGCGCCAATGGTTAAACATTTTTAATGCCTCGGTCCCGTTCTCAAATCTAATTGTTTACAATGCGCTTAAGCGCATTGCACAGTTTTGAGAAAATCCTTTTCAAACTATCTGCATCTGTGCTGTACTACTCTCTCTCTCTCTCTCTCGCTTACTCTCTGTGTGTATATATTGACTTCATCTGTGCAGCTGTTTGCAAGATTTATGTGCATTTAAATAAATTTGATGAGATTTTCTTGCCGTAACTCTTTGCAGCCCCAAAGAGTTGAGCTGCCACGTAAAAGATGCCATAAATCTTTGGCTGCTCACGCGCGCCAGCTGTGCGGCGGGGAACACGATCTTCCAGCTTCCATATCCCAACTCCCCCAACTCCTCCCCCTTCGCCGCCCACTGCAAACCTCTTCAACTGCTGGCTGGCGAGTAGTTTTGTCAAACGAGCCTAAGTGGATTTCCTATGGCAATTTTTAAGAATCAAAACAGAAAATTCTAAAACCCAAGCAGCCCCTCTCCCTGCCTCTCCTCCCCCACTTACCTGCCCAATGTATCGCATCTTTAAATGTTGCACGTGGCAAAGACGCGATGTTGTTGTTGTTGTTGTTGTTGTTGTTGTTGTTCCAGTGACAGAGCCACTGCCTGCCCCAAGCGGCACGCTGTCGTCTTGTTCAGCGCATCACGTATGCCCTTTGTGTTTATTTATTTTTATGCCAACCACCCCCCACCCCACCCGAAACTCTCCTGAAAAGCAGCAGCCATTTATATTTACCAGCAGCAGCAGCAGCTCCCGTTTCACTTGGCTTAAGCATCGCGGGACTGATTGAAATTCGCGGATAACCTGAAATGGATTTCTTCTTTCCACAATTGCTTTTTGGTGGCAATATTAGCGATTCACTTTGTGCGACAGTCATGCCTGGTATTTATATGCATGTATATGTATGTATATTAAGTGTATGTATGTAGGGTATGCATGTATGCTGTATATAGTGATGAGTCCACGAAGCATTCCGTAGTAAACCATAAGGTAGGCAGCTCAAACAACCATCTGTAAATATGTCAATAATCATAAGCTTTCAAATTGAATTACACAAAAAATTTATAAGAAAGTTAATGTAATCGAGGGATTATAGATTCTCTAGAGTCTAGATGTAGATTCTCAAATTCAGATTCTCCATTGAGGTTTTCTATCGACTACTTTCGTAGTCGCTTTGGCACACTTGCTCAGCTTTAACCAATTACGACATCTCCAGCATATACGGCATTAGATTTCTAAAGCTAAATATATTTGCGTATAAAAATTTGTTATATACTTATATATTATAGAAATTTTTAAAATTATATAAACGAAAATAAAAGCAAGTAAGAGTGCTCTACTCGAGACTGCTCGCCTAGGAGATCCCCTGAATCCTGTAATAAGGGGAAATATCAGCTCCTTATTTTACATTATTTAAAAAAAAAAAAATTAAGAAAAAAAAATATGCTTATAAAATATTTAAGTAAATCAAGATTTTAAAAATTAAGAAAATGTATTAAAATAAAATTTAAATTAAATTAAAATAAAGTAAAATACCTTGTATTTTATTTAAAGAAAAAATGTTGTCAAATTTAAATTAATGTTAAATTAATGTTAATCATTATGTGTATTAATGTGTATTATCTTACAAAGGTTAAACAAACAAGAGTACTACTTTTTGCTAAAATTTGTATGTTTGAACTGCTGTTCAAAAAAAAGCCAGTATTTCAAGCCAACGTCCTCTTCTACCTAGACTCAATCAACTAATGCTGCATATAGTTATATATACATCTCAAAATTTAAACTTTAAATTAAATAGTATTCAATTCTAGGGGAACTTTTGATTTACAATTCTCTTAAGTATTTCGCTGAAATCAATAGCCTCAAATTTTCCGATATCTAAACAATCAAAAATTGAGTTCAATTCAAGTCTCAATTTGTAGAGGGCGATTCGAATATAAAGTGAAACCCAATAATACCCAAAATACCCGAGCGTAAAGGCGGAAAATGCGGAAAAGGGAAAAAGGGAACAAATCTGTTGCCTTCGACGGCTTCGCAAACTTTCCGCTAATTTTGCAATGCTTCTGAGGCTTTCACGGCCTTGGAGCATTCGCCAATTTATTTGTAAATTTATAGCACACACACACACAGACTGAGATTAGGTGTGTGTGTGTGTGTACGATTTTATGGGCGCCTGGGAAAGCAGAAGGGGGCGGGGCGGGGCGAAAGGCGCGAAATTGCAAAATTAAATTTGCAGTTATTGCGCAACCATGGAGAATTGGTTACACTGTAACGGTATAAATCGGGCATTGGGCGCCGGGCGTCCCCTAATTGGCAACTTACAGCACACACACACACACACACACAGCGAGACAGACACAGCTAACTGCGTGCGTGTAAAAGAGATGGCATGAGGCATATCCAATAGCAACTTAACAATTCAAACACAACGTCAGCTGTCGCTGCAAGTGTGTGTGTGTGTGTGTGTGTGTGTGTGTGTGTATGTGTGTGTGTGCGTGTTCTTGACAAAACTTTTATTAGTGTAGTCAAAAGCGACTTTTGCATTTGCATTCAAATCAGAAATCCGTTTAACCCCAAGAGTGTTTGGGCCTCTCTATGCGCTTCTCACTTAAAAGTAGCTACAGGAACAGCAAATTCAGTTGAATTTCTTAACAGCTGTTGAAGTGTAAGCGTGAGTAATTAATCTTATCTTATCCAGCAATGCAATGAAGCTGAAGGGGCTTCAAATCGCAGTTGCTTCTGATATCAGATAATATAAAGATAATTGTAGCTCGAGAGCATATTTGATACAGTCAAGCTACGTTGGAGCGGAAGAAAAGTATTTGTTATATTCAGCTTTGACTTAGGCTATCAGGAATAGAAACATTGACTTGTTGATATGCTCTAAAATACATACTTTGAGTAGACATATTACAAGGGATTTTTTTGCATTAATGCTGAAGGGACCAATAATTCACAATTCTATGAGCTTATAATACCCTGAACCCATTGAAAATTGGAAAGCAGAGTAACAGCCAGAAGGAGGCGTGGAAGACTCTATAAAGTATATATATTCTTGATCAGAGCGACGAGCTGAATTCATTAAGCCTTGTCCGTCTGTCTGCTTGGCTGTCGATCTCAGATGATATAAGAGCCAGAAACTTGGAATTTTTTCGTAGGTCCGTGCTATGCTTGCGCAGATCGAGTTTGTTTCCAACAATCAATACCTATTCTCTTTTTTTGTTATCGATTAAAAGCCTTATCAAAAATCTGTATTAATTTTGTATTTCCTACAGTCTCATGTGTATGTGTGCATGTACTAATTCTAGTATAAGTAGAAAAGGAGCGAAATATTATTGAAATATCAGTTCCTCAAATGGGTTCAGGTGATTTAGTAGTGGAGCAGTGTCGACTAAAGCTTTCTTATTTGTTTAAAAGTGAATATATTGCAGTTTTTCTGGCTTTAGTTGCCAAAAGCGTATCTAGTATATCTTACGTATGCATTACATATATTTGAAAGATCCTGTATCCCAAACAATCGCAAAACTCGATAATTTTAACTATACAATTTTTACCTTCATATATTCTCTATATTCTATTCAATCATTTATTCAAGTTTCATGTTAGCAAATAACGTAGTATATTCTTTCATCATATCTTTCGCCGTCTGCCGCAGTTCCTGCTTCGTCTTAACTATAGACTGGCGGTAATCATCCACACGCGACTCCAGAAACTTATTGATTGCAGTCACCGCCTTGATCACGTTCGGTTCGTCCGGAAAACACGTCAAGGCGTTTTGAAACATTTTCCGCAGCTTCTCAATGAACTGCTCAAAGTTTTTGAGCTCGTTGTTTTCGATCTTCTTCCGCAATATTCCCCAGTCGAGTTTCTCCTCGCCATCATGGTCATAGTGCATGTTGTGGCCATACTCGCGCCACAGATCGCAGCGGTTGAAGGGCCAGTTGATCAGGGCACGATTGCGACTGGTGAGGCACTCGAGCAGATGTAGCGAGTGGTTCTTTTCCACCAAAAAGTTCTCCCACCCAATCAGTACGTCAGTCGAAATGTCAAGCTTAGTTTTTGGCTCAGTGGGAACGTCAGCATCTGCCTCAGCTGCCTCAGCTGCCTTAGCTTCCTTACCTTTCTTAGCTGCCTCAGCTGCCTTAGCTTTCCTGGCTACGACTGGACCCGTATGCTTTGAGCGCGGTTGGGGCTCTGACTGCCTCTTGCGCTTCCGGGGCATCGCTCCGTCAGTCAGCTCCCTCTCGTTGCTCAAGTCGAGCATGGCGACACCAAAGCGGAAGAGTTCGCGCAGCTCCTTGCCCTCGTCGTGCACCTTGGTGCCCTCAGAAAAAAAGCGAGCGCAGTTGTCCAACATCCGCTCGACGTCGGCGATCGCCTCATCCGCCCCCCAATAATAGTTGTTGTCCAGGCGCTCTCGAATTGTGTTCAGGTCAATGGGATACAGGATCTTGATGTGGTAGTCAGGAATACCGAGAGTAATTGCATCGACGGGATATCTAAAAAACCGCGACCAGCGGCTCTTCCACAGATACCTCACCACCGACTTCATATTCTCCAGCACGTTGGTGCGCCGGCCCATTCTACCCGGAGGCGGCATCACGGGCGGCTGAACAATCCCATTCACCGGCTGAAGGCGCGGCTCGAACCGAGGCGGTACGTCCCCTTCAAGTGGTTGCGCCATCTTCGAATTCATCTTTTAGTTCTGTGAATGATATCAAATACCGCAAATTCAGTAAATAAAGTTAGATAAATTATATAAAATTTCAAAAAAAAAAAAAAAAAACTTACAATTTACACAGTTCTGAATCACTAGACGAATGAAAATCGAATGTCAGATCAAACTAAAGCCAGCTCAGCATTTGCTCTCGACTGACAAAAAATGCTAAGTTAACTAAGCTCGGGAAACTTCTGGATTTATTTTGAAATAAAGATTGTGTGGCAATCTGGCACCACTCTTATGTTCCCAATCGATATACTCGATAAAAAACAATCACACACATTCTCATCAATAGAGTTGTCATCTGTACTTTAAGCTTTGCGCATCATACAAACATTAATAAATTGTATATATAATTTAAAATTAATAAAAATAATTAGAAATATCATATTTATTATATATTTTCTACAGCTCATCTGATTTCTTTTTTATCGACAATAATCAATTCATTTTATTTCGTTTGTGAAGCTCAGTTTGAATATTGTCTGACCTAGAGACTTAAGATTCACTGTGTAGATCTATGTGACGAATACAAAGATTTTGGATACCACGCCCCCTTCGCTTAAAGTTTGAAAAAAACTTATTTCAAGTACTAGAGACTTGTGCTTCGGCAAATGTTCGCCTTTCAACATTATTATCTCGCTCTGAAAGTTTGATCAAGATAATCCTTCTACAAGAGGATTTATTCAACAAATAAGTTCTCATAATATAGCCCACACTGCAGCCCAAGCTCAGTAGCTGCGTCAATTGCGCAGTTAGTATGTGTTTTGTATGTGTGCATAAAAGAGGCGTAGAACGATTTGAATATCAGCACCTTGCAGGGTTCAGGGGATCTCTTAGTCAAGTAGTCTCGACTAGAACCAGCTTACTTGTTACATTAGAAAGAGGAAAGTTTCTCGGCAGTTTTTCAGCTTGTAGAGTAAGATCTTCAGCTGAACTTGAGTTGAAAGATGTTTGACCTGAATTCAAATAATACTCAGTATTTTGTGACAGCGATCTTCAGTTGTTCCTAAAGTGAAAGATCTTCAAAAGCTCTTTTTCTCTCTTCGAAAATATGTGACTGCAAGAGATGCTATGTTATTACATACCTTTTATCTGTCAACTATTGTCTACCATTTATATCTATATCATCTATGATCTATCATATATTATAATATATCCTCGATCGTCTATCATCCATCATCTATATTCTATCGTCTATCATCTATCACATATCATATATCATCTATCATCTATCTATTATCATTCATCTATCAGCTATCATATAATATCTTCTATCATCTTTCATCTATTATCTATCATGTAAAATCTTCATCTATGATATATATAATATAATTTATCTATAATCTATCGTCAATCATATATCATATATCATCCATCTATCCATCATATATAATAATTCATCTTTCATCTATCAACTATCATCTAACATGAATGATCTTCATCTATGATAATCTATCCTCTCATCTAAGATCTCTCATCGGTTATTTAATACCTATTATCTATTACATACCATATATCATTTATGATCCATCTTCTATATTCTATTATCTAGCATCTCATAATTAGATTTAAAGTAACTAACTACTAAGGATCTCTTCCAGCAATTCAACACAAAGGAAACTCAGTTTATTCAGCTGTAAAGATAGTTATATAAGAATTTGCAATCATTTCAGTCTTCGTAGAGACTGGATATATTTAAATGATGGGCATGCATTGATTCAGCAAATTTCTCATTTCATCTTAAATTTGTTCAAATTTCTCTATGAATATAAGTAAGATCTCTAATGTGAACTAAACAAAATATATATATAGACTCTAATGCATATCGAAGTATATACACATATATGCTATGTTTATATATATATATAAACAATTTATTGTGTTTCATCGCATTTTTGATGAAATGATATGGTATGAAAGCATCCCAGCCACAAAGAGGAGCTTGTGTTGATGCGTCGCCTCTAGAGGCATTCCATTCGCTCACATTCAACGCCATTTTCAGCACAGATTCGCCCACATCCAGGCCAGCCACGCCCACGGTCATGCCGACGCCCACATTCACATTCACATCCACATTCACATCCACATCCACACGGTGAGTGCAAACTGCATGTTGAAATAATTATGCGTGTGCATTCCGTGGCCACGCCGAAATGAGCTGCGATTTATGAATGCCATGTTGCAGCCCAAACCCGTTAAACGCCAAGCGAGACAAACCAAGCCCGAATCTAGGACAATGTTGGCCATGAGATGACGGGTGGATGGTGGGCGGTGGGCGACGGGCGGTGGAGTGCCGTCGGTTGGCAATGGTGTCGACGGCATGGCCGGCGTGTACGACAAGCGCAGACATTATAATTATTAATAAATGCAAGAGCAGCGCCAGCGGGAGCCATGAACGCAGTGCGGTCGGAGGAGGCGGCGGCATCTGGGTGGATGCTCGCCTGTTCGGCACTCAGCTCAAAAGAGGTGAGCAACTATTTACGGCATGTCCATGTCCTGGCAGTGGTGGGCGACTGCGACTGCGACTGCGAGTGCGAAACTGGAATTAATATGTGGCACCCGGGCGACGACCAAAGCGCTGCTGCTGACATGACCACGAAACGGGCGCCGGATTGGATCGCAATTGGGTGGTTGAGCTGGGCGGGGTTGGTCCTGGCCTGTGCTGTGCTGTGCTGCAGTCATCGGCAGAGGCATTTTAAAATTTATGATACGAAATTGATTTTATTACCAAACAAAAATATTGGCTTCTCACTGGCCGCTGTGCATTAACGCGCAACGGCTTAATTAAGATGTGAAACGATGCTAAAGTGGGAGAAGGATGAAACGAAACAAGTAGGAGCACTACAGTCGGGCCTTACCGACTCCTGAATGCTCATTCAAGGTCCAAACGCCATCAGATCTAGTTTCCGATCGCCACGCCTCCAATTGGTAAATAAATTAAATATAAAATAAAGTAATTTAGTCGATAAATGTTGAGTTTCTAGCTACAAAACTTCAGAAGATACAGTTCTACCCGATTTGCCACGCCTCCAATAAGCGTAGATATATCCGCCATATATTTTTGAAGCTGTGTGGTCAACGCGTTCATACAATCCAAATTTCAACTCTCTAGCACTTCAGCTACTATGGTTTCTGAGATACCTTAAAATGCATTTTCCACTTTACCACGTCCCTAGTCGGGAAAATATTGACAGCTTATATTTCGAGGATATACACGAGTCTATGTTCCAAGTTTCAAGTATCTAGCTTTTACAGGTTCTGAGATCGACGCGTCCAAACAGACAAATAAACAGCAAGACGAGCATTGCACAAAGCAATTCACTTTCGTGAATGGGTATAAAAATGTATTAAAAATGTCCTCATGGCAGACGGCCAAACAGGCACTGCAAGGTCACGACATTACGGCCATTAATCAGCTGCTCCACACTGCCGGCAGTTGCTCTTAGTTAGTGCAAATATTGTGCCAAGCTCCGGTCCGAGTCCGGCCAGCAGCGGCAGGTCCGAGTCCTGCCTGTCGCTCGACGCTGGTCAATGCACGCACTTAGCTGCAGTTTGGGTTTGCAATTTTGGTTCAAGTGGTTCTAGATTGGAGTTCACATTGCACGTTGCACTTTTCAATGAGAGAGAGAGAGAGAGTGGGAGAGAGGGGGAGATGGGGAGAGGAAGAGTTTTGCGGGCTTGCACTTGTGGCCAAATGTTGGCCAGTCGGCTTTGTTCAGCTTAGACATGGCCACGACATGTTGATTAAGTTACCTCCACACTCTGTCCGCACTGTTTGCAAATGCAACAACTTCTCGTTTGATACCCACTGATGACTGCCAACTGAAAGTGTTTACTCAGGACACACACACACACACACACTCTGTCTCCCTCCCTCTCTCTCTCTCTCTTTCTCTCTTCACTTTTTAAGTTCAACTAACTTAAAGCATTGTCTGCATTGATTTACATCCTCAGCCTGGGCCAGCTCTTTCTGCTACTTCAAGTTATATTATCTAGGGCTCTACCTATAGATAATTATCCCAAAGGTAGTCAAATATCAATACTATTTGCAGACTAAAGAATATTTGGCAAAAACTTTGACCGATCTACTTTGAAATATTACATACTGACAGTAGGATCGAAAGAGGAACGGAAGAAGAAAGAAAGAAAGGGAAGAATAAACGTCTGTCGGTGCCTCCATCCGTATATTCTTCAAGCTGAGAACGGAAGAACGGATCGCTTGAAGAACAGACGGACAAACAGACGGATAAAGGGAAGAACAGACTTTTGTCTATCCCTCCGTCCGTCTATTCTTCAAGCTTAGAACGGAAGAACAGACGAACGGACTGATTTATGAGAAGACAGACAAATAAACGGAGAAATCGAAGATCGAACGTCTGCCTGTCCCCCTGTCCATCAATTCTTCAAGTAATCCATACATTGCTTGAAAAATAGACGGACGGAGGGATAAGTAGACAGCAGAATGGACGGATGAACTGATGGACAGAAAAAGAGACGCTTGGATGATTAGATGGAACAACAGAACCCTATCAATACAGCTATTAATACTAATTATAGTTTTAACTACGTTTTTTACCAGTTACATAAACTTCTACAAAAGCATACTGCGTTAAGCCTACACTTTCAATGGGTGCTATCAGATGCAAGCTTAGATAGGAAAAAAAGTCTTAGCTCTGTTCCAACAAGTGATTTCGTAATTCGATTTGAACGATTTGAATTTGCGGAATGAAGACTCCAAGCTGAGTACCAACTCACTGAATATTTTATCTATCTCATATTATACATATGTATATATCATATATGTATATCTTATATATGTTTGAGAATTTTATAAGCTATGAAAAATCGAATATATGGAGTTAGAACGACAAGCCACCAAACAGTTGGAAAAGCAATACAATACAATACAATACTCAGGGACTATTATATTTGAATACCGCAAACAAAGTTTAAGGATTCTTTGATATACCCCAATTATTTTCTATAATGAGTATACCAAATCTTAAGTAACTCACATAGAACACTTTTCGCCTCCGATTTGATCCAGTTTCTTAAACAAATTCCCATATTCTCGAGCACGCCTTGGACCCGACCCACAAGACTCTATTAGCTGTTAGCCTCATTTGTAGGGTCTAACCGAACAGACGAGCAACTAACAACTTAATAGACCAACTGCAACAACAACAACAGAAACAACAACAAGAGGAACATTTGGGATTATCTCACAGCAATTTGTACAAATTTGATAGGGCTAATAAAAATGTTGAGCGGCGGCTGCCCGAGTGCAACACATGGCGTTGCTTGCGTAAAGTCAGGGTCTGAGAACCCGAGAGAGAGAAAATTAATTGAAGAGGAAACAGTGAGGCCGCACAGTGAGAAAAATAAAAGAAACAATGAAGAGGAAGATGAAAGAAACTGAAGGCGATGGCAGCAGGTTCATAATATCAAATTTTGATCGGACTTCGGTGTTCGTTGGATTAATTAAAATGTATATTTCGCTCTATTGTTTGTAGGCGCAACGAAATTTCTAACTTATGCGACAGTTTTATTGGCCAACTCAAAGGCGGCAAAACCAGCGGCACAAAGGGGTTAACGTTAATTGTGCCTTTATGTTAAGCAGCGGGCACAGAGACACCAATACACACATATCTATACATATAGAGTAGAATAGAGTAGAGTTAGAGTTGGGCTGGAGTTATAGAAATTGATCTTACCACCGCAGCAGTCAAACCCGCTGGAAAACCAAATAGGAAGTCATCTCTAGTCCACCCACTGTTAGCACTTATTCTCTCAGTACTGCTCTCTTCTTCTTCTTGTTCGTCTTCTTCTTTTTTACTAGTTCCGCGTAGATTGCTCCGATTCGGCGAAAGAACTCACAAAATTAGCATTACTTCCCACCCACGCGCTGACCAAGTTGTAAACCCCGAAAAAAAAAATAAAAATAAAAAATAAAAACAAAACAAAACCAGAATAACAAAAAATCAGCTCGCAGTGATTACAAAATGGAATCGCATAAAAAAAGCAACTAGAAGAAGCAGAAAAATGGCAATAAAAAAAGTAAATCGTTCACTTTTTAACCCTTCGAGCATTGTGCATCCTGCGTCCTTCGGCGACTGTTCCACATCTTCTAATTTATGTCGCTACGAGGTTTATGACTTTATTGTTTTACGAGCGTTAAAAAAGAAGCAAAAAAAAAAAGACAGCTAAAAAAAAAGGGTGCATCAGTTTTTTTCTCTGCTTCTTTTTTAACCCCTTCGAGGCAACGACAATTTGCAACAATTGTGCGGCAGCAACGGGTTAAAGGCGCGTTTTTACCTAGCGCTAATACGCAGAAATGCATTTTATGCCGGGTTAACTTCTTTACAGTTATTTGCCTTTCCTGAAAAAAAAAAACTCGAACTGAAACTGAAACTGAACTCTATTTAGATTTCTAGGTTTTCAGAGCAGAGCTTGCCCTATTGATGGTTTTTATTTTTTAGTACACTTTTTTCTGCATTTCCTGGAAGGTTTTCAGTTCCATTTTTCCCATTTTCCTTGCGTTTTTTTTTTCAGAGAAAGAGGAAAAACACTTTTGCTGCGTTTTGACTTTGCGTTTGTTGGACTTTGACTTTATGGCCAAAAGCCAGAGGCAGAGGCTGCACAGTGGTCGATTTCATAGGCCAAATATGAAATTTGTTTTTTTTTTTTTTTCTTTAAATTTGCCTTTATGAATTTGTATTAATTTTATAAAAGAACATTTAAACATACTGTGAATTCATTTTTTTTTATCTATCCCCAGAAATAGAGACAACAAAGTCTATAGAGACTTTGCTGTGAACGAAGCTTAAATATTATCTCCGACTAAAAACATACATTTTAATATTAAATCGTATGTGATCGTGGTAAATTATTATGAATGAAATGTTATGAAAGAAAAGATTATGAAGAAATGGGTTGAGACCATATGACCAAGTAAATTTTATTTCATAATTTGTTGTCCTATTGCTCAAGTGTTGTTGTCTTAGCAGTGACCTGTTTAATTCTGTACTTTTCTGTATGCATTGATTTAAGCTGGAGAAAACTTCTGAGAGAGCTAACATCCTGGTATTTCTGGTATTGCCTTTCTGCGTCAGTTCATGAAATATTATTATTAGTTTATTATTTGTTTACATCACTCATGTTATTAAATATACATCAGTTTCAATTGGGGAGTTCTCTGAAGACGATGTGGAATCAAAAATAGGTATATTTTGGCTTCACTTTTCAACAGTTTTTATTAATTCATTGATTTCGTTATGATCATTATTATTATTTATATTTCTACAATTTATATTTAAAATTTTTTGTTATTTTCATAAATTACTTAATACCAAAGCAAAATTTTTTAGATTTTTTGGGAAAAATTATTTTTATGGCGGATTATTGTTTATTATATACTTACTATAATGTTAAAAAACTAAGATACAAATTTCACTTTAATATTAGTAGTAAAGATATTGGTAGTAGAAGAATTGGTAGTAAAAGTATTAGTAATATAAGTATTAGTAGTAGAAGTATTGGTAGTAGAGGTATTGGTAGTAGAGGTATTGGTAGTAGAAGTATTGGTAGTAGAAGTAGAAGTAGTAAAAGTATTAGTAGTATAAGTATTAGTAGTAGAAGTATTAGTAGTAGAAGTGTGAGTAGTATGTATTTTGTAGTATTTGTATTTAGTAGTAGAAGTATAAGTAGTAGAAGTATTGGTAGTAGAAGTATTAGTAACAGAAGTATTGGTAGTATGTATTTTGAAGTATTGGTAGTAGAAGTATTAATAGTAGAAGTATTAGTAGTAGAAGTATAAGTAGAAGAAGCATTGGAACTGTAAGTATTAGTAGTAGAAGTATGGGTAGTATGTATTTTGAAGTATTGGTAGTAGAGGTATTACTAGTAGTATTAAGTGGAAGTATTAGTAGTAGAAGTATTAGTAGTAGAAGTATTAGTAGTAGAAGTACAAGTAGTAGAACTATTAGTAGTAGAAGACCGACCACTGTGGGCTGTTAGCCGTCTTGGCCCAAATGCCATTTACATACAATATTCAAGCTCCCCCGGGAGAGGCCCTGACTTGGCTAGGTCCAGTGGGACAGCTAGTTATGTAAACACAGACACACACACATTAGGTAACTACAATTAATTGCAATGCATTTTTTGGCCCAGTTCTATTTGTTCATGCAATTTGCTTTCATCAGCCGTCGAGGCGTGTCTAAAAAAAAAATGAAAAAGAAAAAGAAAAAGGAAAATAAATAAATGGAACTCGGCCTCTTTGGTCTCCCTTTTTGTGCGCAACTTAGGCGCGCATCATTTAACTTTGAGCAACGAGCAGAGTGGATTACACACATGACAGAGCAGCATCCTTACAAAGGAAAACAACACTGAGCGCGAGAGAGACAGACAGAGAGGGAGCGAGTGCGAGGGGGCAACTGCAAGCGTAATCGAAACCCGTCAAAATGGCAAACACATTCACAATGAAACGGCATTGCACCCAAGACACTATCGGACGCAAGGACCCAGCAAGGACGCAAGGACCCTACGACGACGACTTTCCTTACCTCCCTTGCTCCCTCTCCCTCTCTAAGCACATTACGTATTGCATTCGCAAACTCATTCGCATTTTGATTGTAATCGGAGCTAAACACACACACACACACACACACACACACACACACACACACACACACACATACACACATACATCCACACATGCGCATTAGATAAGGATCAGCTGCTCTGCTTAGGTAAAATGCCATAAGAAAAAGACGAATAGAAAAAAAAAAACAACAAATCTTTAACAATCAAGCATGTGTGTGTTGTATGTGTGTGTGTTTTACCTTGTTTACCTTGCCTAATGCGAGCTGACAGATTATTATTAGCGTAACATTAACGTCAAATTACGCAGCTATTTTGCGCACTTTATCTACAGCGCACCGACATCGACATCAATGCCAAATGCCAGCATCTCCATCTGCATCTCAATCTTCATGATATATAGAGAGAGATATGGAATCATTTTCTTTGTTTGCGATTTAGGAATGGATTTTGGGCTGGACTCTGAACTGCTTTTCCGCTTTTCTGCTTTTCATGTATGGCACGTTGCGCGTCCAGTTGTTGCAGGTGCAGATCCTCACATGTATTCGTTGATATGTGGGATGTGTGCTCTAATAATAAAGATCTCTTAGAGACAAAGCAGATAAAGAGACCCGAATGGACTAAGCTGTTTATATTGAACTCAAATATTTGTATATTTTTTAGGGCATATATGTTTATAGCAGCCTTAGTCTGATGAGGATATATGCACATAGAATCCATATCCAGAATATTTGTATGTATTTTAGTTTATAGATCTTTTTATAATAACTCCATATCAACAATATTTGTATATATTTTAGGGCATAGATCTAGGTATACCCCATGCTTATAACAGCTTTACTCTAATAAGGATATATGTCCATAGAGTCCATAATATTTGTATATTTTGTTGGGAATAGATCTTAAGTATATCTATAACAGCTCTAAAAACTACTCGATTTACATATATGCTTATTAGATATATATGTACGTAGAGTCCAAATTCACCTAATTTGTATATATATTCGAGTATAGATCCGTTTATAACATTTCAAATAAGAATATATGTACGTAGAGCATATATTTTACGGTAAATATAATTTTATAACTCTAATAAGGATAATAACATGTACATATTCCACATTATATTAAATCGCCCTGCCCTTCGCCTATAAAAATCTTTAAAATTAGCTCTTGCTTCAATTTCTTGATTTCGTAGTCGAGCTGTCGCGACTAGAAATTTTTTAATTGTTTTTTATTTGTTTTGATTCTTTAAAGAGCTAACAAACTACTTGTTGACCATTGTGAGATCTAAGATTTCTGTATTTATCGCTCACTATGATTATAACTTTATTAATTTCGATTTCATTGAACATAGAACTTAAAAAACACTTTTAAACACTTAACATTTTAACATTTTCGTTGAATTTATTATTATAATGGAAAATGTACAATTCAAATCAGTTAGAGTTTCCATAAAAGGCTCTTTCTACGAGAGAATATGAATATATATAGGTATATGTATATATAATATAAAATAAAATATACAATATACGAGTATTTGTATTTTAATATTTTTATTTTTTATTTTAATAATATAAGAATACTTTTATTAATTCGTATTTCATTATTAGTAAAATTAAATACATGTATGTATGTATGTAAATGTATGCATATATGCATTTGATCTATATTTTCTAAAACTTCAATTGTCAACAAAATCCTTAATTAAAACCAAACTTTTTGTTATCTAATAGCACTTCCATATCTTTCTGCAAAAGCCTATCAAATGCAGCTGTACTCCAGCTCAGTATCCTCTGATTAATTCTGGGGAAGCACATTAAATAATTGCAACTACTTGCCACAGCGGCGTCGCACACTCCGGCGGCCACACGCCCTCATTACACGGTGAAAAAGCACTTAGAAGGGCGTCAGGGCGTCAGGGCGTTTATGTCTACAAACGTTTCCCACCTGACGCAACTCCCACACGAAAACCGAAATGTCAACACAGAGCAGGGAAAAACTACTGCAGCTGAGCAACAGAGCTAGGCTGAGGAACGCTGGGAGTGGGAGGGAGATGGGGAGTGGCGCAAGGAGCAGCTTCAGTTGTTATTTGCTTTGGCTGCGTGTTCCGGGTGCAAAGCACAATGCGTGACAATAATTAAAAGATTTCTAGTGTCAACAGTATAAATGGAATCAAAACATAGTCGCAGACCAAAACTAAATGGCACAAGGCGGTTGGCAAAGCGCGGAATGGAATGGGAATGGGAATGGAAGTGGGAATGGGAATGAGCATGGGTATGGGCATGGGCATAGGCATGGGGTTGGGCATGAAATGCGCACAATGTTTGTTTATTGAGACGGCTTTGATTTGTGCCACGAGAGCTGAGCTGAGCCAAGTTGAACGGGGCTCAACTGAATTTGATGCCATCATGTACGACCCCCATTCGTCACCCACCGCCCACCGCCCACCGCCCACCGAACCCTTCCAACCACGACAAGTGCGCGCATGTTTGTAGAGCCGTTGTGTGCATAAGCAACGCCGATTATTGACACATCACCGGCTACGCGACGAATGATGGGGAGGGAGAGTAAGATGATGGGAGGGGAGAGGGAGAGAGAGATGTCGAAGGTGAACTCTCCAGCTGAACAGCAAACACTTTGCGCGAAGAAGACAAATGCAAATCGAACTGCAGTACGCTGTGCCTGTGTGTGTGTGTGCGTGTGTGTGAGTGTGTGTGTGCATGCTTGTGTATTTTCCCAATTCCAATTTCGATTCCATAGACCAAACCAACCCGCCCAACCCCTTGCCATGCGGTCGTGCGTGAAATTTAATCAAAGCAAAGCGAGCGCCTGCCTCTGCCTTTGCCTCCTTCCATAACCCGCTCGCAGCCCATCAGTGTGGCCAACAGATTTTGGTATCCCAAACTGAAGCAACCGGAAATGTTGCACATTTGTAACTGTAACTTGCTTCGGGTGTTGCCTCTACACAAAATGGGCAACAAGATAAAAGGAAAGAAAACGTTTCTTTTTTTTCGGCAACACGCGTAACGAATTCTGCACACCCTTTTTAAAGACTTTTATTAGCAGATTACCACGCTCAATGATTTAATAGACCGAAAATCAATGAAAAATTTAAGTTATTTCTATATCACATTAAACGTGTGAGTGTGTGTGTATGTGTGTGAATATTTGATTTCAGATATATTCAAGCATATAGCAAAATAGATAGCATATTTTCTATGCTGATAGTTTGGCTAGTGTATAGACAGTGGGCCAGGCCAACTAGTGTACGTCAAAGTTTTACACACAAGTGCAAATTTTTGTCAATTGTTGTAAATGGAGTTTCCGTTTTCCTGCTCTCGACAAAGCGCTGTCTGTCTGCAGCAATTTGCTCAACAATTGGTTGGAGCGGTGGTAAGAAGCGATTTGTTGAATTTAGTTTGCAGCTTACCAAAGCCCAAGATTCAATTTGCGCGCACTTTCAACGTTGCACAACAGTGTTTAAAGCCGTACGCAGCCCTGGGCTTATACATATGCTTGCTTGGTAATTACGTGCGCCCTGGTCGAAAGTGGAACACACATACAAATGCACTTACATGTATGTTTATGTATACATGTGTGTTATTATGGTGAAGTAGAAACGAAAACAAAACGCAAACAGCAAAAGAACGAACATCAGGCGAGGTAAAGCGAACATGCGTTTATTTTTAAACCAGACGCGGCGCTCTCACTCTCTTTTTGTCCAGTAGAAGCTTTGATATTGAGGCGGCTCTCTTACTCTCACAGCTGCTGTTCGCATTGTTCGTGTTTAGCATTGAGAGCGCAGTTTGTTTTCATGAAACAGCTTTGTCACGTGGAGTAGCTGCTATCGATGTTGCTTGCTGTTGTCGCTATCGCTGCTTCGCTTTTAATATTCACTTTTATTTGCGGTCGGCATTCGCGCTGAGTCTCTTGCGCACAGTGGAACCAGTTAATTCTATTTTTATGCCTTAAGTATTTAAATGTCAACAATTGATTGGGGTCTGTGCTTGCAATGCTAAATTTGACCGATTTTATTTATTTGTTTTCTCTTCACATATTACCGTACAAATTTAGAGAATATACATGTATTTACATACATACATACATACAATATACATAGGTATGTATTTGTTTGCGCAGTAAGTGAGATCTGCATTGAATTTGCTTAGTAGCTCTTCAGTATGCACTCTCAGATGTACAAACTATTTTAAATTAAGCATTTACTTTTTAATCGAATATATGCATTAATATATTGTCATAGATCGAAAAACTAATTTATGGTAACCATAGGCACTTAAACTTAATTTTGTTTTAATTATTAACAGGTTTTCTGCTACTTTTAGTGACAGCTTAAGCTAATTGTACTGCTACTTTTAGTGACAGCTTAAGCTAATTGTAATGTATTAGGGGATAGCAAGAGATCAGAGATTATATAGATAGAATTAGTTTAACAGTATTTATGGAATATTACTTATTAATTATTACTTAATATAAATACAATGTAATACAGTTTTTATATATGTTATTGGAGGTTTATTTTAACGTGATCCAGTGGGTGGCACCTTTTGAGTCCATTTTTAATTATTATGTGTGCCAGTGTGCCAGTGCACATGTTCCCAGTATGGGAGAGCCAATTCTTTGCTCTCTTATTTCCACTCTCTCACCGCCTGCACTCAATTTTTGTCGTTGTATTTCTATGTGGGACTGCGCTTTAAGAGCGTATGTAGATCCCAGTGGCATTGTTGCTTGCTGCCGTTTCATCAGCTTGCCCCTTGCCAAGCGTGAGCACTTTGCGGTTAATCACGATGACGGGGGCGTTTGCGACGCCAGTTGCGGTTGTTGTGGCCTGTCAATCGCTGACTTTGCTTTGTATTCTGCTTTTGTTGATAATCGGGAGCGGCGATGCCGATGCCGACGGTAACGCCGACGCCGACGTCGCCGCGTAGTGTTCGCAATTTAAGTTTTTGGGGCCCGTTGGGCCAGCACTGTTGTCGACGTCACGTCAGTTCATTGCGTCGGCTTGTACAGCTTGCTAGCGTTTGTTTTTTTTTTCGTGTTCTCGCCAATTCTCAACACTGTGTGTGTGCGTGTGTATTTATATGTACATATATGTGTATGTGTGTTATTGTATGACTGTATGTGTGCTGGCGTTCTGAGTATGCTTTGTGATATTCTTCTCTGTTACTGCTGTCAGTGTTTCTTCTTCTTCTTCTTGCCAGCTTTTTGTTGTTGACGTCGCCGCATTGTTTTTATTGCCGTTTCTGTCGTTGCCGTCGTGGCCGCCGCGCAGACCAAAAACTTGATTGTGATATAATTTGTTAAGTATTTATTTATTTGTATTTGGCACAAGCGTGCCACGACGGACCCCATCGGTTGCCCCACAGTGCAGTTGCCCCACTGTGCAGTTGCATTCAAGCCACAAGTCTCTGCTAGAGCTACAACGTCAACATCAACATCAACATCAACATCAACATCAACACCAACAACAACTCACCTCAAACACAAACCAAAGCAAACCGTGCGTTCTCCGTCTCCCCGTCTCGCCGTCTCCCCGTCTGCCGTCTCCGTGTCCGTCACACTCTCACTTCTCACTTGTCACAGTCACTGGCCGCACGCTGTCTCGCTCACTCGCCATGGTCTACTCCACGAACATTCTGCTGGGCATTGTGACCATACTGACCGCCGTGTTCATCTGGTCGCGTCGCACCTACGTCTACTGGCAGCGACGGCGGGTCAAGTTTGTGCAGCCCACGCATCTGCTGGGCAACCTGAAGAAGGTGCTCAAGCTGGAGGAGTCGTTCGCCCTGCAGCTGCGCCGCTTCTACTTTGACGAGCGCTTCCGCAACGAGCCCGTCGTGGGCATCTACCTGTTCCATCAGCCGGCGCTGCTCATACGCGACCTGCAGCTGGTGCGCACCGTCCTGGTCGAGGACTTCGTCAGCTTCTCCAATCGGTTCGCCAAATGCGACAGGCGCCACGACCAGATGGGCTCCCTCAATCTCTTCTTTGCCCGGCAGCCCGAGTGGCGTGAGATACGCACGCGACTCTCGCCGGTCTTCACCGGCGCCAAGATCAAGCAAATGTTCTCACTCATGGAGGAGGTAAGTCAACAAACTGCAAACCAATCAAAATACACTGTGCAACAAAACTTCTGGTTTTTAAAGTTTAAATAATAATTAAAGAATCAATAATATATATATACGGTTGCGGTAACAAAAATATAAGTGCGACTGAACACTAAATGTTGGATAAAGGGTTTATCACTATGTTTTTTTTTCTAACAATACTAAAACTACTATTTTTTTTTTTTTTTTGACCGAAAGTGTATATATATCTCTGATGTTTTTTTATGTCTTATTTTCTATTTATTTATTTATTTATAAATAATTATTAATTATTAATTATAAATAAAATATTTCTGATTTCTCAATGTTTAAAATTGGTTTATTTTGTTTTATTTTTGCATTCATGTGAAATATCTGAAAAATATCTCTGATTCATTTTTTTATTTTGTTATTTATTTATTTATTTTTTGTATTCATACAAAATATCAGGTGAAATATTTCTAAATATTTTTTTATTCAAAATAATTGCTTTTGTTGTTGTTGTTTTTTTTATTTTTTTTTTATATTTGATAAAGTATATATAAGTATATGTATTTATTTATTATTTATTTTTATTGTTTATTGCTTATCTAATAATATATTTCAGATAAATAATATCATTTATGATCATTATCATTTTTTTGTTTGTTGATATTTATATTTTGTATGCATGAAAAATATCTGCTGGAATATCTCAGATTAATTTCCTTTTAATAAAAACAATTTCCTTGTATTGCTTTTGTATACATGTAAATTATCTGATAAATATGTAACTGGTAAATTAAAAAAAAATTTAAATTAAAAAAAAAAAATTTATCTGATAAATTAATTTTTTTTTTAAATCTAAAAAAATAGTGTTTTTTTTTATGTTTTTATTATGAAATATCTAAGATAATTTTTTTAATTTTTTTTTTTAATTTTTTTTTTTTTTGTACGCATCTATTGAAATAAATCTGATTGATTTGATTTATTTTTTGTTTTATTTTGTTTTATTTATTTATTATTGATTTTGTTTTATTTATTTTATTTATTTTTTTTTTGTATTTTTGTTAAAATACTATCTCTTATTGACTTTATTATTTATTTTTTAATGTTTAGTTTGATTCTGTGTTATATCTTATTTTTGTATGCATGTATTAATATCTGGTAAAATATCGCTTTTTTTCCGCCTGTTTTATTCTTGCTAGTTTTTTCTGAATATGCTAGCTAGTGTAAACTAGTGTAAGCCTCGCATGCAAGCAGCTGTTACCAAAGTTCATCGCAACTGTCTGGAAATATAGACATATGCATGAGAATTGAACAACTGGTTTTGTATTCTCACTAATATCTTAGACTTTACACTTTCAGTTAGGTTCTATGGAATTTCGACTTGTCCATAGGTTACACATAAAGCCAGCAAAGAGTAAAGTGTTTATTAGCTAGACGTTAAAATTCACTTTACTTTATTTGTTTTTAATTATCTGCTTATCATTATTGAAGGTGGGTAATTTTGAGATATATAATATGTATAATAAAATAAATTTTTAAATATTTATATTAAGTCTACATAGTTGTTGAGTGTTGACAGATATAATCTGTATGTATATAATATATCAGATGATATATATTTACTTTTATATATACTCTATACATACTGTATATAATCAAGGCAGCTGATTATATACAGTTCTCGAATTATCTTTGTTGCACAGTGTAGAAAATCAATATAAGCTTTCGCTCTGCACTCCAAAACTAATCGCATTTTAACGATCCGCACTCTAATCTCTGATCTAGATTGGCTGCGATCTGGAGTGGTATTTGAAGCGTTTGACGCGTGATTTGCGACGCGGCGATGCGGACCGAGGAGTCATCGTTAGCATCAAGGATGTGTGCGATCTGTATAATACGGACATGATAGCGAGCATTGCGTTTGGCTTGCGATCCTACAGCTTGCGGAATACGCAGTCTGAAATCGGTTCACATTGTCAGGACATATTCAAGCCGAACGTGCGTCGAATAATAGACTTCTTTGTGATATTCTTTCTGCCGAAGCTGGTGCCGCTGATGCGGTCGAAGCTGTTCACAGAGACGCACTCCGAGTTCCTACGCCGCGTCATCCAGCTGGTGGTCGAGGAGCGGGAACGAGGCGGCGATCTGCGCAATGATCTCATTGAAATGCTGCTGACTCTTAAAAAGGAGGCCGATTTGCAGCAGGACAAGACGCACTTTACGCATCATCAAGACTTTCTGGCCGCCCAGGCGGCCAGCTTCGAGGTGGCCGGCATCGAGACCTGCTCCTCGACCATGTCCTTTGCCCTGTACGAGCTGGCCAAGCAGCCGCTGATGCAGGAGCGACTGCGTCGCGAGATACGCCATGCATTCGATCTGGCCGCAGCCCATGGCGGTGGGCCGGGTCTCAGCTATGAGCTGATAGCCAGCATGAAGTACCTGGAGATGGTGGTGGAGGAGACGCTGCGCAAGTATCCCATTGTGCCGGTGCTGGAGCGCGAGTGCTCCCCGATCAACAAGAAGCGCTTCTACTCACTGCGTCCGCATGCCGAGTGCTATGCCCGGCGCGGCATGCCCGTCTTCATCTCCAATCTGGCCATACACCATGATCCTCAGGTAAGCCATTGACATGGACATGGACCTTAAGCACACACCACTCCATATTAACAACTGCTGTCTTACCCTTGCAGTACTGGCCGGAGCCGGAACGTTTCGATCCGGAGCGCTTCAGTGCCGAGAATAAAGTGAAGCAGACGCCCATGTCGTACCTGCCCTTTGGCGCCGGCCCCCACAACTGCATTGGCCTGCAGATTGGCATGCTGCAGATCAAGCTGGGACTCATCTACTTTCTGCACCAGCATCGCGTCGAGTTCTGCGAGCGCACCGTGGACCGCATCAGCTTCGATGCCAAGTTCGCGCTGCTCGCCAGCGAGCATCGCATTTACCTCAAAGTTGTTGACTGTTTATAGCGCACAAGTGAACATCATCTCAAGGCCAGCAATATCAGAGCACCAGAGACATCAGAACACCCGAAAGCCCGAACACCAACGACAACAACCAGCAACCAACAACCATCAACCAGCTACCAACAACCAGCACAACTTCCACCCACATCCAAATTCCATCAGCATCACAAAAGCAGATGCAGTTTTCCGCTCATCTAAACGCCAGTTTTGCTCAGTTCACATTTTGGGCCTCATTGTAAAGACATAAATATTTGGTATGCCACAAATAAACTTTGCTACGCTCTATTATCATTATCTTGTATATAAATATATATAATTATATATATATATACAGTTTGGCAAGAAAGTGTTTACACACATTTTTTGTTTGAAGCGATTTTGATTTTTATTTAAAAACAGTAAGAATATGTATATTCAAATTTTTTTAATGCAAATAGGTAAATTAAACTATAACCTTATTCGTAAGTAAAAAAAATAAAGATATGTTTCCATTAACAAAAAACAAAAAAAGTAACAAAAATTAAAATTGTTTCCCTGCGTGTAAGCACTTTCTTGCCAAACTGTATATATTATTTTTTTGCTCTCTCTCTCTCTCTCTCTCTCTCTCTCTCTTTGTTTGATGCTACTTAACAATAGAGCGTTGCTTTGTTTATTGTTGTTGTTTTATCTATCTATCTATATATATTACGTCGCGTCATTGGCCGATAGCTTATCAATATTTTTTTTTTTATTATTTTGTATTTTTTATTTCTATTATTAGTTTTATTTTTTGTTTGGTTAAACTTTGGCTCTGGCCAGGTGGCCTGATCGGCGCTATCGGCTGCCTTTTGGCTAGTGTCACCAACACCTCCCACCAGCCCACCCATGCGAGGGTTGCTCAATGCCAATACCAAAACGAATACCATCATGTATATACAACACACATACACACACACACACAGTCACACACACACATACAGCTGCGTTCATAAAAATAGCAGTGCCACTGGGCACTAAAAGTTAGAAAGAAAAGAAACAGTGAAAAACTTAATATTTATATTTTTATATTGATATATGTTAATCTTAATATTTTTTAAAAACATTGAGTTTATCCCTATGTTTTTTTTTTTTTTGTTCAATTGCACTACTATTTTTATAATAAGCGATCAAAAAAATAGCAGTAGTAGTTGGACATAAAAAACTTACGGATTAAGTCAAAATTTTGAAAACAATATTAAGATTAATATATACTGTTATTAATTTATATATCGATATTAGGTTGCTGTCCTTTGTTTTATCCAATATTAAGTGTTTAGTCGCACTACTATTTTTATGAGCGCAACTTTATGTGTATTTACTTAAAGAAAACTTGCTAGAATTCGAGTTAAAGTTGATGTACTTTTGCTTGAAACTGTTCTCAAGGCTGTTTTTACCTTAAAATTCATGAAGAACTGTTACTTTGAAGTTAACTAAATTTTTTTTTTTTTATAATTTTTTTAATGAGTATTTATTTACTTAAAACAAAAAAAAAAAAAAAAAAAAACAAATTTAAGTAAAATAAGATATTTACATTTGTATTTTAATAGATATAGAACTTTATGAAATTTTATGGAATTTTTTCAATTGCTCCAAAAAGGAAAAAAATTTGTTTATTTTGTTTAATTGTATATATATTATATTATATATTATATATTTCTAATATCAAATATGATTTATGGAATTATTTTTAGTTTTTGGTGGAATTTAGTTTATTTTTTTGGCCGCATTTGTGGAACTGTTCCTGCTCATCCTGATCCTGCTCCTGCTGCTGCTGTTCCTCCGGCTCCTGCTTCTCCTTTTCCTGCTCCTCCTGCTCCTGCTCCTCCTACTTCTGCTTCTACTGCTGCACCTCCTGCTCTTACTCCTCCTGCTGCTCCTGCTGCTCCTCCTACTCCTCCTACTCCTCCTGCTCCTCCTGCTCCTCCTACTCCTCCTGCTCCTGCTGTTCCTGTTCCTCCGGCTCCTGCTCTTACTATTCCTGCTCCTACTCTTTCTGCTTCTACTGCTGCTCCTGCTCCTGCTTCTGCTTCTGCACCTCCTGCTCTTACTCCTCCTGCTGCTCCTGCTCCTACTCCTACTTCTGCTCCTGCACCTCCTGCTGCTCCTGCTCCTGCTCCTCCTACTTCTGCTTCTACTGCTGCTCCTGCTTCTCCTCCTACTCCTCCTGCTCCTGCTGTTCCTGTTCCTCCGGCTCCTGCTCCTCCTTTTCCTGCTCCTCCTGCTCCTGCTCCTCCTACTTCTGCTTCTACTGCTGCACCTCCTGCTCTTACTCCTCCTGCTGCTCCTGCTGCTCCTGCTGCTCCTGCTGCTCCTCCTACTCCTCCTACTCCTCCTGCTCCTCCTGCTCCTCCTGCTCCTCCTACTCCTCCTGCTCCTGCTGTTCCTGTTCCTCCGGCTCCTGCTCTTACTATTCCTGCTCCTACTCTTTCTGCTTCTACTGCTGCTCCTGCTCCTGCTTCTGCTTCTGCACCTCCTGCTCTTACTCCTCCTGCTGCTCCTGCTCCTACTCCTACTTCTGCTCCTGCACCTCCTGCTGCTCCTGCTCCTGCTCCTCCTACTTCTGCTTCTACTGCTGCTCCTGCTTCTCCTCCTACTCCTCCTGCTCCTGCTGTTCCTGTTCCTCCGGCTCCTGCTCCTACTATTCCTGCTCCTTCTACTTCTGCTTCTACTGCTGCTCTTGCACCTCCTGTTCTTACTCCTCCTACTCCTCCTGCTGCTCCTGCTGCTCCTTCTCCTACTCCTGCCTCTGCTATTCCTGTCTCTGCTGACGTGACGTGTTACGGGCGGCATTGATATGCAAATACTCACACCCTTTGGGTTGCGCACAAAGGGTTTAGCCGCCGCCGCTAGCCGATGGCGGTGAAAAACCAAAAGGTTTTCGTGATTTCCGTGGAAAAATGCACTGATTTTTCTTAGCATTTAACACACACACACACACACACACATAAACACACACGCAAGCCTTTGCGCTAGCCTCAACTCTTTGGCTGGCCTAAAACCTTTTTGCCTACGGCCAGTTTTTATTAGACCGCGAAAAATCAACAGTGGCCAGGGTGGTCAGGCTCTGGCGGATGGACAAACGGACGGACGGAGTGTCTGTCCGCTATTTGAAGTAGGCAAAGGAGCTGCGCATGCCGCTGTCTCTCTCGCTCTCTGTGTGTGTGTGTGTGTGTGTGCTAAAAGGGTTTACAACAATGTCATAAAGCAATGCGCATTCCTTTCCAGCTATGCACACACATATATAACAGATATACATGTATAATATATATGTGTATATATGCTATATATATATATTTATTTATGCATTGTTCAGCTTGTGTTGTGTGTATGTAAATTAAATAAAATTCACTTTTCACGTGAATGAAATGCGGCAAAGGCGAAAGCGAAAGAGTTGCTGCTGCTGCTGCTGCAAGCCTCCTGCTCCTGTTGCTGCTGCTGCTGCTGCTGCTGCTGCTGCCTTCTGGGAATCATTTGCGCCTGGCTCAGGATGTTGGATGGTCAGCAGCAGCTAATTTACATAAATCTACGTAAACACACTTAGATGCAAAAAAAAAAAAAAAAGAAGAAACACAAGCACTTGGCCTACTTGCTGCATGTGGCAGGTGTGTGCGAGCGAGATGGCAGCAACAGCAGCTGTTAGCAGGTTGCAGCCAGCTCGTCTCTCTCTCTGTGTGTGTGTGAGTATTAAGCCTTAATTAGACTCTGGCCGAAGTCGCTGCTCCCACGCACGTGTTAGCTGCACTTGTTGTTGCCGCTGCCGTTGCCGTTGCCGTTGCTGCTGCTGCTTAGGGGTCTCCGTTGCAGTTAAATTGGCCCTCAACCCGACCGGCTGATGCTTGACAGTTGCTGTTGTTACGGTTCACCATGACCAACGCCAACAATTACGTTGCCCGGTCGCCGCAATTCTATTGTCTTTCGATTTCCTGGCTGCGTTTTTATTGCTCATTTCCCACATGTTTTCGTTTTCGTTTTCGTTGTCGTCGTCGTTGTTGGACTCCCTTTGGGCCCGGACTAAGCCCAATGACACTTTCGGTTAGTGTCGGAGAGCGTGTAAACGTTTTGAATGCCAGCGCCTTTAACTTTGGCCAGCGGAACCATTTTAATGATCACAAATTGCCATTGAGTCCCGCACAAGTTCAATCGGAGGTGGTGGTGGAGGGGATGGAGGGAGTGAGGGAGTGAGGGATTCAAGCGGATGTTGCCCTTTATCTTTATCACTCACTCAGCCAACGTTTAGCCAGTTGGCCGGCCATCCACAACTTGTTTCGGATCATTCGAGCCGTAACAAACTAATGAACGCTGTCAAAATTTCAATATAAAAAAATTATGCAGTTAGCTAAGTTATTAATGGCTCTCATTCCAGCCCTCCTAATAATAATAATGATGTCTGGCAACAGCTGTGCTTTCCCTATTCAAACAGCAGCAGGTAAAAACACTTGCCACATGCTGCCAGACGTTCGATTCGCTTTGATTTCGGGCCTAGCACTTTAGCAGGTGTAACTAAAGTATTTTAGTATTACGTAAATGTGGACTAAGCGTGATTGCAACAGTTAACTGGCCATAACCTGATTTCCAAACGTACAGTTCGTATACCTTTTTTGGTCAACTATTTTCTAGTCTTAGCCGAATTGCCTTGAATTGGAATAGTTTCAAGTTTCAAGTTATTTCTTAGCTGGTGTCTATGCTCGTTGATTTAATGCTTATACTGAAACTTTGAAATATTTATAGGTTTGCTAGAGTATGGGCTAGTCTAGGTAGAGTGGGAGCTTGGTAAATGGAATAAACTTGTATACTTAATGGAAGAGACTTGGAAGAAAGTGAGTCTGAGAGAGAGAGAGAGAGAGAGAGAGAGATAGGGAGAGCAAGAGAAAAAGAGAGAGGAAGATACGGGGAAAGAGAAGGAGTGATAGAGAGAGAGAGCAACGGAACAAGGCAAGATGGAGAGAGAGAGAGAGGGGGAAAAATATGAGAGAAGAGGGCAGGAGGGGAGAGGAGCGAAAAGGAGAGAGAGAAAGAGAAAAAGAGTGGAAGGAAGAAAAAGGGCTAAAGAAAGAGAGAGAGAGAATGAAAGAAAGAGAGAGAGGAAAAAAGAGGGAAAGTGGAAGAAAGAAAAAGGGCTAAAGAAAGAGAGAGAGAAAGAAAGAAAGAGAGAGAGAAAGAAAGAAAGAGAGAGAGAAAGAAAGAAAGAGAGAGAGAAAGAAAGAAAGAGAGAGAGGAAAAAAAGAAGGAGAGATAAAAAGATAGAGAGAAAGAAAGAAAGAGAGAGAGGAAAAAAGAGGGAGAGAGAGAAAGAGAGAGAGAGAGAGAGAAAGAGAGAGAGAGAGGGAGAAAGAGATGGAGAGAAAAGAGATAGGGAGAGAATGAGATAGAGAGAGAAAGAGATAGGGAGAGAAAGAGATAGGGAGAGAAAGAGATAGAGAGAGAAAGAGATAAAGAGAGAAAGAGAGGTAGAACAAAAGAGAGAGAAATAGATTGAGAAAGAATAAGAGTGAGTCAGAGAAAAGTAGTAGGGATAAGAGACAAAGAGAGAGAGAGTGAGAGAGAGAGAGAAAGACAAACAGACAGACAGACAGAGAAAGAGAGAGAGAGAGAGAGAGATTGAAAAAGATATCGAAAAAGTCAGAGAGAGACAAAGATGTACAGAGAGATAAAGCGATACAGTAAGAAAGAAGGAGTGAGAATGGAAGAGAGCAATAGAGCTGAAGAGATAGGCAAAGAGCAAGAAAGAGAAAGAAAGAGCGACAGAGAGCGAGAGTGAGAAAAGGAGAGAAATATTCTCTCATTGCACACACTATACAAATTTAAAATTTACACTCATTAATGGCGTTAAAAACTGAGAAAATTTGTGCCTTTCCAAATTTGCCATTAGTTTCAAAATACATTTGCTTAATTAGAGTAAGTGAATTTCGGATTTGTTTAGCTGTTAAAGTTGTTGATCCTTAGCTTAAAATGTTTTCGCTTTTGAACCGTACCTATCTTCTTATATATATATAAACAAATAAAAAACTTTATTTAAATTCATATTTTAAAAAAATAAATTTTTAAAGTCTATAAATAAATACTTACTTTATGAAATTAAATATTAAATATCAATAAAAATGTATATTATATTAAATTAAATATTATAGTATAAAATATAAATTGTTTAAATCAATAAGATCAAAAAGTTGCGTGTTCATATCACGTCAGAGTCAATAATTGGTTATGATGGTTATGATGGTTGTTAAAAAATTGATATCGCCAATTGTTTTAAGTAAATAATATGTTAAATTGATTAGTTACGACATAATTAAAGGATTTTTTAAAAATCTAATTCCATCAAAACTTTTTTCTTTTATTATTACAATTTAACGAAGATACAGATTGCTTCGTGAAAATGTATCAGGGGTACGGTGACTTTAGTTGCCCAGTGTATGTTTGTATGATGCGCCAAGCTTCGAGTAAAGATGCCAACTCTTATTGTCTTTTGTTAAGAATGTGTGTGATTGTTTTTTATCGAGTATATCGATTGGGAACATAAGAGTGGTGCCAGATTGCCACACAATCTTTATTTCAAAATAAATCCAGAAGTTTCCCGAGCTTAGTTAACTTAGCATTTTATGTCAGTCGAGAGCAAATGCTGAGCTGGCTTTAGTTTGATCTGACATTCGATTTTCATTCGTCTAGTGATTCAGAACTGTGTAAATTGTAAGTTTTTTTTTTTTTTTTTTTTGAAATTTTATATAATTTATCTAACTTTATTTACTGAATTTGCGGTATTTGATATCATTCACAGAACTAAAAGATGAATTCGAAGATGGCGCAACCACTTGAAGGGGACGTACCGCCTCGGTTCGAGCCGCGCCTTCAGCCGGTGAATGGGATTGTTCAGCCGCCCGTGATGCCGCCTCCGGGTAGAATGGGCCGGCGCACCAACGTGCTGGAGAATATGAAGTCGGTGGTGAGGTATCTGTGGAAGAGCCGCTGGTCGCGGTTTTTTAGGTATCCCGTCGATGCAATTACTCTCGGTATTCCTGACTACCACATCAAGATCCTGTATCCCATTGACCTGAACACAATTCGAGAGCGCCTGGACAACAACTATTATTGGGGGGCGGATGAGGCGATCGCCGACGTCGAGCGGATGTTGGACAACTGCGATCGCTTTTTCACGGAGGGCACCAAGGTGCGCGACGAGGGCAAAGAGCTGCGCAATCTCTTCCGCTTTGGTGTCGCCATGCTCGACTTGAGCAACGAGAGGGAGCTGACTGACGGAGCGATGCCCCGGAAGCGCAAGAGGCAGTCAGAGCCCCAACCGCGCTCAAAGCATACGGGTCCAGTCGTAGCCAGGAAAGCTAAGGCAGCTGAGGCAGCTAAGAAAGGTAAGGAAGCTAAGGCAGCTGAGGCAGATGCTGACGTTCCCACTGAGCCAAAAACTAAGCTTGACATTTCGACTGACGTACTGATTGGGTGGGAGAACTTTTTGGTGGAAAAGAACCACTCGTTACATCTGCTCGAGTGCCTCACCAGTCGCAGTCGTGCCCTGATAAACTGGCCCTTCAACCGCTGCGATCTGTGGCGGGAGTATGGCCACAACATGCACTATGACCATGATGGCGAGGAGAAACTCGAATGGGGAATATTGCGGAAGAAGATCGAAAACAACGAGCTCAAAAACTTTGAGCAGTTCATTGAGAAGCTGCGAAAAATGTTTCAAAACGCCTTGACGTGTTTTCCGGACGAACCGAACGTGATCAAGGCGGTGACTGCAATCAATAAGTTCCTGGAGTCGCGTGTGGATGATTACCGCCAGTCTATAGTGAAGACGAAGCAGGAACTGCGGCAGACGGCGAAAGATATGATGAAAGAATATACTACGTTATTTGCTAACATGAAACTTGAATAAATGATTGAATAGAATATAGAGAATATATGAAGGTAAAAATTGTATAGTTAAAATTATCGAGTTTTGCGATTGTCTGGGTGTTGATTTTCTTTACAGATAGATCCATGAAGTGTATACAGAATCTATAAGATATATGTAATGCATGCATACTAGATACACTTTTGGGAACGTAAAAAACTATATTCACCCTATAAAAGCATTTAAAGTTCGACAATTTGTGATCTACATGCAAATTGAATAGTCAAATCTTTAGCTAATTTCGTAAGCTATTTTTATTATTATGTATATATAAGAGTATTACAAGTTTAAAAAATCATTTCTAACTTGAATGGTTATTCAGTGTAGTCAAGCACATAGGAATTCGTTCCACTTCTGCACGTTGACAGACCTTCAAAGACATCCACAAATGGGGCTGAAAATGAATCACAAATAGATGCATTGATTAATGATCTCAAATTAAGTGAGCTGCTTGATTCCTCGGCAATTTGTCTCTCAATTGACTGCTCTGTTTCTGTGAGTGGGGCAACAATGTTCGACAGCTGCGTTTCATGTGGTCGTATGTGGGGGCGCCACTTTGATGTGTGATGGATGCAGTGGCTCCCGTGCGACCAGGCGACCAGGCGACCATCCGATGCCGTCTAAGATTTACGGCTGTGCAAAAAGTGGCCAGATGATGATGATGATTTTTACGAGCCTCATCCGCAAACAGTATTAATATCCGAGAGGAGGCTGGAGACTGCTGCAACTGATCTGTCTAGGCAAACGAACTCATCCGTCTGACATAATAAAAACGGCACAAAGATCTTCTCAGATTTTTATGAATGAATGCTGAATCGGAATCGTCTGAATCGTCATTCACATTCACATTCATCTTCGTCTTTCTCCTCTGCTAGCATTCATTGTCGTAATGCGCTTAGGACGGGTTGACGGATTCTTGTCGGCTTTGGGTGCGGGCGGCGCAATTGTGACAAATACACAGATATACACAGATAAACAGATATACAGATATAGCATATAGATATAGAACTTGAGACAGAGAGAGGTCCAAGATGCAATGTCAATGTAATTCAAGTAGCCGGGCGCTAGCTATCAGCGCGGCACAATCAGTGCCATTAATATGCGTATCTATGCTGAGCCTCTCGCTGCACTTCCGCTTCCCTTTTCTCCGGACCCATTTTGCGCTACCTGCTGTGACACAAAAAACGTATTAGCTGCGTTTTGGGAGTTACATCATCATCATCATCAGCAGCAGCAACTGTATCATCATCATCTACTTAGGCTGAGGCATCGCTGCTCCCAGAGGAAGTTCCAATTTGATACGTAAATGAACCATGGCCCCGTTCCATACAGTGTCCTGAAGTGTCCTGATGTGGCCGCGTCTGACTCCCCCCTGAATGCCGTTTCAAGTAGTTTTTTGTGTCCGCCTGACTGCCTGCCTGCCTGCCTGCCTGCAAACCTACTTTGCATTTGGTCCACCCTAGGCCAAAGTTGTTCTGCTTTTTCTCACTTTTTTTCTTTTACTTCTTCAGCTTCTTCTTCATCTTCCTCTTGTTATTGTGATTTCTGACATGGCGCTGACTGCTGGCTGTCAACTGAAATTATTATTTGATAGCCATTGTTGCGAGGGTTGCCACAAACATCAGCCAACTGCTCTTTTCTGCAAGAGCAAATGTTGCTTCTTTGGTTTTTATGTGCTTTTGTTGGAGTCTTGAATGATGAGGGAAGTTAAATAATGTAATAGACTGAATGAGCTCGTAGTATTTTTGATTTCAAAAAATTTATTTTTTAGCTTTTTAGAAGAGCAAAAAATTAAAAAAAAAAAAAATTTATTTTGTGCATTGAGACTATATGGAAAGACTTCTAAAACTTCAATTAAGTTGCAAAAATTTGGAATATCCAATAATATTTTTATAGCAGAATTTTATTTTAGATATCCTTAGCAAGTGTCTTCTACTCACAAGTAGGAATTATGGAAAGAAACTTTTCATTTAGAGCTAGAATCTTAAACTTAATAATGCCTAGGTTTTTGAATTTGTATTAAGCTGTAATATTAAGTTCAAGCGAAGTATGATTTAAAAAAAGAAACAATAGTTAGATAGTCGAGCATTAAAGTATAGCTTCAATCTTTGATTTTTCCTCCAAAGATAAAACATCATATTTTCCTATAGTACATTTATTTCTTATAGAAGAACAATTTTTTGGTACACATAAAATATTTGGAATATATATTTGCCAAATTGACTTTGGCTGCGCTTCATAATGATCAAACTTTATAAAGTCTTTTTTAAATTTCTTATTAATATTTTGCTGACATAAGCAGAGCCCAATTTTATTTTATTTTATTGAGAATGTCAAGGGTGCTCTATCAACATAACCAATTTTTTGCAACCTATTTTTGTCATCTTTTTACCTTAAATGTTTTATACACATATTTGCAGACATGATGCGTGATTCAATTTTCATTTATTTTAATAATAATGAAACGGAGTTTAATAAAAAAATTAATTGTAGAACTGTGCTCCAATGATATAGAAGATATTCAGCATTAATGGAGGCTAAATATCTATTTGCTCAAAGAGAAATTCGGTCTTCATTGGATATGAGCAAAAGTTCCTCAAAACTTAAATAAAGTAAGAAATAAGCTGCTATTATATTTTTATGTGATTTACACTGTTCGATTTGTAAAGTCACTCAAAATGAGATGTTAAGATAGTTTTCAGAGTTGTCTTGAAAGTTTCCAAAAGGAGCTGCGTAAAATCATTATATCCCGGGCTTAGGAAAAAAAGTTTGATCTATTATAACTATTAATGAATTGTGAGTTTGAGCCTGTTGACTTGCAGGGCTTTCTAAGAGCTGTCATTGCTTAGGTCAGCCGATTCCTTATTCCATTTATTAGCGATTGCTTCATGAGTCAGATATAGTTTCATACATGAAAATTACCATAAAACTTCAAATTCTACAATAGTTTTACTTTTAAGTAAGTAAAATTTTGATATATATTTAAAGAAATAATTAATTATTTTTAATAATAATAATTTATTGTTTCATTTAAGTAAGCATTTCATACATTTTGCTATATATTTAAATAAAAAATGTTTTTTTTTTTAACTTACTTCCTGAATTTCTTCTTTTTTCTATTATAATTTAAACAAAATTTATTTTGTCAAATATGAGCTATTGTCTCAACACTTGCCTCAAGCTTTTGAGTACACCTCGCTGGATTGCTATTTTTATTATATCTTATTATTGTGCCGTTATATCCCCCCTCTCCCTGCCCCAGCAGCCTTCCGTCCTCTAGTTGTGTGTAGCTTAAATCGTCTGTTTACATTAAATGCATAAATTATGCAATAGTTGATTTTTTTTCTTCTTCTTCTTCTTCATCTTGTAGTCATAAATTCGCTTTGATTTCGCTGCTGGATGCTGAAGTGGCAATTGTCAAATGCATAAAATATGTCCAAACGAATATACATATATTTGTTTTGACACTGACAGAGAGCGAGCAGGAGAGAGACACAGAGAGAGAGAGAGAGAGAGGGAGAGAGCGAGAACGGTGCTTTTTAATTCGGCTTTGTATGCATTTCACTTTGAGCATTTCATGCGACGATTTTCCACAATTTTCATGCTTTTCCCATTTATAGCATAATGATAATGTCTGCTGTTTTGGGTCATTTACTATGTCGACTTGCAACCCCCTGACGCACAGCGCTCCGTTGCAAGTCCCGTCTGTCATTGCGTCTGTCTGTCCGCTTGTCTTACCTATACGTGACAAAGAAAACCCACCCCGTGGCTAAATATATAGATATATATGTATATACATAGGTATTATATGCATGTGATACTGGAGATTGTTTTTTTTTTTTTTTTTTGTAATTTGTATTCAGGCATTTTGATTCGATTGTGCTGCATTGCAATACGTTGTCCAACACTACTTAGTTGTGTAATGCGCCCATCTCTGTTCTAGACTCGATCAAATGAGCATTAATAATGCTTGAACGGTTAAAGAGTGGGAAAATGGCAGAGTTTTGTTAGCTTGATGATGAAATATGTATAGAAGATCCTCTGGACCGTCGGGGTACCAACTTATTCTTAAGTACTATAGATAGGCTTAGGATTATTTTAAATAAATAATTATATAAACTCGGTGGTTAATAATTGGAGCTAAATGCGCTATAAAGTCCTGGGCAATAAGCTCCAACACTCAATAAAAATATTTATAGAAAAGTCTGTAAGCCTTGCTATGAAAAGCTGCGCAGTTTGAGCTCTGCGAACTAGTGTTCATTTATTAAAAAAACAATTAAAATAATTTTTATATTAAAAAAAATATTTTCATTCTAATTTTTTTTTATTTTTTTATTTTAAGCATTATTTAATACTTTTAAAATTCAATTAAATTAATTCAATATTTCGAAAGAATATTTCACAGCAGCAAAGAGCTTCACCCGGGGAATAAAGAATATTATATTAATTATTAATATCAGCACAAATACCAGATTCAAAAGTAATATGTAAAAGGAATTCGAAAAGTCTCTAAAAAACAAACAAAATAATATTTTAAAAATTTATTTTTAAGTTAAACTATGCGAAATTAAACTTACGATAGTTTTAAGAAAATTTTAAATCAGCGAGCAAATTATTTATTTTCTTACGAATATATATTATTTATTATTATTAAAATATTATTTTTATTTAAAAAAAAATTTTAGCACATGTTTATTATTTAAAAAATGATAAGAAATTCATAATTTTTTTTTATATTCAAAAATTAGGTCTACAGCTTCAAAAAAAAAGGCAAAATGGTTTGAAGAGATGGAGGGGAAAGAAAGGGACGTAACAGCCGAGCGTAAAAAACTAATATACTCTTTTCATTTTGCGACAGAGTATGCAAATGTTTCCAAATACAATTACAGCTACAGAACAAATATACTCTGAAAGAGTATATAAATGTTTTCAGAGTATACAAATGTCTCCAAACTCTATATAGTTTTCTTTTCATATTTTTCGTTTAAAAGTAGGCCTTTGCAACGATGTCGTTTAAGGTAAGAGATGTAGTCGTAGTTTCAGCTCCAGGAGCTCAGTACATTTCTAGACCTTCAAGTGTTCGGACACACGTAGTTTTAATATTAACAGCCTACTTTAGTAATTTTCTTTTCGGCAAAAAAAAAAAATCATTTTTCAATAAACCAAAATTTGTAGTAATATTTATAAATATATGTATATATGTTAGCTATATATATAAAGATTATTGAAAATATTTAAAATATTTAAAGTGATTAAAAAATAAATAGTAAAATTTGGAGGGAAAAATGGCCTTCTTAAGAAATAAGCCTTTCGCACTCAAGCAGTTCATTTCAATAAGGATTTGTGAGTATTAACGAATGAAAAAGACAGAGGAAGACACAAATTTGATATCCCTTTTGTTTCTCCAGGCACTTCTGATGCGGTGCGGCATCGCAATAAGTCATTCCATCACGTATTGCCCAAATTTCCATTTCCCAGTGGCGAGGCATTGTCACGACATCAGCTGGTTAAGCCACGACAGCCGCCCATTGCTCCCGAGTCCCTGTCGAATGCGGGAGTGCAGTCGAAGACGCCAAGGAAGCACGTTGACTTTTTGCGCGACGACTTGGATGATGAGGATGAGGCAGTTGCAAGTGTGAAGCTGCCCGGCTCGAATATGTCCAGCGAGCATCAGCTAAATACTGCGCCATCGAATAAGAAGCTGACTGACAAAGTCGATAGCAGCTGGCAACTGAAGTCGATATCGGAAATGAAGGCTGCTAGCAGCCATAGCATTTTGGCGGCTGAAAAAACGGCTAGCAGCACCAGCAGCAAAGCCAAATGGGAACAGCAACAGCAGCAGCCAGAGCAACAGCCACAGCAGCAGCAACAACAACAGCAACAACAACAGCAGCCACAGTCACAGCAACAACAGCAACAGCAGCAACAGCAACAGTTGCACCTACTGCAACAACAGCATCATGAATTGCAGCTGCAGCATCAGCTACAGAAGACCCAGGAGCTGCAGCAAAAGCAGCTTGAGGAGCTGCAACAGCAGCCGAATCAAAATCAAATTCTAAATCAGCAGCAGCGAAAGCTTTGTCCGCAGGATGCGTATTATGAGAGGGTCAAAATTCAAAATGACAGCATGCAAAAGACGCATGATAATAATGACAAGAAGACGAAGGTGCATTTGGAGAATGTGAAGGTGCATCAGCGAATACACAAGCTGATGCAGCTACAGCAGCAGCTGGATCAAACAGAATCGATACCTTTTACCCCACAGAAGCTACGAAATTATCAGTTTGGCCAGTCGAGATACCGTCGATCGGGTGTGCATAACTTCGATGATCTGCGTCCCCCAAAGGCGTCCACATACACACATCCCGTATATAGTGCTCGGGTCAAGCAAGTACCATCGGACACTCAGACCTACACACCAGCGCACAAGGACTCGGACAATGGGGATATGTTTGCCAAGCCGAAGGCCCAAGCCATCCTGATGCGTCAAAGTAAATCGGAGCAATTCCACGCGAAGCGGCCGGTCAGATCGAATGGCGGAGAGTCTGCCATGTACAGGCTGTGCAAGGGACTGCTCCGAAATGTTAACTCCAAATACTGACGGACGGACGACCACTGGCAGCAACAGCAGCAGCAACAGCAACAGCAACAGCAACAGCAGCATCCCCGACCGAGTCGCTGATCAGATGCGACATGTTTTGCCAACGCATATCCCCATGTGCCACTGTTAGTTCACTTTTATCATTGTGCGACATTTGCATGCAAAGCATATTCGGTAAACTCGTTTCATTGTCTTCAAATTCATACAAGTCTCAATCATCAGAGTTTCCATTGCTCTAGTTTTCACTAAATTGAACAAGATAGTAGTTAGATATGAAGAAAAACTGAATAAATGATGAAACTTTATTCCATTGCAGTTTTCATTACAAATCGAGCCTGATGTTGTCTCCCCTGGAAGCAGGTTGATCAACCAGCTGTTGCAAGTCTTCCTAGCAGTGTAAAATACATGCATATATGTAGGTTGCATGCCATGTATGTCATGCATAGATGCAAACATATATGCTTATATTAGTAAATGCGCTCTTGCCTGCATGCGTACATGCCATGCTTAGTTGTACACATATTTGATTGCATACATGCATGTATACTTTTTGACATGCATATGTAAATGTAATATTGAGCTCATGTATTTATGTATGTGCGCATGCATTTATGTATACTTGCATTCAAAAATGAGTAAATGAATACATACATGCACATATGCATACATTCAAACAGGCCTACATGCATACATCCATTCATACATCCACACATGCCTACATAATTGCATGCATGCATACTTGCATACATGCATACATGTACACTTGCATACATATATACTTACATGCATACATCCATTCATATACCCACACATACATACATTCCTACATGCATACATGCATACTTACATACATGATATATTCATACATGCATACATGAACATATGCATACATTCATGGATTTATTAATTCATGCATACATGCAGACATACATCCATACAGACATGCAAATATACATGCATGCATATATATTACACATACATACATACATCCATCCATACATACATACATACATATTCACACATACATGCATACATAAATACATCCATACTTGAAACATGAATACATATACATATGTATGTATAATCGTGTAATCTATAAACATATATACATATATCATATAAGAGAAAATATTGATAATTATCGATAAAAATAGGTTTAGCTATCGAAAAAATATACGAAATTGGCTCTGCAGATATATGATATATAAGACGATACATATCGAATTTCAAGCCCTTAGTTTTTGTGATTGGTAAGATCAATATATAGTGATGTAATTTATACATATAATATAAATATATTATATAAGAGAAAGATCGATTATTATTGATACAGATAATTTAAACATAACATATAACTTAAATAAATATGCAAATCGAATTTCAAGCCTTTATTATATATAAGATTGATCATCGATATATATCGAATGGCAGTATCTATATATAATATTATGAAAAAGAAAAAAATCGATTATTATCGACTCAAATTGGCTTAGTTATCGAAAAAAAGAGAAATTTGTGCTGCTGAGATATCGCATATAAGAATATGCATATCGAATCTCAAACCCTTAAGATCGAAGTAATCTATTTACATACATACATATTTACATTTACATAATCTAGATAAAGTACGTTCACAATATCTTTGCATTTTTTCCTTTTTACCTGCGACACACCTTGACTGGATCAATAACAGTTTCTGTCTTTCATTTGATCCGTGACAGAGCAACGGATAATTGAATCAGTAAAGCAACCCGAAGACGGGCTGCAAATAATGCGCAACTCGAATGATTGGAATACGAGGAGTCTGAAGTCTGGGCACACACCCCGCACTTACGCAAGTATCAATGACAATGCAACACACACACACACGCATACTAAGAAAGAGAGTGCGACACGCTTGTGTGTTCTTTCTGCTGTTTGGAAAATCCTTCTGCCGTTTGACATGTCAACCAATCTAACGCGCCAGATGACCTCGGCTAAGCCAAAGGCAGAGGTAGAGGCAGCAACCCTTAACAAGGCACACACACATACACACACACACACACAAGTTCAGTGGATCAGTAGAGCTAACAGCTCAATCACACACACACACACACACATAGAGAGAGAGATCGGGGCCATATAATTAGTGTAATTACCTCAACAGCCTACTAAATTCGAGAAAAATGCAAACAAAAATTAAGAAATCACAACATTTATATCCCCCCTGTCAACGAGGCAATGAGGCAAGGCTGCTGCAACAAAAGCCACTGACTGAAACTCTATGCCCAATCAATGAGTGTGCGAGTGTGTGTGTGTGTGTGTGTGTGTGTGTGTGTGTGTGTGTGTTGGGACCCTTTTATGGCCAACTGGTAAACAATTGAGTTGGACGGACAGCAGCAGCAAGCGTCTAATGACAGGGTGGATTGCAATTTTACGTTTTATAATCACGGGCGAGAGAAATACGAAATACGAAAAACATTTTCGCAGTTTGTTGCATTGTTAGCGACGAGGGCTGTCAAGATCCGTTATAAATTGCAGTGGCTCTGCTGCCACTTCCGCCTCAAGTCCCGGCTAATTGTGCCGCCGACATTTTCGCATTCGCATGATTTGGCAAAAAACAGGAGAGAAAAAAAAACTGAAATGAAAACATTTGTTTCGAAAGTTGGAGAAAAGCCAACTCATTAGGCCATGCCTAACCAGAATTATGTTAGCCACATTCCAGCGAAGACCACCTAATACACATAGATGCCAAAATGCTTATCATGCTGTTCGGCATGTTGTTTATTAGGCCTTTTGTGTCGCCTGGTTACGCGCTTACACGGAATTCCGTCGGCGTCTGTCCTTTGATTACCCTTTTTGCCAAAACGAAAATATTTTGGCTACTGTTCGACACAAACATAATTAACGCCTAATGATCATATTTTCATCCACTGGACTGCCAACAAGCACTAGGCCAGAACAAAGCCAAAATACCGAATCTCTACACTCCGGGGAATACGCTTAGTTTCCTTCTTCTTCTTCTTTCCCTTTCTTGTTCTTCTTTGGTACGAGTTTTGTTTTTTAAACAACTGCAAATTGTTTTTGACTCCTTGGCAGGAGAATATTAATTGAAAATTTGCCAAGGTGTGGCCAGTTTCTTGAAGATTTTGCAAACTTTGATTTCTAAAGTGAATCTGACTTTTTTTTTTTAAAATATTAATGGAGTGTATACTGGTTAACGTCCTGTTATCTTTTAGGCCGCTTAACTCTAAACCGAAATGTATTAAATATATGTATATGTCTTTTTTTTTAGAACATTCTTTAAAACATTAGACATGTATCTTAGGGTTTAAAAGATAAAGAAAAATTCAGCTAAATCTTATGAGAATTAATTAAAGTGAATTAATTAATTAAAATACTTTCGATAGAAGTAGAAGTAGTAGTTAGAGAACTGTTGCTGGGACAACAGAAGCATGATTTAAAGCTTTGAGTCCTTTCAATGGAATACAAAAACTCGCTTAATGATCTATAGTAAATTGGGCATATAATATATATAATATAATATAATATTCTCCAATATATGATATAATCAGTTATCTCTATTAAATATCATGTAATATAATATACCTTATTAAATGATGTACTACTATATGATATGATCTACTATATAATATAATCCAATATATGATATAATCTACTTCTGATATCAGATCTGTCTATCTATAATAGACCAAATTATATGCTATGTACAAAATAATATCTGATCGATCTATCATATGATAGGATCATATAATATGATATGATCTACTATATGCTGTACTATATAACATCTCTACTTTAAGATTTGATGATCTAAAATGCAGATTACCTTTAAGCTGGCAGACATTTTGTTAATTGTTACTTCTCAATTTGTTTCTGTACTAGTTTTATCTTTCAAGACATTCATTGCAAATGTTATCTAATTTCGTAGCTAAACAATGATCACCATTTCACTCTGTATAGCTCTATAGAAGTTCAGGAATCATAAATGTCTTTATAGTTATTGATATCTATATATATCTATATTTAAGATAAATCAAACTGTATTTCAGATACAGAGCTTATAGAAAATATCTATAATATATTTACACATGTTTATTTATTTATATCTATATGAAGATATTTATCAAATGATCTACTATAATATATTTAGAGACTGGCTTTTGCATAGATATGTTGAACATAGAAATTTATAAATATTGAATAAACTGCGAATTATAAAATCTAAGTACTAAGATTGCTTAAAAACAATCTGGCACATTTTGTCATAAATGTTGCTCATAAAGTTTTTAAATTCCGTTTACTTTAATTAGATTTTTGATTTTTTTTGTTATATTATATTATCAAATCCCTTATGATATCATATATATTTTTTTCTTATGCATTAAGCTGAATAGGAAAATGAAAGCAGCATGAGCCTGCGCTTCAATCGAGCATATAAAAATGGCATTAGAGGTGAAGATCACAACAAGATCATCTCTATAATAAGATAAGATCATCTATAAAATATCAAATAGTGATTACCTTAAAGCTGACAAACTCAAAGTATTCCGGAAAAAGATTTTTTTTGTCAACAGAGACTAAAAATTTGCAATACTTTTCAAACACACCTCGCATGTACCAAAAAACAGACAATTTCTGCTGCGATTTGTGCATCACAATAAAAAGCAAAATTGCTGCTGGAATTTAGCGAACCCGAAACCTAACCAAAAGGCCGAAATTTGTTACGTCTTCTTGGCCAGTTGCCGTGTTGCATAATCTGTGCTGCGATCCCTATCATAAATTGGTCATAAACATTTTTTGCCTTGCTTTTTTTAAGAAAGCAAATCTGGGAAACAAAACAACTCGAGCTAAAAAAAAAATAGGGAAGAAAACTAAAAATTAAAAAATGATGCAAATGACGGTTGCCGGAATATATTTTTTATTTTTATTTTTTTTGCGAACTCTACGAAGATTTTCTATTTATGCCATTTTTTCGCAATTTTTTGTTGGTCAGTTTTTGGGCATTTTTTACGCTCGCGTTTTATGCAATTTTGTTGCGTGTGCGTTTTTTTTTCGTCGTCCTCTTTTATGGCTCCCTTTGTGCCAGCCCTTTGTGAGAGTGTCCTTTTTTTGCGTCTAGTTTGCGTCTAGTTTTATGAGCCACTGGAACTTCTAGTTGCGTGCAGTTTTCTATATTATTTGCTTTTTTTTATGAATTTGTGACTTTGTGTGATTTTGTCTTTTTCTTTTTTTTTTTTGTAGATTTTTAGTTTTTTAGGCTGACACGCGGCGGCGTTGGCGAATTCGCGGAACGAGCACGACTGGCTTCTTTATGGCTTGCGTAATATGCTGAGGCTGCAGTCAGGATCAGCGGCATTCGCTGTAACTATTATCGAGGCAAGGCTGGAGGTAGAGACTGAGACAGCAGCAGCAGCTGGACGTTGTCCATCACACACACACACACATATATATATATATATATATAGGTGTATATATATAGTTCTGCTCTACAATTGGCACTCCAGTTGTTGGCTTCCGGGGTGGCCTCAGTCTTAGCCTCAGGCTGCTGTTGCTGCTGCTGCTGCTGTAGCTGCTCATCTATTGACTTTGTGTCAAATTGAGTTATTCAAATGTCAGAGAACTCACTCTCACACACACACACACACACACACGCACATGGGCACATTTTGATAATGCGCTTGGGTACATAATTCTCAATTGATATCCTGTTGCGTTGTTTTTACAAAATATTTACCTTTCTCATAATTGAAGTGTCTGTGCGGAGTGACGTGCCACATCCTTTAGCAGCCTGGCGTGCAATTTTTGAGCCATTTGTGCATGCTCCGCTACAAACTACCTCTCTCTCTCTCTCTCTCTCTCTCTCTCTCTCTCTCTCTCTCTCTCTCTGTCTGCTCCTGCCTTTTCACGCTTCGCCGCACGCCGCACGCTGCTGTCGCTGCTGCCCTGTGGCCCTGTGGCAAATGGCCTCCAGCAACTCTAGCACAGCGGACGCACTGCACCCTGCTGCCTCAGCTTCAGCCTCAGCATCAGCATCAGCTTCAGCCTCAGTCTCTCTCTGCTGCTGCTGCTGCTGCTGCTGCTGATTATGTTGTCGCCGTTGAGTCGAGTGCGCTGCACTTGCTGCACGGCCAGATCTCCCGTCGTTTGCTTCTTGCCTTTGACTCAATTCCATTCAACAAAATGCACAGAAAAATAAAATGAAATGCAAAAAAAGGCAGAAAAACAAGTCAAAAAAGAAGAGGAAGAGGAAGAGATATTTGCACTAATTGTTCTCATTAGGTTTGTCGATGAAGTCGTGAAGTTGCTTTGTCACCTGCCGTTGCTGCCGCTGCTGCTGCTGCTGCTGCTGTGAATGGACCACAGGCCACTTGAGGGTCGCTGGCTGCACACATTGCCAAAAAAACAATAATAATAATACAAACTATTTGGGTGGCATGCAACAATGCTTGCCACACTTTGTCAACGATTGCATTTCATGGCAACTGCCAATATTCCAGCTATTAAGACATCAATATGCCAGATGCTCAGATGCAGCAATGCATCAATGAATGCTCTTTCAAGGAAACGAACTACTGAAAATATATATGTATATATACTTATGATATATATACACATATCTAACTTCAAGATATATTTATACAACTTTCGATTATAATACACTTTTTATAGATTGAAAAACTTTGACAATTCATTTGCTAGCTACTCAGATCGGTTTATGGTTATGGAATTTATGGTTAGATTTGACAATATTTGACTGAATTATAATTCTTATATAGAATCTTGGGGGCTATTTTACATATATAATTAATTTCAGAGCAACTTTAATTCAACTATAACAATTAGGGGTTAGGGCAGTAAAAATAAATTGTAAAATATTCGAGGCAAAGTCTGTCAATACTTAAAAAATAGACCATTTTTTAGTTCTACCTTTACTAGAATGATAAGAGGTTTATAACAAATGATCAAATTTGTCGAATAAAATAACTGAATGTCAATCGATTTCTATAGATCTAAGGATATATTTAAGACATCAATCGGACAGAGCATACTCGAGCTAGAGTCAAGCAAAGTTCAAGAGATCTATTTTCAGAATCAATTCAGTATTTTGGTATTTAGAAGCAAAATAAAAAGAAGTTGTTTAAATTTTGGTGGTAGAGTGAAACTTCCAATTTTGACTTAACCACCTTCGAAACATTAGACTCCCGACATTGTGTTTTAGCAAATACATAATAAGAAATACTAACATTGTTTTAAAATTACTTCCCTTGGAACAAATATTATTGAAGACCTTGCATATAAGCCTACATTCAAGTTACAAGGACAGATTCACCATCGAATTGGATATTTGAAACCTCTTGAAGATGGAAAGCATAAATTTGTACAAATATATTTCGTGGGCAACATGGAGGAACAACTTGATCGACATCAAGAGATCAAGACAGCAATGAAAAGAGCAATTCTTCAAGATCTGCAGTAACAAATTGGGCAAGTTTTCTAAGACTTCTATGACGATTCACAGGCCACAAGGTTAATCTTTGAATGTTTGTGGTTTGAGTCTAGAAAATGCATATTTTTTGTTCATGGTCAATTATAAGTAGGAAAGCCATTAGCTTTATTTGTTTATGCACCTGATAGAAAAATAAAAAATGTCGTTTATAAATGGGCTTTATTTTAATATAACAGATAGAAAGATATAATAATAATAAATACAAAGATTATAGAGAAACAGATTGACTAAATACTGAAAAGACAAAGCAGGCTGTGCTTTTTTGCTCTCAATTTTCCCAAAAATCAAACAGAAAACAAAACATTTTATTAAGCCAAAAGTTAAAGAACAATTGATATCAGCTATTAGAATATATGTCACAAAATATTAAAAGAAAGTAAATGGGAAAAGTAAAGAACAAAAAGGACATAGTTGGTCTCCAAGGCAATGAAGCATTTTATTGAGCTAAAAATAAAAGAAAAATTAATTTCAGTTATAGTGAGTGTCAAAGAATATAGAAAGAGTTGTGAATGGTAAAAAGAAAGAAAACACAAGGACCAAATAGACCTGTAAGATATTGGAAAGTTATGAAGTAAAAGGACAACATTGCGAGATCAAAAAGAAGAACTCAACCCTTGATTCTTTAGCTAAACAAATATAATCAGATATCCGTAAGTATTCATATTACTCTTCACTATAAACCTCTAGTATGTGAATCTCATATGTCCTTCGCTTATCTTTGCGCAAATCGAAAGGCTTTGAGGCTGCCTCAGGCCAGCCATTTATATTCATAGCTCAACTTTTGGCTGGGCTCGGCTGTTGTTGGCTGGCATAAGTCGGGTCATAATCCGGCATTTGGTAAATCTGTTCCACATATTGGGGCTAATCCGCAGTGCAAATTAAGTGATCGAGCATTCGAAGCGAAACATTGCGAAACGAGAGCCAAAAGCCGAAGCCAAAGCCAAAAGCCAAGAGCCAAAAGTTTTGCCAGGGCTCAGACAAGGCAGCGCATGGCCACATATCTAAAAATCAAATAGATAAATTGCGGGTATTTGGCTATACGTATGCAGACACGGCTAGAGACACGTGCACGTTTGCCGCTCTGAGTCACTCAGGCTATGCCAGAGCCAGGAACTCTTCCGCCCGCCCCCTACACCCCCCCACTTCGCTTCAACCCTTTCGACGGACAAATAAATTGGCATTATTTAGCTTGCGCTTGCAGGGCTCAGGCAAAAATTGATTATGGACACGGGAAAAAAGCGCATTAAGCGACGAGTTTTATGTGAGCTGATTTTTATGCCTCTGGGGCAGGAGTGGAGGGAGCGACACATGTTAAGGTTACGCCTTGTCCTTGAAAGTCCTTAATCAGCCACACACAATAAAAGAGTACAGCGAAAGTTCTCTGTGCAACAGCAAAAATTTATTTAATTTAGTATAAAACAAAAGTCTAGTCTGTGGCTGAGTTTCATGTGCTTAACGTCTTTAGTCGAATCAACCTGAACTGCCAAAGCAGGTGTTAGCCAAAGATGCTGCAATATTAGCTGTAAGAGACTGTAAGGCAGCTAAAGGATTTTGTATTCTTGATATTTATAGATTCATTCATGTTTGCATGCATCAATATAGAAATCTGTACACATACTTAGTCTCATATTCTTTAAGTTGACTCCAGTTTTGTCAATATCTTTTAATTAAATGAAAGTATATACATAAAAATAAATAGATAGATAATAGAAAATAATCAAATATTAAATTAACTATAAAAATTAATAAATAATTCAATAAATATAAGGAAGAAAGATTTGATTCTGTATTTGTATTACATAAGCCTTAATACTGCTGGGTCGATTCCCAAAACTTATTTTACCATTAGAATCTAACATTTTCTCTGATCATAAATAGACATCAGTTTTTTTTTTACCGCAAATTCAAAAACAAGATAAATTTTTAATTGCAATTTTTTTGCTTGCATTTTTTTTTTCAACTATCAAAATAAATTTTTATTGATAAAAATAAAAAATAATTATTACACATCAATTTTTATATAAATATCAAATCATAACTTATTTTCAATTTCTTTTATAAAACTTAAAAATAAAACTTAAGACTTAATTTTTATTATAAAAATTGAAAATAAAAATTTAATTGAAATATCTTTTGAAACAAAGGAGGTATATAACCCTATATATATGACCTACGCATTAATACCTCTCACTTGATATATAATATGTATGTAAAAATATATATATTTTTTAATTAAATAAAAAATAATTCTTATATCTCAATTTTTGATATAAAAATTATAATTGTTACGGTCCCTGGAATATTAATGATATATATGGAATATAATCGGGATTCTTTCCAGTATTTTGTTTTAATAAGCAAATAGTTTTTCTTATATTTTACGAATCCTGAAAATCTGTTTAATTTGCGGCTACAAAATAAAATTACATAAAATACCATTTATAGGGGAGCTCTAACTAAACAAATAAAATGGCTCATATATTATGTATATAAAATATTTTTGCAAACATTAAAAATTAAAAATAATAAATAAATAAAAAAAAATATATAAAATAATGAAATATTAATATATTATATTTTATTATAAGTATATAAATAAAATTTTAATAAAATAACTTTAGTGAAATATAGCTCTGTAGCTGCGATGCACTTTTAGAGATGCATTACTTTTAACAAGTATTTTCGATAAGATTGGATAACAACTATACAACTCACAATACTTAAAATTCCAGTTCTATAGTTCTACTCTACTTCATCAAAAACTGGAAATGAACGTTCGACATTTATTATATTTATATATATAGATATCTCTTAGCTTCAGAGATTCCAATTCATAGAAAGAGATAAACTAATCTAGATCTAAATTCAAAGCTCAGCTAAAGATATGGATGTGGGTTAATCGGTCTGTATTCAATGATTTTTTGTCACTTGCAACACATGCAACGTGCAACGTACAACGTGCAACGTGGCCATGGTCAAGGTGAGAGGGCGGATTAGTGGCACAAGCAAGGCGCGTCTAAAGTCAGTTAATTATAACTAAACCCGTTTAGTATAGTCGCGTCGTTGCCTTCGAGCGAAACAACAAACGCCCCTCGCACGTTCCGCATTGTGGACGGGGGCGTGGCTGGCAGGCAGCTTAGCAGGCGATGCGAGCAAATGTTAATTATCAACTTTGGATAGCGGAACCAAAGTAAGCCACACTTTCCGGAAAATCGGAAAAACTAACCAGTGCCTAGCCGCCTTCGCTGCCTTTGCTGCCTTTGCGATTCGCGCTAAGCCGAGTGTCGTCGGGATGAGCCGAAAAAGTCAAAGGATTAATGCGCGGATCAGTGACCCAGCTCGCCTCCGGGTAAAGGGGTGTCGCTTGTTTTCAAAATAAACAAATTGCGAACGACGATTCGAACTCGAAATCGAACTCGAACTGTGAGTGTGTGAGTGTGAGTGCGAGTGTGAGTGTGAGTGTGAGTGTCACTGTGACTGGCTGTGAGCAGACGCCCACCAGAGTTCGATAGATCTTTAGCCTTGTGAGCGACCGCGAGCGTCTCTTAATTGCCTGCAACTAATTATGAATAGAATGTGCCCGAGGCCTAAAAGGATTGGGAAAAGGAGTGAACCAGGCAGCAGGCAGACAAAGCACTCAGAGCTGTCCGGCGGAGTCAGGCAGGCGAACGTATGTACGTATATCGCACGGCATACTACACTACTGTTTGTCCTTGCCGCGATTGTCGTCATTGTTGTTTGCAATTGTCATTTTATAGATGATGCCATTGTTCGGCTCGGCCAGCTCTTTTCAATCCGCCCACCGCCGCACCCGCACCCGTAAAACTCGGCCGGATTAGTGGGTATGAAATCTAGCTGCTTGGCAAAAGGATTAAAACGAAATTAGTAGAGTGCAGAGCATAGGTCATATACATATATGGTAGAGGGTAATATAGCAGTAGCTCAACACAAATAGATACATATATATATATATATATATATATATATATAAGCGATTGTATATATAAGAGGAAACATATTTATTTTTAAAATATTTTTTAGTTACTTTTTATTACTTTTATTTTATTTATTTACGTAAATTTTTTTTTTTGCATTTTTATATTTATAGAAAAATGTTGAATTTTGATATAGTAGAAACATGTCAAGGAGCAGTTTAATATAGCTGAGTTTTAGAGAGTTTTATCGAAGCTTTTGCCTTTTTTGCACGAGCAATTCTTCATGAGAAATTATTTTGTCAAGTCAAATAAGAGGTTTTAAATAAGGTAACTTTATATATGTATATGTATAAACTAATACAACTATTTCATAGTAAACAGTATTTAATATAATGATAAATGAAATAATTTCTACAAAATACAAACTAATCTACGTTTAAAATTTGAAGACTCTAGCTCTAAAGATGTAGGAAATTTAATTTTTTAGTTGGTTTTCGATAATGTTTTTAATCGATAAAAAACGGAATAAGTTATCAATATTTTGAAATAAATCGACTATGGGGTCTGCCACGCTTCCTTCTGCCTGTTACATACATTTAACAAAACCTTTATACCCTGATTTCCCCTTTTCAATGGGTTCAGGGTATACAAAAATAACATATACATATAAAGTGTATCTAGAAAGCAAATATTAGAGACATAATGCTAGACTAGAAAAGTTTTTATAGTAATATTTTTAAAAATATAGCTAAGTCCATCTGTTCATCTATAATTTCAAAAAAGTTCTTTATAAAAATTCCTTATAGAAGCGTCCTTATTTTTAATATTTTATTTTCTTTTATTATTACACTAAAATATATATATATATATTTTTCATTTCGTTTATTATTTCTTTGAACTATTTTCACTTTGTTTTTTTTTTATTAGAGCTAAAGAATGGAAAAATACTAAAGAAAAGATTCAAAAGTAATCGAAATTAATGTTTTCGATTTCTTTTGAATCTATCCATGTATATAAAATATAAATATATAGTCATGATTAGCTAAGAGAGATTATTATGAGATGCCTTCAACTATCCACAAGCCTGCTAAAAATCTTAAATAAATAAATAATTCTTAATTATTGCTAAGGATTGAATTAACTTTATCTGATTTTAAGGCTCTAATATGCCTTCTTAAACAACAAGAGTCTTTAATGCTCTACTACAATATACCCTGCACCCAATAATTTCTCACCTCTAGCATATACTTAACATTGTCTGCAGGGTACGTTGAAGTCGAGCATCTATATGCATTGCAACATTTTGAAATGCAATCGCCTCTGTTGCACTGCATTTTCACATTTCGGCATTTCATATTTAATTTATTTTTGCTATTATTATTAAATGTTGCGCTCGCCGGGAAAATGCCGCGTAATACCCCTAGAAACCAGTAGCCGCTGCCTAAGCCGAAAAATACCAAAAATTCGTGCGACGAGTGTCAAATTAATTAAAATGTCAGCAAAATATGTTCAATTGTTGTTTGTTGTCCCGCTGGTTTTTGGGAGATGGATGACAGTTGCCTCGCTCTCTTGCTGCCCCGTTTGCCTCGTTGCCTCGTTGCCTCGTTGGGCCTCGCCACGGCTTTTGGGCTAACTGTCAAACTGCATTGACAATATTGGCATTTTGCAGGCAGATACATATACAGATAGGCGGACGGTATACAGGAAGAGCCCCCGCCCTAAGCAGCCGGACGTACGAACGTACGTACGTACGACCCCTGTCCGAGAGGTTTTCTTTCTCTCCCTCTCCCTCTCCCTCACTCTCTCTTGCTTTCTGGACACCCAAATAAGACCCATTGCGTTGTCATATTTTCAATTTCGTTATTCGCACGGGCTGCTGCTGGTGTGCGTGTGCGTGTGTTGTAGAGCTACCCGCTCTCGACCCGCTGTACGGTCTGTCCGCACCGTCCGCTCGTAATCTCATGCGTTATATACAGGCTGTAACCCCCATCAATAGTTTTGAGGGTTGCCGTTAATGTGCGTTTGACATTTGTGAAATGAGAATCTGGGCAAATGATTCGGATTTATAGCAAATTTGTCGACCGATTTATGTCGATTTACATGAGTGCCAAATGCCAAGTGGCCACTCGAGGATGCCAGCCAATGGCAACAGCAACAACAACAGCGGCAGGAGGTCCTTTTGTAATGTCAGCTGAGGCTGAGCAGTCAACGGCTCACAAAGTTACCAAATTGTGGGCCAACAAACGGTTTTCACATATTTCTGAAGAACGTCACGAGTCTTCGACTCAGTGAACAAACAAATGCAACTTCAGGCTAAATTAACTCGAAAACTTCGAGTGTCAACACAAAGGGCTATATTTTTGAATGAATGTACACAGAAATATGTATCTAGATATGTATGTGAATCAGATGTAATAAATAGTAAAGATTGATAAAAATATGAATTTAGATAATATGTAAATAGATATAAATAATATAGATAAGATATGAGTTATATAAGTATATTTATGTATTCTCATTAAAATTTAAAATAAAATAAATTGTAATAGTCAAATTTAGCTAAAAATGTTTCTTAAAAAAAAATATTTTCATTGAGATTGAAGCCTTTAGAAATAGTACAAAAGATTCTATAAAACTTACATACTTACTTTTTGAAATACAATAAACATAAGTAGAAATAAATAAGTGATGTGTAAATAATTTATGTATAGAGTAGAAGTATTAAATAGAATAATAGATAAGATAAACATCACAATACATGAGTTATATATTAAAATGAATAAAGTTATTTGTCGGAATAGGTAAGCTATATGTCGGGATAGATAACTTATATATCAGATATCAGAATAGATAAGTTAAACATTAGAAAAGAAAAGTTATATATTAGACTAGCTATGTTATATATCATATATCAGAACAAGTAAGTTATATAACAGAAAAAGTAAGTTATATAACAGAAAAAGTAAGTTATATATCAGAATAGATATAATATGTTATGCATTATAATAAATCATTCATTAGAATAGAGAAATAGCATATCAATATCGATAAGTTATATTTAAGAGAAGAAAATGTATATATCAGAGAAGATAAGTTATATATCTGTTAAGATAAATTATATGTTGGATATCAGCATAAGTAAGTTATATACCACAAAAGATAAGTTATATATCAAAATAAATAAGTTATACATTTGAATAGATCATACATCAGAATATGTCATATATTAAAATAGATAAATTATATATCAGAAGAAATTAATTATGTACGAAAATAGATAAGTTATGTCTGGAAATAGAACAGTTGTAGATCAAAATTGATCAATAGACTAATTGGATATTATTTTTATAGGCGTACAGCTCTTAAGATATACACGCTGTGCTCAAAGAAAGATTGTTTAATAAATGTCGATTAAATTAATAATGTTTTTAAAGATTTGAAACCAATTTCCATTTCAATTTAAATTTCAAGTCCCGAGTATTTATGGAATCTAAGATGGATAAAAGCATGTATATGAAAAGAGATATGTATAAACGCTGGGATATCTGGAAGAACAGCTAAAAAGCTGGCCAGATTTGTTAAGTTATAGTTCTAAAACTACAGTAGCTAAAATTTTTGTTAATAGTGTCACTTCTGCAATAGGTCTAAGAAATAGAATTGACTTCTGTATACAAAACTTTGGTATACATAGTCCTAATATTACTAATGCTAATAACAATATTAAATATAAATAAATTCTACAACTTCTCCACACCTCCTATTAATCGCATTCCAAAACATCTTAGCCCTTTCTCAAATCCTTTATCAAACAAGCTTAAACTCTTGTATATAGTCCAAATATCAAGCTAGACGACTGTCCAGCTAGAACATCATTATGCAAAACCAATATACTCTGCTTCACTTTGTGAGAGAGCAAAAGGAATAGAGTTTCTGGCCAAGTCAATTGCTTGACACTTTCTGTTTAATATGACACGAGAACTGGCAAGATTTTAAAACTGCCAGCGATTTGGAGTGGGTTGGGTGAGACTTGGTCTAGGGCGTACGTCTAGCTTGAGAGCGAGGGGGCTTCACTTCCTTGTTTTGTTTAAGCAAGCCATAAAAATTTGCAAAAAGCACAACAAGCAACAACAATGCGGCGCAACGACGTTAAACAATAGCTCGAAAGGATGTCTCGCGCTCTTTCGCTCTCACTCTCTCTCTCTCTGTCTCTGTCTCTGCCTTTCTCTCTCTGTGTCTGTTGACTTGGAGTGGGTGTCTCGTCATGCTTGAGTGAATCCTTCCTGCCGTCGCTCAGTTGTTCTTTATAACAGCCGTGTTTTCGTTTATACTAAAAAAAAAAAGGAAAAAGAAATACTTCAACCGCCTTTGGAGTTTTGAAGTCGGCGTCAACATTAAATAGGCAAGTGCTCATATTCGCGAATTGTGTAAGTGTGTGTGTGTGTGTATGTGTGTGTTGGTGTTGCCTGGTTGGCTTGTTGGTTAGCTGCATTCAGCGAAGAAGGAGTTGGCTGCCTTGTCTTCCTTCCACGTTGTCGGTTTTGCAATTGTTGGGTTTGCTGAATGCGCCATAAAAACGTCAACGGAATTCGCAATCGCAATCACCTTTTGTGTTGTTTGAGTGTTGCTTGTTGTTACCAGTTGTAGTTGTTGTTGTTGTTGCTGCAATGCAAACAAATGACAGCAGCAAGGACGTTGCTGACAAAGCCAAACGCGAAAATGTCAGCGCACAATTCAAGTGAGGGTGTTCGAGCCTTTTTTCGCCTTTTCTTTTTTTCTTCTGTTATATATATAAATATATATTTGCTTATTTATTTTGTGGAGCGGGGTATTTTGGACTTGCAGCCGGAAAGGATTATTTTGCAAAAGGCTGACGAAGTAAATAATTCAATGAGGACGAAACTCGCAACTTCAAGGAACAAGTCGAACTATGTATGCTCTATGGTATACAAAGTAAAAACTATATGATATATGATCTATAAGACAAAATTTGTATAACATAATAATGAGTTAAAGAGAGAGAGAGAGAGATAGAGAGAAAAACAAGTAAAAATATTGCAGTCGGAGTCTACCGATTGCAGAATACTCATTCATAGCCCAAAGGCTGTCAGAAGTATTTCTAATTGATTTTGCAACTGTCAATCCAAGTATCTGTTTCAAAATTCAAGTCTCTGCTAATAATGGAATTTGTGGAAAACTTTATATGCAGATCCGATTTGCCACGCCTTCAGTGGGCGTAGACATGTCATATTTTAGTTAATATTTGGACGGCCTCTAAGATAATTGAATTGCAAAGTTTGGCAGCTTACTCTCAAAAAATGCGAAAATTACAAGGTATTTCTTAGTATGCCACGCCCCCAAAGAGGCGTAGAACATATTTTCGGGTCATCGATAGAAGAAGTAACTGTGAAAATTTTGAAGATTCTAGCCCAAATACCTTAGGAGATATAAACTTTTGCGGTTTGCCACGATTTGCCACGCCCCTAGTGGGCGGATCGGAAAAATCTTGACAGTTTGTAAATTTCAAGTATCTAGCTGCAATAGTGGCGAAATGGATTGCATTCATTCGGACAGACGGACGGACGGATAGCAAGACGTACATTGCACAAAACCAATATATTTATTTCACTTTCGGGAATGAGTATAATAAGTAATATTGTTATTAAAAGAATACCCAATCTAGGGAAGCTGAATCTAATATCAGAAATGCGTTTCATAGCCAAACTTTTCAGATAATTTGATTCAGTTTTCGGATACTTTTGAGATATTGCAATAATGAAAACAATATCTCAGAGACAGAACAATATGTTTTAAAAATTTAAAAACAGTTTCCTGAAGTAAAATATAGAATTCCTGATATCAATATAATATTATATGAAAATCTTAAACTAAAACGAAAACTGAAACTATTCAGATTTCATCTGTGTAAATTCTATTAAATTTCATATATAATCAGCAAAGCAATACACATAATTTCTTACATAGTCATGCGACTTTTGTATGTCAGTGTAAAGAAACACACAGAAAATGGTAAAACTCAACTCAACTCGCAATTCAATCACGCAAAGTACACAAACAGAGCAATATTTAAATAGATGATCATTAAAATTTGTTTATATGTTCAGTTGGAATGGGCATATAGTTTAGTTTGTCTACTTCTCCTCGCCCTTCTTCTTCTTCTTCTACATATTTATATGCACATCAAATTGTTGAGTAAACACGGCACATAAGTTAAACAAACAATATGAGAAATATGCAAAAGGAATCGGAAAAGATCTTGAGCTGCTTTGTATATAAATTTGCATTGAAATTTTCTACTCTATTAAATTTATAAGCAAAGAATATTCGCTTTGATTTAATGATAATCATTTGGTTTTTATATTGAACGAGTGAAACATAGAAGAAAATAAATTTAAAAAGTATTCCACAAATATGGTTTTAAATTGCTTAAAACATTTATTTACTTTTTTTTACAATATCTTGAGATATATTATAAAAAGGGTTTAATCCAATAATATTTTAAAATACATTCTTCGATTTTTCGCCTAATACCCGCAAAAGTTTTAAGGTTGAGTTCGTGTGGGAAAATTATCAAAAACTAGTTAAAAAATTTAATTACTGAAATGTATTACAAAATAATATAGGCTATAATGCTTTGAACATAATATTTCTAGATCTATATAAATAAATATAAGAATAAAAAAATTGCGATTCTTTTTGAGCAGAGCTTGTATATGTGTTAGTAAAACTTTTATATTTCAATAATTATTAATAAAAATAATTTTTGGGTATTGCTAATAATTTAGTAAAACTAAAAAAAAAAAACTAAAAAAAAAAATAACGAGCAATATATATAACAGTACACCTATATGTATACTATTTTTCTAACTTCTTGAATGAGTTTAAAAATCTGTTTTAAATCTAAAAAATGCTAGAAGAATAACGACAAATTATATACAAATATACTATTCTACTGACTTCGTGAATGAGTTTCAAAATCTTAAGAAATATGAATTAGCCTCTAATGTTAATGTTTAAGTATCTGTATATATATCTATATATATATATATATATATATATATATATATATATATAAATGTTTCAATATAAATAAGCCTCGAATGTTAATGTCTATGTATTTTTATACACTTATTCTATCAAATCAAGAAAATTCCATTCCAAAGATTTAAAATATTCTAGAATTCAAATCTTAGCGATTTCCACTTGGCTCGCTTTAACTCTTCTCCTTTGCATTTTCTTCTCTTTTTTTTCCTCCTCTTTGATTGTTTGCTTGAAACGTGTTTGACAAATAAAATGTCAAATTATTAACACAACATTGTTGTTGTTGTTACTGTTGTTGTTGTTGTAGGTTGATTTCTGTTGGCTTTGCTTGTTTTGTTTTGCTTCCTTTTGCTTTGCTTTACGCTGTTTACTGTGGCTTGCCGTTCCGTTCCGTTCCGTTTGGGCTACACGCAGCCCACTTTTGGCTGGATGCGGGGCGTGGTGGGCGGCTGCAACACAAACAATTCCTTCTGGCCCCCGCCTCCCATCTCCCGCCACGCCCACACAAATTACAAGCCAAAGCCCAATGGGAACATGTGTCTAGGGTAAAAAATCGCGACATATTGGCAATAAACAGCAGGTGGCGCTGACATTGCAAATGAATTGCAGAAACAAAGCGACAGCGACAGCGACGTGCTCCCTTGCTCCCTTACTCTGTAGCTCTCTCATTCTAGGCATTGCTGTCTCTTATTCTTTATCTGTCTATCTGCTTCTCTCTGTGATCCTGCCTTTTTTTTTAAAGAAGTCAAATCATTTAGTAGTGCTCATTAGAGAGATAGATTCAAGTAGGCAATCTATATTTCATGTGAGTATATATGTAATTATCTCTCTTTCTATATATAACCCTCTCTCTCACATACTCGAACATCTACAGAGGTTTCATAAAATAGTGCTTCAATTATTTTTTGATATATATCTCTATATTTTCTGATGACTCTCTCTCTCTCTCTCTCTTTCTCTCTCTCTCTCTCTCTCTCTCTCTATCACGTTTTCTTCTCTTCCTCTATCTCGCTCTCCTTCTCTCTCTTTCCCTCTCTCTCTGTTTTTTTCTCCACCTCTTTCTCTCCTCTATAAGTAATATCACATATTCTCCCTGTACATCGCTCTTTTTTTCTCTCACTCTGTTTCGCTCTCTCTCTCTGTTTCTCTCTCTCTCTCTTTGTTTCTCACTCTCTCTCTCTCTCTCTCTCTCTCTCTCTCTCTCTCTTTCTCTCCTTTATAAGTAATATCACATATTCTACAGATAGATCTTGATATCAAAAGATCATTATCTATCTAACTCACTATTCTTATCTCTCTATCTCTTTCTGTTTCACTCTCTCTTGCTTTATGTCTCTGTCTCTGCTGAGCGGCTCTTAGAGACAAATCGATAAGCATATTCTCATATCGATCAATTGATCAATAATTTTTATATACTTTCACTGTCTTTCACTGTCTGTCTTTCTCTCTGTCTCTCTCTCTCTCTCTCTCTCTCTCTCTCCCATTCTCTATTTATTTCTTTATACTTCGTTTTCTTCTCAGCGGTTCTTAGTAGATTGACATATATATACATAGATTCATAATGCAATGCATTCTTATATATGTATTACTCTTTCTTTTTTTCATTCATCGTTGGGTATATTAAAGTTTTATGTAATTATGCTCTTCTTGTCTGGTTCTTAACAGATTGATCAATCCTCCCATATCATGTCATCCATATTCATGCTATTATAAATTTTCCTTTCCGGCTCTCTCTCGCTCTCCATGCCTCTCTCGCTTCGTCTTCAAATGTCTAGCTGCTGATCAATGTATTTATATGAAGTCCATAGATAGATAGATAAGGAGACAATCCATGCTCATATCCTTTTTACTCTCTTAATTTTACTCTACCTCTGTCTTTCTCTCTGTCTCTTTCTCTGTCTTTTTATGTCCATCTGCTGACTAATTCTTTCTGACTTCATATAAATTGATGGGTGAAGTTTCAATCCATTCTCATATCGTTTCCTCTCTTTATCCCTCCATCGCTCCCCCTCTTTCTCTCTCACTTCCTTCCTCTTTTTGAAATCATTTGCATACCGAAGCCCATAAAACTCTACTCCAGTTCTCCGACCACTTTTTAATGTTTCTTTACTTATCTTTTGCTTGCTCTCTGCTCTTTCTCTCTCTTTCCCTCTCCTTCTGGATTCCTTAGTCTCTCACATAGTAGTGTAAAAAAAACCATACGAAAAACCGACTATCATAAAACTCTGCTCCAGTTTTCCGACCACTTTTTAGTGCATCTTTAGTTTAGTTTTTTTTTTCTCTCCCGTTTTTTTTGTTGTTGTTGTTTTCAATTCCAGTTTTTCCGCATAATTTTCCAAGTTTTTTGCCCTAGCTTCGCTTTTCTTCTTTTTTTTCGAGTCACTTTTATGGTGTTATGCAAAAAACCGAAACTAGATCTCGAGGATTAGACAGGCAGCGGGAATCGAGGTGCCATAAATGTCGACACCACCCGCCTAAATTAGTTCGAAATGCGGACGATAATCATCCTGTTCGCCATTTACATAATCCAGCGAGCCAATTTTATGAGAGCTACAGCGAAAAGAACAAGAAAAAACTAACAACAAAAAAATAAAGAAAAATAATGAAAAAATTCTGTGCATTTTTATTATGGCAAAAAAAGAAACAAAACTAGCTGAAAAAGTAGAACACGGCACAGCGGGTCGAGCTGTTCGAGCGGTTCGAGCGTTACAATTGTAGGTCTTAGGCCTAGTTCTCGGCTATCCCGGGCGTTACGTAAGCGTCCTGCTTGGCCAGCGATTGTCCTTGTTTTACGATCGTCCTGCTCTCGTTTTACACGGCTTAGGTAATTTTTAGGCCAATTTTTTGTGTGTTTTGGCCAGGATCACGCCTCCGCCGCCTCGGCTGAATGAAGCAGGCGGGCAAAAAAAAAAAAAAAAAAATGCAAATTATTACGCAAGTTCTTCCAGGAAACTCCAAGGCAAATATGCATTTTCTTCTCCGTCTTTTTTTCTGCGATTTTTTTGTAGGTCTCGAGAGAGATTTATGAGCCGGGATCGCGCTGAGCTGCTCGGCTTGACCTGATCTAGTTTCGAAATAAATATGGATAATTTTTATGATTCTTTTTTAACAAGCTCATAAAAGACGGCGCATCGATCCTCGGCTTCGACTCTGTCATATATTTTTTCAGCATAATTAATCCGAGGACTCGACACGGGATTTACCCGGAATCGATCGGGACCGCTGTTTGTCCGCCTTTTGTTGCCTCGATCCCGGGCGAGAGCGAAAAAACGCAACAGCACAAAAAACAGCACTAAAAATTGGTCAAAAAACTGGAGTAGAATTTTTATATCGCTCATTGTATCGGAGCTCTACTGTTCCCATTTGTTCTCGAGCATTTTTTTCTCTCGCTCTTCTTTGGCTTTTGGCCACATTTTTGTGTTGTTTGTTTTTTATTTTTGCGGTCAGAGCGCAATAAAAGAGCAAATTCGTTTAATGATATTAGGAAATTGGAGTTAATATCTGGGATTTGGATGATTAAAATTATTGTATTCTTGAATTTGAAATAAACTGAGCAGAAATGGGCAGAAAGAGTTATGGAACAGCTTCATCTATATCTAGATCTATTGTAGTCAAAACCATTTGAAGTCTCTTGAGTATGATTTTGTACACGTGATAGATCAGGTCCAACAATTATTAATCCTTGCTTATTTAAACTCTGCAGAAAGATAAGGTATGGGCTACTGTATATAAGATCCCAATTCTTAACCTAATAAACACATACATTTTTTCTTGAGTACGTTTTTTAAGATTTATGAATGTTCCAGAGATCGTTATGATCTTGTTTGCATATGATCTGGCAAAGGGGCGTGTCGAATCGCGGAAAAAATCATCCCCTTAGCATACAAAATTTGTTTGTATATCCCTCTCTTATAATATGATTGTTCCCAGATGATCTTTGTGTGTAGAATTTAGCTATAATAAATATTAATATGAGTATTTATAGAGATTATATTAATAATGATAATAATTAATTATGATATTTTAATAAGACTGATATTAATGGGCGCGAACTTATATTTTAAAGTAGTAATTCTCTTATATTCCAAATGGAATACACAAATTTTAGTTCAGCAAATGTTTTAAATATTAAGATAAAATAGAGTTCTACTTATCATCCAAATTTTGTGAGCTTGCTAATCTTGAAAAATTTAAACAAACGATCATATATGTAATCCCATTATATAAAAACTACAATTGTTTTCATTATTTTCAGTTGCTGAACTTATATAATAAGTATGAGCAAATTCCAAACTATAAGTAAGTCTCAAAAGGTTATATAATTTTGAGCATAATGTGCTTCCTTATAGTTGAAAATATCCAGGATTCCTAATCACTCAAAAGTATCTAGAAACAAATTTATAGTTAAGTAGATAACTTATATAGCAAAATCAAGTACTTCTGATCAAGGCATTCTGGCATTCACAGAGATCTTTATTCTAAGCTCTTCCATATTTTTCCGGATTACGAAAGATATTTAGTCAATATGTTAATATAGCTGGCATGCAATATAAGTTTTATAAATAGAATGAACTCTATTAGAATTATCTCAACTACCCAAATTAGTGATACGAACAGTGGTAAACGCCCATTAAATACCCAACATAAATATAAATAAGCCTGAAAACAAAAACATTTTCCAATTTGCTCAAATTGTAATTTGATTGAAGTTATTTATTTCTTGTCTGGCTGCCATATGTGCTCTATATGCCTGAACAGTTTATAGCCAACAACTTTTCACACCATGCTTTATGGCCCAGTCATTTCCCCACTGTTGTTGTTGTTGTAGTAAATAAAGCTGTTTGCTTTTATTGCACTTATTAAATGGCTTCTATTTTAAACGATAAAAGTTAATCAAGCATTTTTGGTTAAGTCAATATTTTTTTTTTAGCGGTTTTCATATATGGCCATGTGGTTATGTGTGTGCGTGTGTGTGTGAGTGTGTGAGTGTGTGTGTGTGTGCGTGTTGACCAATAACCAACCACGGTTAACCAGACAAAAGGCCACAAAAATGCCACGAAAATCCCAAACTAAAATGCACACAAACAACAACACGCTCCGCACTTAACTAGCCAGAGAGAGCGAGAGCGAGAGAGCGAGAGAGAGAGGGAGCGCAAGAGAAAGACAGCCTATGAGAGAGTGTGAGGAATAGTGTGGGGCAGAGCGAGATAGTCGCTGCCAAGCCACACACACAGTCCAGTGAGTGAGTGAGCGAGAGAGAGAGAGTAGAGAGAGGGAGAGTGAGAGGGCAAACAAGCGAGCGAGCTCCAACTGGGTTGGAGAGCAAAAACTGCGCAGCGATGGCGCCCCACAAATATAAATACAAGGCAATTATGCATATGAGTTGACAACTTCCAGCATCAGCAGCAGGCAGGATGCTGCCAGGATGACAGCCCCCGCACTCATACCCCGCTCACCCCCCACGCATCCCCCAGCTACGTTGGCGACTCAACACTTGGTAAGTGTCAATAATGACTCTTTAACGCTGCGTATTTCTATACGTTCATAACACCCCCTCAATCCTCACCCCTCAACCATCACCATCACCTTTGCTACCGCCTCCACACACGCGCGCATTCTATTTCGCTCTCACTCTCCCCCTTTCTCATGCTCTTTCTCTCTCACTCTCGCTTGTGCCCGCATGCGGGCGATAAAGTTACGACGACTTTGGCCAAAAATACAAACCAACAAACCGCGTTTTGATTTGCAACCCTTAAAAAGCTCTAAGACAGCCACCGGAATAACCAGAGAAAAACCAAAAAGTGGGTGGAAAGTCGGTTACTGCCAGCCGCCGACGACGACGCCGCTGCCGCCGCTGCTGCTGCTGCTGCTGCTACTGCTGTCGCTGTCAAGCCAAAGCCAAAGCCAAACTAGTTTTGTGGCAGCCCAACTCGACAACAACAACAACAACTGGCAGCAGCGAATAGGGGTTGGGCGCTGCAGCGACAACCCCTCGGTGAGCTGCCGCTGTTGCTACTGCTGTTAACTGTGCTTCGGCCTTTGTAAAAAAGTAACGGGAAAAATACATTTTTTGTTTTTTATATTTGTCTGTGTGTGTGTGTGCTTAAACGTGGCTGCGACGCGACTGCAAATTTCCAAGACGACGCAGCGCTGCGCTCTTCGCTCTTTTGCGCCTTTCCAGGCTGGCTCTCTCCGCACTGGTTGCGAATGAAACATGCAAAAAAAAAAAAAAAGCAAGAAGCAAGCGAAGTAAACAAAAAAAACTGCACAAAAAAAAGAGTTGTCATGGAGCCAATTTCTGGAACGAGGCATTGCAGTGGCGCTGTCAAAGGGGCGCTCATATGTATATATGAGTCAATTAAGCTTTAACTGGAGTTTATTATTATTACTTATTACTATTGATTACGATTTTAATTATTAATATTATTTTAATCTACTATGATTGTTATTATTATTTATTATTATTAAGTAAGATGTTATAATTTGAATTGATTTATAATTATTTATTATTTGCTTTTTAGTATGGTTATTTTTATACATATGCTATTGTTATTTGTTTTTTTATTTTGCTAATTTTTGTTGTTCTAATTATTAATGTTTTATTATTATTATAATTTTATTTTATGATTATTCGTTCTATTTATTATTATTAATTATTTTATTAATTGTGATTATTTTCATACATTTATTTCATTATAATTTCGATTTTTCTTTTGTGATTTTTTTAAATGACTTTTTATTCATTTATTTGTATTGTTTTTTATTTTAATGATTATTTACATTACATTTTGCATACAGAAAGTATATATATAAATAATTCCTTTTGGGTTCCGCCCCCTTTTTTTGCCGTCTCTGCGTGCGGCCAGAAGATAAAAAATCATGTGCAAGTGGCGCTCCATCACACGCTTTCCACACTCCACATCCAGTCGTTCCTCGCCTTTCGCCCTTTCCCACTTCCAAGCTGCCTGCCCAGCAATGCCCTGCAAATGCGATGCCCTTGCGGCATATTGCATCTGGTCAGCGATACGTAACAAATGAAATTTCACGCCGACTTTTTTCCATTTTGCATTGCAAAACTTCAAAATGGCCGCCAATGATATGAAATTTGATATTTTTGCTTGAAATCCAGTTCTCGTTGAGTAATTTTACAAAACAAAAAAAAACTGGTTCCTGTTCCTGTCTCTTATCGTAGATGTGGCGTATATTATCGTAGTTGTTGTTGTTGTTGTTGAAGTTGCTGTTATTGTTGTTGATACTCTCATGTATATAGGGCGCAATCGTATTAAGGGCCCATCGCTGGGCTCAACGGATTTGCAGCTTTAATCTTTATATTGTCTATGCGCATTTCGAGTGCCGCAGTGACGAGGGGAGGGTATTGCCCTCGAGTGTGGAGTGTGCTCACTCTCTATCTCTATCTCCCTCTCGCGCTCACATCATCTCTAATATTGCCATCATTATTTTTAACAATATGTATCACATGACGAAAAGCCGAAAGTTGCAATGAACTTGGCCTGCGGCTAAGTGTTAACAGAAAACAAGAGGGTTACGGCTGCGTATATTTATAGTATATGCATACATAGTTATTTTAAGGGTTTGTGATTCTTTCCCAGGAACTTTTCTACTTTTAAAAACCATTTTGGTTGATGTTTTGGGGTACAGATTTGGTTTGAGCTCGGTTTTGTAAGGAATCATCTTATGCCCGTCTCCTTAAAAATCTATTTCAACTACCTATATGTAGTAAAATGTATAGGTCGCATGTAAAAAGGCGGAGAAGCCATTTCTTGTAAAGCCATTTAAAGTCTTATAATGTTATATGAAGCGATATTTTGATAAAGTAGTAACTTAAATACTTCAAAGGAGTAATAAATTTAATCAAATGAAATAATCTTAGGTGTACTACAATAAATCATACATACTTATATTATAAGAATGTTAGAACACACTTGAGTAATACAGAATTTAACTTATTGATATCCTCAAGTAATAAATTATATTATAATATGGGATATATAATGTATCATCATGTATTTTAAAAATATGTATTATTTTATGCTTATATATTATTATCATTAATATGTTATATTATGTTATTATTATGAATTCCTTAATAAGAATATCAAAGCTATACATCATAAAAAGAAAATATAAATGTATAAAAGAATCTGATATTTTTCATTCAATTATAAATTTATTTTAATCATTATAATAGATATTATGAAAGTCGGTCTCTTTTCCATTCAATTATATATTTTATTTCATATTATAATCGAATAATTTATTTTGTTTACTTTTAATTTACTTATTTTAATCAGAATGATAATATAGATACTATAATAGTCTCTAGAATTTTCCGTTCAATTATATGTTCTAAATATTCTCATTACCTTTTCAATAATACAAATTTATATGAACTCATATGCATTGTCTCAAGTATGTACATAATTCACTTCCATTTGTGTTCCAACAAAAATAAAGAGAGAAAAGATTAGCAACACTTTGATTGCTCCTAATTTATCCAACGCTCACTCCCCAACAAAAACAACTGAAAGAAGAAGAGCAGCAACAACAAGCATTAAGTATTTGGAACGATCTGCAGCTGTTAATTGACGCGAGCCGCCTTCACTTATGAAAGGAGAAAGAGAAGAAGAGCGAGAGGCACGAGCAAAAAGCTATAGAATATCTACACACACACACATAAGCACATTCCATGAATTGGCTACAAAATGCATTTATTTGTTTGTTGTCATTGGAATTTGTAAATACAAAACAAAATACAAATTGAGCAGGGGCCTAGAAGAGAAGGAAGAAACGAACGAAGGAGGGGGGAAAGAGCATGCAGCAGTGACATGTGTCGACGTCTTTGAGAGGCTCTCGCGCGCACACGGCCGCATTGGCAGCTGGAAGCAGAGCCAAGCAGCATTGGAGGCGGGGGCACACGGGACACGAGCAGCGTATTTAGTTGAACCAGCCAATGCTTGGGCGCAGCAGCACCAACACCAACACCAAGACCAAGACCAAAACACCAAGGCAGACGACATATTACACAAACTTGTGGGCACAGTTGTCGATGTTGCGGTCCCTTCGTGTAACTCTTGTATTGCTGTGTATGTGTTGTGGGAGTGTCAACGGCAGCAGCTGCTACTGCTGCTGCTGCTGCTGCGAGCTGTGAAAAAAATGCTCATCTTCGAACTCACCACAGCTCCTCAGCTAGACGCTCAGACTCTCCAAGTAGCCACCCCAATCTGACAGCAAAGCAAATGAAGAAAAAAAAAAACACTCAAAATAAAAATTTCCAATGGAAAGGTGGCTGACAGTGGAAGTGTAGTAATATACGCTCACTCTCAGTCACTCTCACTCACTCGCACACACACACACACACTCATTCACTCGCATACTTGTTCGCTCGCTCACTCGTTCGTTCGCTCCGTCATGCACGGGAGAGCTCTCATTCATGAAGAGCGAAAAAATTCAAAGGCTGCCTCAATTTTTTTGTGTTTGTTTATTTTATTTTTTCATTTGCCATTCGGTGGTTGATCCTGGCAGCGCCAGCAACGCAACAACGCAGCGGCGCAGCAGCGGGCGGCAGTGACGTCAACGACAACGCTGACTGCGACTGTGGCAGCGCGCGCCAACCAAAACAACTAACCACAATTCACTTACAAGCGACGTTCGCGGTCGCTGCCAACTCGTCGGCCGCAGTCGTCGTGACGTTGACGTCGCGCGTCGCAGCATTTTAAAAATGGCTCTCCATTGCGCGCTCCATCTTGCTCTGAAGCAGTTGAAGTGCGTTGGAATTGCGCTCGCTCTTTGAACTCTTTCGCAACGAGCAGTTAGTGTTGCCTAGTTAGTGGCGGCATGTGCAGCAAGCGGGGCACACGGCATTTCGACAGCAGCTGCTGCTGGCATTTATTATTATCGCCAATTGCCGATTGCCGATTGCGGATCAGCCGATCAGCCGATCAGCGGCCACTCCTTGGGGGGGGCGGAGTCAGTGGCTATCTCGCTCGCGCATCAGTGCAGCAGCCATTGGATACGCTTGGTCGCCTCGCACTCAGTGGACGGCGTGCGTGCGTCTATTTATAAACAACCCCCTCCTCACTCAAGCAGCGGCGGCCACTGATCGATCTTGTCTCTGTTGCTTGCCACTGGTTGGCTGCCCTCAAAACTGTGGCAGCGCCCCCTTCTCCAACTTGCGTGCGTGTGTGTGTGTTTGTGTGTGAGTGACTGAGTGAGGGTTGGGCCCGATCGCATCGTTCCAGTTGCTCGCACAGCGCTCACGCGCTTCCACTCGTCTGGTTGATTGCGGCGATCGAGAAGAGAGAAAAAAGGAACGGTTTTTTTTTTTGTTTTTGTTTACAGTGGCAATTGAATGATTTTGCATTAGCTATGGAAACTGGAATATTAATTTGGAATACTTTGTATAGATTAATTGGAAATAATAAGAAATGTTTGGATTAAATTAATCTATATTAAGGGCGGTGGAAATTTATATAATAAAAATTAACTAAAATATAAAAAGGTTGAGATTTGTAGTTGAAATTATGATATAATAATTTTATGAATTTTAAATTATTTAGATGAAGGGAAAAATTTTGAAATATATATATTTAGATTAGTTAAGGGAAGTGAAAATTTATATATATAATAAATATTAACTAAAATATAAAAAATTTAAGTCTGTAGCTGAAATTGTGAAAGGATTGTCTATTTTTCTGAATGTCGAATAATTAATTAATTAGAAACAATGTGAAGTATTAAGTACAAATTAATTCATATTAATATTTCAGTTTAGTTAAAGTAAAGAAAAGATCAATATTGACTTTTTTATGACGGCGCTTTAAATGTCTATATAAGATTTAAATTTATAATTGCAATTTTTATAGGATAATAGGAACATAATGATTTATTTTATATTTAGAACTTATATAGTAGAATTTATATAGTAATATATAGCTGAAATCATAAAAGGTAGAATAAAAAAGATTTCTAGATCACATTTTTTATTTTAAATAATAATGAATAGATAACAGATTTTTAATATTCTAGCCTTTTTATTAGATATTTATATATGTATATTTAGATATCTATAAACTAGATAATATTGGATGATCTACTAAAAAAGAAATTTAAATCTAACTAAAATAATGAAGAGATGACAGATTAATAAACTTTTGTAGTCAACTTTTTCAATAGACCTATATTATATAAATATACTCGCTATAAGCTAGATAATACTAAATAATTGACTCAAGTTAAAAAAAAAAATTAATTTAGCTGAAATATTGAAGAAATAAAAGATTTCTACAATTTTTTAGTCAACTTTTTCAATAGATATAGATATACTAATAGATGTTTAGATATATAATTATGTCCACTTTAAACTAGCTTATACTAGATAATCTCTGCTAAGTTCTATGAATCGCAATTACTCAGTTGTTGCCTTAACCGTTAGGGCGAGAATGATTCCCGTTATCGGTTACCGGTTACAGGTTACAGGCTGTGTTACCTGTGTAGGCGATCTGCTGCCTGGCTGCGCGGATCTCCGCGGATCTTTTGGTTGGTTGTGGGGCGGCTAATCGCCCAAAATATTTGCTGGGCGTGCTGGATAATCCAGGCGATTGACTTTCATAAGTAAAGGATTAAGAGGGAGTGCGGCGCTCGCGAATCCTGATCCGCGATCCGAATGTGGTTTGCCTACCTGTCCACCAGGACAGCCAGACAGTGGGTGGCTACCTGATGGCAAACTGATTTTTATACTAGGGGCTTTGAGCCACAAGAAGAAGAAAAAACGATTGTAAAAAAAGGGTGGCAGCTGCAACAAGAGAGAGACAGAGAGGGATAGAGAGAGAGAGAGAGTGAGTGTGTGAGGAGAGTTTAGGTAAATCTGAAATGATATTAGAATTTCTACGTCTTCTTCTTCGTCCTCATCTTTTTTGCGTCCTGATCCGTTTTGCGTCCTGCGGCGCGATGCGCGTGCAATGCGCAGCTTCTGTACGAACTGTTGGAGATCAGCGGGTGTTGAATGAGCCACGCAAATTGCCGTGGAAAACGACAGGATAACGCTGGCGGAACGTACGTACGTACGGGCTAGGAGCCCGGCCAGTTCGCTGGAATGGCTAGCTGAGAACAATCAAAGCCTTGCCGGCTACGTCCTTGTCGCACGCTACTTGCGAACCTGTATCACCTCATCCTCGGCCGGGCGCGTCCTTGCCGAGCTGTCTTCTTCTCTTCCAGCAGTCGATTGCCCTTGTTGTTGTTGTCACAGCGAGCGGGCGCGCACGCATTGACAGCGACGCCGACGTCGCTGTTGATTGGAAGTGTGCGTGTACTTTCCCGACGCTTCGGCTTCGCTGCTGCCCTCACCCGCAGCGAGGCGCGTTCTCGCGACATTTTGGTTGGCTCGACTCGAGTCACGACCTGCACTTAAGATAATTCCCCCTCTCCTCTTCTCCGCTCTCCACCCCACTCCCTATCTCACCACACCGCACTCTCACCGCTCCCTCTGCCGCTCTCTCGTGACAGTGGCTAGCCAGTTGCTCCTCATTGTGGTTGCCCTGCCATCCATCCATTCGCTGCTCTGCCTTGACTCGCTCTCTTCCCGCTCACTTTCGCGCTCCCTCTCTCTCTCTCTCTCCCCCTCTTTCTTTTCGTCTGTTTTGTGTGCAGCACTTGTGGCCTCGTTTTAACTTGCTTGGTGCTCCGCAATTTTTTGGGCTGCCGCGAGTTTGATTTGTCGTCCTGACAGCAGAGGCGCATCGCATTGACTCTTCTCGAGGGGGACAATGATTAAGCAATTAATTAGTTATATATAAAAACTATTATCAATGTATTTATATGTTACATGTGAAATATTTATTTATTTCAGTTAGAATGTTTATATACTCAGTACTCAATACATCAATACATATGTATATATTTAACTGTCTATTAACCTTTTATATTAATACAAAATTTGTTTAATGTGATTTTATTTAAGTTCTCTCAACAAATTTTAATCGAAAAAAAAAACGAAATATATAATTTTAAAAAAATTTTGTTTATTCAGTTTAAATAATAATAAAAATATTGAATTTACGTATTTTATTTATATTTATATTTATTTATAAAATATTAATTGAAAAGGAGTGAATATATATACTTGACTATTCTCACAGTTTAAATACTAACAAAAACATTGTTAAGTATGATAGAAAATATTTTATCTATATTCTCTTAGAGTATTTTTATCTAAATAAAACGAAATTTTGTATGTATATTTAACTGTATATATATTTATTTTTTTATTAAGTTGTTATATGAGTACCCATTTTGTAGGATCATGTCTCATTTAGATTCTCTTTAATATATTATTCGAAATAAAACAAAAACACTATTATTTGTGGTTTAAATCATGCTTAACTCTTTAATACGTTTTAGTGTTAATAAAAATGTTGTTGAATATGATATGCGTATTTTATTTACATTCTTTTTATTACACTAATTAAAATATAAAATTTTTTAAAACGTTTTTTAATTCAAACCAAAATCATGCTTAAAATTCTTTTAGATCCTTTGCGATCACGTTCTGAACAAATCACTTCCGTAAATGCTTAGGCTTAAAGCCCAGCTCAAAGAACTAGATCAGTTGGGACTTAATTATAAATCACTCAGATCTTGCGCAATCAGCTAATCTGCTGATTATCCATCCATAATCTCTAACTGATCCAACACAGTCCAAATTAAGATCACTAATATATATGTATATGTATTGCTAACAGGATCTATTTAGCGATAGTTTTTGCTCTCAAAGCACCTTCACAGTGGACGCCACTGTGGCTGCTAGCAGAATTGTGCCGTTAGTCGCTACCTGTGGCTCGGGCATTGGGTGCGTAGGCTTGCCAGAAGAAGCCTGGCACTGTAGACTGGATGCGGGGCCGTGGGGTGCCTCCTACACGCGCGCAGTTGGAACTGTTGAATGCCGTTGTTAAAGTTGCGTGCGTAGAGAAACCAATTTTCCAGCCTGCGACCGCCCGTCGGGGGGCCGGAGCGAGCGAGCGAGTGAGCGAGTGACTGAGCCGGCGACACACAGCGCAATAGACAAATAGAGCGAGAGAGCGATAGAGCGTGGGCTACGGCGAGAGCACAGCAATTGAGAGCAAGATGAGTTATTCCTTTTACGTTTATGTGTTGTGTGTTTTTTTTTTTTTAGAATTTGCTTCGTATTTTTTTCGCACAGTTTTCCGCATGAGTTTTCATAAAACCCCAGTCAGTAGTCAGTGAGTGTTTTTTATCTACGTCATTTTATTTTTTTGTGCGCCCGCCTGCGCCTTTCCAATATGCTCAGAGAGCCGCCCCGCTCTCTCTCGCGCGCGATGCGCTCTCATGGCACATTTTTATTTCGCTTCCAACGATTTTTTGCCCTCTTCGCCTTTGGTGTTTTCAATTTTTTCTTGTTGTACTTGGTTTTTTTTTCTCTTTTTCTTTTCGTTTGTCGGTTTGACCGCGCGTCCCTGGCCACAAGTAGCATGGCAACAACAACGCACGCCTCTTCCTCAGTCGCTGCTGCTGCTGCTGTTGCTGTTGCTGTTGCTGCCGCTGCTTCAGTTGTCGACTTCCCTTATTTCTTGTTGCCTTTGCTGCTGTCGCTGCTGCTGCCGCTGCCGCTGCCTCTACTGCTGCTGCTGCTGCTGCCGCTGTTGTTGTTGTTGCTGTTGGCCGTGTTTTCTGTGTGCGCGAGTGTACACCGCAATGGAAAAATGGGAAATTTTTACTGTGGTTGTTGTTGTGGCAATGGTGGTTGATACCTGCCCCGGTCACCACCGCCACCGCCGCCGGCAGCCGTTGCACCCTTAGCCCATACACACACACACACACGCACGCACACACACACACAATAGGTAAGCGAACGAGCCAACCAAACCACGCAGCGACGTCCTGAATTATTGCAGCGAGTGCGAGCGAGTGCGCCTCATCGTCACGCTGCAGTGGAAGCGAGAGCGAGCGACTGAGCGCGCCACTGCCGTCTTGCAGCGGCGCAGCAGCGACGCCGACGCCGACAGCGACGGCAACGCATTCTACTTTAAATACTGGCAACGATCGCAGTTGAGAAACAGTTCACACAGCGACTTTAACGTGTCGAGAACGCAGCCAGACAAGAGAGAGAGAAACAAAAAAGAAGCGAAGCAGCGAGAGCTGAGCACACCAAAATTCGCCGCGTTTCGTATGTTCCACAGTGAACCGTAGTGAAGCAACCAAAATTTGTAACTGCATCCGAACAGCGAATTCGAAATTTTTTAACTCAAACGAAAGACTTGCAAGAAAGTTTTTGGCGTGTATCTTGGAGTGCGAACGGAAGCGAAGCGTTCTAAGCAGCGGCATTGCCAGCTAGCTAGCGTTATTTTTTTTTTTTGATTTTACCAAAAAAGAATCGAGATTTTTTTTTTGTTGTATTTGAAAACAATTTCAAAGTGCAAGTGCAAAGAAGGATTACGCCGGGGATAACGCAACTTGGATTACAACAAACAACAAACAACAAACAACAAAGCAACAACAAAACAACAGCAACAATTTTTTTTGAGCACGTGATATAAAAGTGAAATTTGTGACAAAATGCATTTGCCCACTGGACCCACCCTGGTGGCCAATACGTCCGCCCACACCCAGGTCCTGGCCGCAGCGGCAGCAGCAGCGGCGGCCGCAGCGGCGGCCACAAATGTTAGCCAAGGCAACATCAGCACACACTCCGCCAGCAGCACGGGCAGCTCTACGCCGGACAATAGCCATCACAGCAGCAGCAACAACAACAACAACAGCAGCAGCAACAACAACAACAACAACAGCAGCAACAACAACAACAACAACAACAGTTCGAACAGCTCCAATGCGAATGCGGCGAATTTGGCAAAGATGCCCAGCTCCATGACGGACATGTTCGCCAGCCTGCACGAAATGCTGCAGGAATATCACGGCGAATTGGCCCAAACGGGCTCGCCGTCGATCCTCTGCAGTGCGCTGCCCAATCACTGGCGCTCCAACAAATCCCTGCCCGGAGCCTTCAAGGTGATCGCCCTGGACGATGTGCCCGACGGCACCCTCGTCTCGATCAAGTGCGGCAACGATGAGAACTACTGCGGCGAATTGCGCAACTGCACCACCACGATGAAGAATCAGGTGGCCAAATTCAATGATCTGCGCTTCGTGGGACGCTCCGGCCGGGGCAAATCCTTCACGCTGACCATCACCATCGCCACGTATCCGGTGCAGATCGCCAGCTACAGCAAGGCCATTAAAGTAACGGTCGACGGGCCGCGGGAGCCAAGAAGTAAGCAAAGTGAGTTTTTTAGTTTCCATTATGATTTTCAGTTTTGAATGTCCCTAAAAAACAACCAAATCCCAATCCCCGTCAATCCCACCCGGCATTCCATTTTTAAAAAAACACATGATTTATTTTCTTTACGGATCGTACTTATTCGTTTTCTCTTCTCTCTCTCTCTTCCTTTGCTCTCCAGGCTATGGCTATCCACATCCCGGCGCATTTAATCCCTTCATGCTGAACCCCGCCTGGCTGGATGCGGCGTACATGACCTACGGCTATGCGGACTACTTCCGCCATCAGCAGGCAGCCGCCGCTGCAGTGCATCATCCGGCCCTCTCCAAGGCCGCCACCTCGCCCAATGGCAGCAACAGCGGCGTCATTTCACCCGGCGCTGCTGCTGGTGGTGCTGCCATGCCCACCGCCGCCTCCGCCGTAGTCGCCGCTGCCGCCGCCGCTGACTATCCACAGGTGCCGCCAGTGGGTGTGGCTGTGGGCGCCGTGGTGCCGCCCGCCTCCATGATGCCCTCGCCGCCGGGCGGTCCGCCAGCTTCGGCGTATGCCATGCCCCAGTTTCCGTTCAATCATGTGGCCGCCGCAGCCGCCGCCGCCGCGCACCAGAGCCAGAAGGCCACGCCCCACGCCTTCCATCCGTACAACTTTGCGGCCGCGGCGGGCTTGAGGGCGCGCAATGCGGCCGCTGCTGCACTGCATCATGGCGGTCTGAGTGCCGCCGAAGCGGCGCACATGAGTCCCGCCTCGTCACGCCCATCGAGCTCCTCGCCCACGCCCACGCCCACATCCATGCCGCACGTGCTGCTCAAGCTGAACACCTCCATCGAGACGAGCTCCATCCACGAGCAGTCCGCCTCCGACGCGGACTCCGACGACGAACAGATCGATGTGGTCAAGTCCGAGTACGAGCTGGACAAGTCCATCGACTCCACGCGCAGCTCGCCCACCCAGCAGATCTCCGTGCCGCTGCGTATGCGCTGCGACCTCAAAGCTCCGTCCGCCCTGAAGCCGCTCTACCACGAGTCCTCGGCAGCGGCCGCAGCAGCAGCAGCAGCGGCGGCGGCGGCAGCGGCAGCAGCGGTGGCTGCTGTCAATGCTCCGCGTCAGGCATCGCCGGAGACAACGCTGCCGGCGGCAACCAAGCTGAAGAATGCCGTGGTCCAGCAGAAGACCGTGTGGCGGCCATACTGAGCAGCAGCAGCAGCAGCAGCAGCAGCAGCAGCAGGAGTAGTCCACACTAACACACACACACACTTACACTTACACACACAGCGTGATATGGAGCAGGATGCAGAAAGCAGGCGCAGAGCGGCAGCAACATTGTGATATAGTCATATAAGTTAGGCACGTGCACAGCAGCAGCAGCAGCAGCAGCAGCAGCAGCAGAGAGAGAGCACAGCACAAATGAGGAAGAAGCAGACAGACAACTCCGGCCGGCAAACGGAGCAGGAGCAGGAGCAGGAGCGGCAGCAGCACCAGCAGGATTATTTCTTGTTGTACGAAGGGGGGCAGGCAAAATGGGGTTTGTGCGACGAGCTCACTCGAAGTTTTATGCTCGATTCATAAAGTCGTGCGTCGAGCTCGTTGCACACACACACACACACAAGAAACATACACACACACACACACACACACATGCGAGCACAAATGCCAACAACAAAAAAGTGAAAAAAAAGAAAAACTAGAAAAACCTCAACTGGAATTTCGCTCGATCGCCACGCGGCGAACTTGAAGAAAAACTGTTAAACGTCTTCTGCTCTCAATTCCCCCCCTAAAAAACACTCGAAACAACCAAAAAACCAAACCAACTTTAGTTCAATTTTATCATTTTTTTTTTATATTAATTTTTTTTTTTAAATTTTAATTTTTTCCAAAAGCAAAAACATTGTCTTCGTAGGGAAGTTCCCACAAAAAAAAAAAAAAAAGAAAAATCTCGTAGCATAAATTTGTTTAGTTTTTTTTTAGTTCCTCGACTGTTTTGTAAATAGTGCGTTATCTCTACTCTCTTCTTCTTCTTCTTCTTCTTTTTTTTTGAGATATTTTTATTGACTCATGCGAATTTAGCTATTGATAATGTTTAAATGTTTAAGTTTCTAGCCACGTAAGGAATGATGCAAAACACAATTTTTTTTGTCTAGATTTAAGTTTTAGCGCGAAAAAAAAGAATGAATGAACACAAACGAATTTCTGAAACCAAATAAAAAGAACAAAAAATCCAAAATGAACAAATAACGAAAATTTTGAAATGTTTTTTTTTTACTCCTTCCAATTCTGATATGGAAAAAGGGTCTTGGTCTTGGGTTGATTGGGGAATATGAAACGGAAATTAAAGGATATGCAGAAATATTTTTTTTAGTTTCCCACAAATTTTGTTCATATCAATTTGAACATCAGTTATATAATAAACTGATTTGTCTTGGATATCTGCAGGATGGGATAGATAGCATTTGATATAATTGTTAAATATTAAATGATATTTTATAAATTTTTTTTATAACTTTTTATTTTTTATTTTGAATACTTAGTTGAAACTAAAATATATATACTATAAAGTCTAAATAAATACCCAGAAAAGGTGTCTCAATAATATCACCGACACAATGGAGATTTTTTTTTTGTCTCAAATTCACAGACAAACATAGTCAGTAATATTATTGAACCATGAACTTAATTTTTTTTTTTTTAATTTTAAGTATAATTTTATGCAAAAAAAAAAAAAACTAATTTTGAAATTAAAATAAAATAGCGAAAGACACAGATTAGTTATAGAAAGTTATAGAGAGGTTGAGAAAAGAGTAAACAAATTAATAAAAGATATTTGGGGAAGCAAAGTGAGAAATTAAGATAGGTCGCGAAAAAAGTAATCCTTTATTGGGAAGTTACAATATAATGGAAGGGTTTTCACCAGTCTAGTAATCTGTGCACACAGCTGATTGATTGAGAAAATAATTCTGTTTCAATCATATTTTAGAATTTTATTTTATGGTATTTAATATTATATTCATACATATATAGAAGGGGTGGGGCAAAAGTAATCAGCCGATGTTCAGTTTCTCCCTCACTCTCTCCCTCTCTCTCTCTCTCTCATTTTTCTCTCATTTGGCGCCATTTGCAAATCATATAGAGTTCTCCGATAGGGTGATTATTTTCTTTGTGGAATATAGTTCGTAATTATGCTTGAAACTCTAGGCATATCATATATGATTTATGGAAAGTCGTGTTATAATAATAGCAAAATCTTTAGCTATATTTCATATTATATATATTAGATTGCTAATTGATTTTTATATTTTTCACCATACAGATTTTAAATTGAAAAATTTATATTTCATTATGTAGGAAGTCTGTTTAAGTTATTTTAGTTGAGTTTTTTTGGGCTTATATATAATACACAAAGTGTTCCATATCTGTTTTAGTTAAGGTATAAACATATTTGAGCATTATTCACAAGCGGGCAAGCATTATATTTATAGCTTCCCAATTCATTTCCCAATACCATTAAGTTAACCAAAATGTCTTATATTGGCAAACAAAACCAGAAGATACACGAATTATATTTGTTTCTAATCGCTATACATATATATAGACATATATGAAAAAGTCTTGAGTTAAAGCTCAAAAATCACGGCGAAGCTAAATTTACTTGAGTTAAAGAAAATCTGTTTGTATTTAAAATAAACAAAAAATATCAAAATTAAAGAAATTTACAAAATGTACTTAAATTTTGGTAATATTAAATAAGAATAGTTGAGGATAAGTAAATTCATGCCCGACTGAGCAACAAAATTGACACTACCTAAAAATTATTTTACTTTTTTCTCACTTTTCAATTGTGTCTTCATTGCCTGACTGTGGCTGCATGTGCTGACAATATCGCCTGCTGGTCAAGTGTTCTTCCTCTTCTTCGTCTTCTTTTGCCTCAGCATCCTGTGATTCCTTTCAGGTCCTGTCGAAGGTCATTGGCAACCGCAGTGCATACAATGTGAATCGATAATGGAATTTAAAACGCATAATTTGAGATGACGAGTCCTGTGGTCTATCTTTTATTCTTTTTACCAGTTCTCTCTGCCCTCTCTCTTCCTCTCTTTCTCTCTCTCTATCTCTCACTCTCTCTTTGTGTCACACCCGGTGTCAGATCGGCATGTGCCCAGTTAATGCATTTGTCGCATTAATTAGCATAACAACCTCAACTGCGGCGCTGCTCAAGGACAACGCAGCGGCTCATTCCGTTAGCCCATTAACTGCACGGAGAGTGTCAAGAAAAAAAAAAGAGAAAGAAGAGCAGAGAAGAGAAAAAAGAGCCCAGCATAGAACTAAAAGATGTTCCATCAATTGGACATAGTTAACGACTACAGATTGCCCATTGACAGGGACATAACCTTGCGTTAAATTGCTTATGTTTCCATTATCGTAATACCCTGTTAGCACTAGCACCGAGAAGTGTCTGTGTGGCCCGACCACTGAGTTGGTATACCCCATGCCTGGCTAAGAAATCATGCTCAAATTGCTATTCAGATATTCGGCTATGGGCTTGAAGGAGATAATGAGGTCATACTCCATGGAGATATTTTTATTTAGTATACCTAGGTATATATATGTATATTTATGCGATGTCGGCTTAAAATGTATTGCGGTTGTGGAATTTGAGTTGAGTCCATGCAAAATGAGATTTCAAGCTGAAATATCTTTGTGAAAATATGTTTAGTAGGCAGAAGGAGCCGTGTTAGACCCCATTAAGTATATAGATTTTTTATGAGGGAGACGAGCTGAGTCGATCTTCTCATGCTTGACTGTGCGGATATCCATCGATCTGTATGTCCATCAAACCGTCTATCCGTTTGTCCGTCTGTCCACCCGATCATCGAGCGTTCGTCTTGTCAATCTGTCCATCCGTTCTTCTGTTCGCCTGTACGTCCACCTGTCCGTTCATTTGCCAAACCACCTCTTTGTCCATTCATCCGTCTGTTCATCTATTCGTCCGTCCGTTTATACGTCTGTTCATCTATTCCGCCGTCCATTTATCCGTATATTTATCTGCTCGTAAATTTATCCGCCTGTCCGTTTATACGTCCATTTATCTGTCCGCCCGTTTATCCATCCGCCCATTTATCTGTCCGTCCGTTTATCCGTCCGTCCATTTATCTGTCCGTCCGTTTATCCATCCGCCCATTTATCTGTCCGTCCGTTTATATTTCCATTTGTTTATCCGTCCGTCCCTTCGCCCATCCATATGTTTATCCGTCTGTTCGTCCGTCAATCTGTCCATCCATCCGTCTGTCCATCTATCCGTCTATCTGTCCGTCTGTCCTCCCGTTCCACCGTCCATCTGTCCGTCTTTTATGAACTAAGTGCTCGCAGCTCATACAAATAAAACATAAGAAACAATTATGTAAGCCCACACAGATAGCAATTGCAATCAAGTTGATCTCTTCCAGATTGAGACAGTGTTTATTGCAATCATGTTTATCTCTTCCAGATTGGCTTTATTGTAAGATCTTCGATCGAGCGAGCAACCAAATGAACACATTTCGCAACCAAATCTATGTCTAGTATGTGTCTGTGGCTACTGCGCTTATTTCGGCTTCAATCAATGGAACATTTTACATTTTCGCAATGTGTTTTACACTTTTCCGGGGCTTGGTTTTTGCAATATATATATATATGTATTTATATATATATATATTATATATATATATGTAGTTGCTTCTTCTTCTTCATTTTGTTGTGTTTTCGCTGCAATTCGGTTGCGCTTCTTTGTCGTTGTTGTAAAGTGCGGCACATGAAAAACTATTTGACTATTTAGCATTGGTTGTTGTCGCTGTTGTTGTTGTTGTTGTTAATGTTGTTGTTGTTGTTGTTCGGTTGCCGCCGCAACTGGGGTTGACTGTGTGATTGTTGGCGGCGGTAAGCGAAAAACTGTGAAAGTCAAAAAAGCCTACGCACCCAAACATTCAGCCAGCCACACACACTTACTCACACTCACACACACACACACACTCACAAACACACACACAGAGCGTCGTCCATTGAGCGACAGATACATGTGGAGATGCATTAACAGATACAAATATTTTCGTATTGAGATACACAAAACCGCGCGACGCAACGCGACGTGCAACAAAAACGAAAACGCAATCGAAAAGAAAGAAATCAACTGAAAATATATAAAATAAACAGAAAAAAAGCACACACACACACACACACAAAAAGAAAATGAGAAACAAAAAGAAAAATAAAATGGCCAAGCATTGCAATGGAAAATGGTCGGCCAGAAATTACAAAGAGCGCATCAGTGGAAATTGGCGAAAGTACGGTTAGAGGTGAAATGCGCGAAATGCCCATGCAGAGACCCCGAGCACAGAGCCCATCCACAACAGTCAGACAGACAGACAGACAGACAGACATATACATATATATACATATATATCCATATATATGCGTGAAGCTGTACAAATTACAAACGAAATAAGAGAGTTTTTCGGGCATTCGAAAATGAATTGCAATCGCACTACAGCAATAGGTCCTATTTGCTATTATAGCTACACTAACTTTATGCATTATCAGAACAGTCCATAGCAGAGCATATTAGAAGTAACAATAAAATAAAAGTTTAGATTGTTAAATATATTAAGTATACTCTAAAATATTTTTTATATTTTTTACAAATTTTACTTATGGGCTTAAAAAAAATGTTTACTATCATATTTTTCATTCATTTTTTTATTAAAACTAAAAAATAAAAATAAAAAATCTAGCATTATTCAAAACAATTCATATTTTCAAAGAATTTTAATGCTTAAAAACAATTTTTAAAAAAAAATAGAAAAGTTCACAATTTAAAACAATTTTTTTTTTGCTTGAATAATAGTTTATTTTAATTTTAATAATAAATTTGTATTATAAAATAATAAGAAAATTAGAAAGTTTACAGAATTCAAAACAATTCTTACTTTTTAAAGAATTTAAATAAATAATAATAATACAAAAAAAAAAAAAAAAAAAAAAAATTGAAAAGTTCACAACTTAAAACCATTTATTTTTATTATTTTTTAAATTTTTATTTTATTGCTTGCTTGCAAAAAAATTAAAAATAAAATAATTTTAATTTGATTATAATTATTTTTAATCAGGATTTCTTAATTATTATCTTTAAAGTCTTAAAAATAAAATAAAACTACACTCTGTATAATTTTATAAATTATTTTCAAGAATTTTTTAAATAAAAGCTTAAAAAAAAAACGGTTTCTACAAATACTAGAACACTTTTTAGGTTACAATAAAATTGATCGTTTTTGAGGAAAAAGGTATTATAGGAAGATATATAGTATTATCTGTGGAGGAAAAATCAATGATTCTAGCTTACTTTGATTTCTCACTACATGGACCAAAAATCGCTAAAGAGCTAATTGAAATAAAGAAGAAAAAAGTTTGGGCTCCATATAAATATTTTTTTATTGATTTTTCTTTTCTTTTATATTATTCCATTTTTTATTTACTTTTACAATACTTATCTATCGATATAATATATTATAATTTTTATATACATACACATTTTGTATTCTATTTCATTAGTCTAGAGCATCAACGCTTCGTTTTGTCGCATCTTTGAAATGCATTCGAAATTTGTGTTTTTTGTTGTTTTTGTATTTCCTGCATTTTTGGTTTGAATTTTTCCTTATTTAGCGCTAATGAAATGCGACGGGCTACGCTGATTGCATGTGGCCTAGTCCTGCCTACCAATTTGCTCCAGCCACGCCCCCGTCCCGCCCTCAATGACGCCCCCGTCAAGCTGCCGCTGAGCCGCCCCTTTTTGGGGGGCAGCCTCCACATGCTCGGACTGCGCTGATAAAATGAAGTGTATTTTGGCCGCATGTCACGCAAGCGAAGTCAATTGTGTGGGCAGCTTTAAAGCTGTCCGGTTTACAATTTAAATGCCAATGTTGCCGATTTGTAACCTGTCACTAGGCGCGACAGGCGACAGGTGAAAGGGGTGGCCTGGCCAGCTGTAGTCGGCTCGACTGAGCCGCCCATGGGCTCGCGGTTACCCCTTGAGTTTGTTCATTCTTAATCATTAACTGACTATGTACTGCTGGCTTTATTATACCCATTCCCGACAGCGAAATGATTATATTGGCTGTCTGTCTGTTTGTCCGCGTGTTTGAACGCGTTGATCTCAGAACTTATAAAAGCTAGACACTTGAAATTTGGAACATATAGTCATGTATACTATTGTATTGTTAAGTATCAAGATTTTCCCGAATCGCCCACTAAGGGCGTGACAAAGCGGAAAATGCATTTTCCGGTATCGCAGAAACCGTGGTACTTAAAGTGCTAGAGATTTGAAATTTTGAATTTAAGCCCGCGTTGAGAACACATGTTCAAAAATATATGGCAGATAAATCTCTGTCCATTAAGGGGCGTGGCAAATCGGGCAAAACCGCATTTTCTGCAGTCTTAGTCTTTATCAAACGACAAAATTGCTGTTGATATCCTCTATTGATTTGCACAAAAATAATATATAATTATTAATGAATGTGAATGAGTATTCTGCAGTCAGTAATGCCCGACTGCAGCGCTGTCAGTTGTTTTTTTATTCCACTTGTTTCCTCTAATGCGCTTAGTATGGTTTAAAAACGCAAGAGACCAGCAAATTAGCTGCCTCCATATGTGTGTGTGAGTGGGCGTGTGCAAGTGTGCGTGTGTGCGTGGTAGAGGCGCCGTAATCCTCAATAGCTGAGATTTGCTCTTCGCTGGCTTAGCTACGAAGTGGATATCGATATCGATACGATTAGCAGCAAAATACATCGCCAATATATTCAAACCCCAAACAAACCCTTAAACCCAAACCCTCCAATCCCTCCTCCCATCTGCTCTCTCCCAGCCATTGTTGTTTCCGCTTTGGTTAGTGACACAGTCACTGCTAAAAGTCAACGGCAGCCATTTCAACGGGTCTCAAGAACCACTTCATTTCGCAAATTAAAGTGTTGCAAAAAATATTTCACGCTAATTAAATGACATTCAATTTGATTTCAAAGCAACGACAAAGCATTTGGTAAAAGTCACAGTAAATATATATGGGTGTATGAAGGGATATGTATAGATATACAGTGTAGTCTATATTCGACGGACACACCTGAGCTTGCCGTTATTCAACGGACCCAGGTTTTTTTTTTTATAATAACAAAAAAAAAAAAAAAACACACAATTTTTTTCAATAAAAAATTATATTTAAAAAATAAAACAATTTTTTTTAAATTAAAAAAAACAACTATTTTTTTTTATTTTAATTTTATATTGAGATATCAAATTGAAATCTATTTAAGCCAATTGGACTTTAAAAAAAAAACATGGGTCCGTTGAATATGGGCAACCTCAGATGGCTTCGTCGAATATGGACAACCCTGTAGATATACATATGAAGCTTAACTTTGAATAGTAGAGCATGGATTTAATAGGGCTTTCTGTTTTTATTCTTAACCTTAGCGTAGTACTAACTGCAGTTACTGTCGAACAACAAAAGTTCTGTAGTGGCTACGATATACCCGACCTGGAAATATACGGAAATATGTTATATTTGGTATCTTAACAATACAATTGATGAAATATAGTAGACCAAACCCAAAGTATAAATAGAAAACTTAGGCCAATCTTATCATTGATAAGGATTATTTATTTAATTTCTATGTATAGTCCGACTCTTTGAAACTATATATAAACTTCGGCTGAATACATTCGACATACTTTAATGTGACAGAGAACAAAATGGCTTAAAATTGAGCATTGCAGAGACTTGTATTATTAAACTGTGTGTGTGCGTGTATTTGGGGCTAATTAAAAAGGCCATTGACGTTATTGAGCTGTGTCATTAGCTGGCAGAGCTAAAGAGCTGCCAACTTAATTACGGCACACAAAATGCCCCATCAAAAAGTTGGCAGCTCGCAGCTCGAGGCGAGATTGAAGTTGAGTTGAGAGCAGCATAAAAAAAAAAAAGGAAAAAGTTTCAGTTCGAACCCTTTTGCTGCTGTCGCTTTGTTCAATGTCAGCTTTGAGTTTTTTTTTTTTGTCAAATGCTTGATTTAGTGACTGACTGATTGACTGATTGACTGGCTGACTTGGCGTCTTTGTTGTTCGAACTCCGTTGCTGCTGCTGCTGCTGATGTTTTGCCCATTCAGCTTGTATCCTGTCCGTCTGTCCGTCTGTCCGTCCGTCTGTCTTGCTTGTTCCTGCCTTTTGCTCGTTGCTGTCCTTGTTGACGCGCGACCGCATTTAATTTTTATTGAATTTATTAAGTGATTAAAAAGTTGTCAATATCAACGAGTCAGCATTGTTGTTGTTGTTGTTGTTGTTGTTGTTGTTGCCATTGTCGTTGCTCGCTTTTGTTTGCCACATTGTCACAACAATAAACATCTGTGTTGTTGTTGTTGTTGTTGTTGCTGTCGCTTGTACTGCACTGTCCACTTTAATCCTTGCTGTGGTTGCAAAATGAAAAAAAAAAAAAAATACAACAACAACAACAACAGCAATCGACGCCTGCAATGCTCCTCTCTCTTTATGGTCCCTGTGTAGAGATCGCTTTTTCAATATTTTCCAACAGCTTTTTGCTGCAAATTTATTAATGCCAAACTGTGCGTGTGTGCGTGTGTATGTGTGTGTCCGTGTGTGTGTGTGTGTGACCTTTGTGGTTGCTGTGGATTATGCGGTTGGCTCACTTGTTGCAGATTGCGGCATAGCCACTGCACCGATTCATTTGCAACCGAGCATACCAAGCTTACCTGTGTCTCCTGCCGCATTTGCCGCCGACAATTAGCCCGGCCAATTTGCCCGCGTCCTTGAACTTAATTGCACATCCCAAAAACACAGTTGTCACTGGACCACCCAGCCCATCCAGGCTGCACTTGGACGAGAGAGACTCGAGAGAGCAGTTGCTGGCATCCAGCTGGGCCGAGATAAGATTCAACTGGCCTGGGCCATGGAGGAAGTTCCAAGGGCAGAGCTGCTTGAACTTATACATAATATTGTATTGGAGTCTAATAATTGAAAATGAGAAATCAAGGTTTGATGGATTTGTTAAATGTATGTAACAGGCAGAAGGAAGCGTGGTGCCTATCTCTCAAGATAAAAGAGCTAGAGACTGAAATCAGCAATATGATTATATCTCCCACATCTTTAGAGCTAGAGTCTCCAAATTTTAAATATAGAATAATATGTATTTTATAGAATTTTGATTTTTGTTGTTGCCTTGGATACCGGCTTCAAATTCGAAGCGAAAAATGATTGAAATATCAGTTCCTCGAAGGGTTCAGGGGATTTAGTATAAGTTTGGTATATATTTATATTTTATATTTATTTTATAAATATTTGTTGAATTTTTTGTACAAATTATTTTGGCTTGGCTTGTCATTAAAATTTTAGCGATTTCTCTTTATAGAATTAACAAGTTAATTTCCTAATTAATTAATTGATAACAATAAAAATATTATAAAAAAAAAACAATTTTACCAAAAAGCTTTCTTTTATTTTATTATTATTATATTGTATTATTAATATAATTTATTTTAAAACACGATATATATATATATTAATAATATAATAATAATTGTTGAAGTGGAGCGAAGAAGGAGTGAAGAAAAGTCGGGCATTCACTTTTTGGATTATATGTTTTATTCGCGGAAATAAAAAGCCTGTGTCATAATTGGAAGTACGATAAAATATATGAAGAAATTAGAATTCCAGAAAGAATGTAAAAAACCCAGAGCCATGAACCAATAGGAATTATGTTATTAACAGCATTCTATTGAGCTCGACTAGAGTTTTCATACATGTGTAAAGGCCAATAAGAATCTGATCGCTAGGGTTAACCATCGATAGATAATTTAGATTCCATTGATACTTGCCATTAAGTAAGCCCACACTGCAGACCACGCGTGCTTATGTGTGCGTACGTGTGTATGTGTGTGTGTGTGTGTCCAGGAACTGTTTTTCGCTTATGCAGAAGATAAGCGAAAAAATATTGAAATATCAGTCCCTTGAAGGGTTCAGGGGATTTCGTAGTTGGGCAGTTTCGACTAGAGCTTACCTATATATTTTAAAGTGAATATAGATTTCCTCACTTTCATTTTTCTAAAGTGCCCAAGAACGTATCTAGTATATCTTATAGATCCTGAATACACTTTATGGATCTATCTGTAAAGATGATCAACACCCAAACAATCGCACAACTTGATGATTTCAACTATACAATTTTAACCAACATATATTCTCTATTTTTTTTCAATCATTTATTAAAGTTTCATGTTAGCCAATAATGAACTATATATTCTTTAAACATATCTCTAGCCGTTTGCCGCAGTTCCTGCTTCGTCTTAACTATAGACTGGCGGTAATCATCCACACGCGACTCCAGGAACTTATTGATTGCAGTCACCGCCTTGATCACGTTCAAGGCGGTTTGAATCATTTTCTTTAACTTCCCGATGAACTGCTAAAAATTCTGGAACTCATTGCTTTCGATCTTCTTCCGCAATATTCCCCAGTCGAATTTCTCCTCGCCATCATGGTCATAGTGCATGTTGTGGCCATACTCGCGCCACAGATCGCAGCGGTTGAAGGGCCAGTTTATCAGGGCACGACTGCGACTGGTGGGGCACTCGAGCAGCCACAGCGAGTGGTGTTTCTCCACCAAGTAGTTGTGCAACCCCATCAGTACGTCATTCGGAGAGTCGAGCTGAGAAGAGACGTCACAACCTGCCTCAGCTGCCTTAGCTTCTGTAGCTTCCTTGGCTACGACTGGCTTCTTATGCTTTGGGCGCGGTTGGGGCTGCGCCTCAACTCCCTCTTGCGCTTCCGGGGCATTGCTTCGCCAATCAGCTCGGTCTCGTTGCTCAAGTCGAGCATCACGGGCGGCTGAACAATCCCATTCACCGGCTGAAGGCGCGGCTCGAACTGAGGCGGTACGTCCTCTTCAAGTGGTTGCGCCATCTTCGAGCAGATCTTGCAATTCTGTGAATGATATCAAATTAAGCAAATTCAGTAAATAAAGTTAGATAAATTATATAAAATTTCAAAAAAAAAAAAAAAAAACTTACAATTTACACAGGTCTGAATCAGTAGACGAATGAAAATCGAATGTCAGATCAAACTAAGGCCAGCTCAGCATTTTCTCTCGACTGACATAAAATGCTAAGTTAACTAAGTTCGATAAACTTCAGGATTCATTTTGAAATTTGTTAAAATTATCTTAAAATTCTGCATACAATTTGAATGCAAGTTTTGTCTAAAGGGCGAATGAAGAATTTTATTTTTAGCTGCTCTTGAAATCGTTGTAACATAAATATTTTGTGGCGATCTGACACCACTCTTATGTTCCCAATCGATATACTCGATAATATATAGCACATTCTTATCAAAAGATAATAAGAGTTTTCATCTTTACTTTAAGCTTTATATATCATAAAACCATACACTGGGATACTAAAGTCATCGTACCCCTGATACATTTTCACGAAACACTCTGCAACTTTGTCAAATTTAAATAAAACAAAAAAATTTTGATGGAGTTTGATAAAATAATCTTTTTACTATGGCGTAATTTATCAATTTAACATTGTATATTCATTCAAAATAATTGGAGATATCAATGTGTTATGATGTGATAGCAATCATTAGAAACTGGAGACACCATCTCCATAATTGGTGACCCCGAGTTGATATAAACACGCAACCTTTTGATCTTATTGATTTAAAGGATTAATTTTTTAATATAATATAATATTCATTTGAATATAAAATACTTTTTTTTTATTGATTTTTTTTTAATATAAATAAATATAAATTTAAAAAATATGTAAAAAATAATTTCCATCCGACGATTGTCATAAATGGGATTTAAGTTCCCAAGTCATATCAACAGAATTATTTTAAAAATTAAATTTATTATAGCTAAATTTCTTTTAATTCTTCCTTCTACAACAAAGAATGCTTTCTTTCTTTCTTTCTCTCTCTCTCTCTCTCCCTGTTATATATATTGTCAATTTCATGCAGTTCATTCGAGCAAACAGTTTACACTCTGCGTTCTCTCACTGTGACCAACAGCTCCAAATTGTTCGTTCGCTGATAAATTTTTGGCCAATTCGTTAAAACCCATTGCGCCATTGTGTAACAAACCAATTAGCAATCAAAATGAACTAACACGCTGGCTGCTCCGTTGCTCCGTTGTCAGCTCTCGCTTCAGCTACCCATCTCATCCCACCACTCTCCCCCACTCCCCCACTCCCCCGCTCCAACTGCTAAGCCAACTGCCCTCTCATCTGCATTGCCAGCAGGGCAGCCTCTTGCCGCCGTCGCTTTCGACTGCTGCCACAAAACCATGCAGTCGGATGTGGAGCAATGCGCACTGTTGACATGTCGTCGGCGAATTATGGCAGAACGCCTGGCTCCTGGCTCCTGGCTCCTGACTCCTGGCTCCTGACTCCTGACTACTGACTCTTGCTACTGCTACTGCTAGGGATATGTCGCTGTCTCGCTCAAAGTCAATAGCAACCGAAAAGGCGAGCTAACATTTTACGTTAAGAGTTAAATTTTCTGAATTCAAAATTCGCAAGATGGCAAAACCAATATGGGAGCTGGCCATGGCCATTGCCATGGCCCAATCCTACAGCCAGAGCTGGGGAGTATCGAGTGGCGTGAGCATGATGGGTTCTGGGTATATTCGAATTGGGCATGCCACGGTAGCCATGTTAACAAGCAGAAATCATGACAACGTTGATGGCACTTGATGGTGCGGCACGGTCCTGACTGCCTGACTGCTGCCTGTCCCATCAGCACTTGGCTGGCTGCTTGTTGCGCGCTCAGTTCATTAGGAGACGAATCCCAAAAAAAAAGTAAGAGTGCTCTAGTCAAGACTGCTCGAATACAAGATACCCTGAACCCTGGGAGGAGCTGGTACTCCAATTATGCTACAAACAACACATGTACATAAGCATACCCATGCACTCATGCGCTCTGCTTACTGCACAGTTGATGCAGCAACTGCAAAGGGCTTTACTATGGGTAACAAATTCTTGAATACCTTATCTTGTAGATAGACTATCTTCAGTAAACTTTCAGAACGAGATAACAACATTCATATATGGTTTTTGGCCAAAACACAAGTTCGTAATAATTTAAGTGTTTTTTTTTTCAAATTTAGGGCAAAGGGGGCGTGGTATCCAAAATATATAAATTACAAAATCTTCGTATTCATTACACAAACCTATGTAGAATATTTCATCTGCCTAGCTGTAAGGGTGTGCGTGCCACGCTTGAAAAAATAAGTCAAAGTATCGATTATTATCGAAAAAAAAGTAAATGGGTTGGGTTATCGAAAAAAAATTAAAGTGTATACTGCTTATGGTATAAACGAGTATATATTTAAAATTTCAAGTCTTTAGCTTTTGTGGCTTACGAGATATCTGCGTTCAATTGGACGGATGAACGGACGGACAGACGGGATAAGTTATCGGACAGACGGACAAACGGACATGGCTATAGCGACTCACCTTGTTGCCCTGATCAAGAATATGTATACTTTATGGGAGCTGCCACGCCTCCTCCTGCCTGTTACATCTATAATCACAAAACCAATATACAGACGGACAAACGTACATGGCTATAGCGACTGACCTAGTTGCCCTGATCAAGAATATGTATACTTTATGGGAGCTGCCACGCCTCCTCCTGCCTGTTACATCTATAATCACAAAACCAATATACCCTGATTACCCGTTTTCAATGGATTCAGGGTATAAAAAAGAGAGGAAAAAAATCAACAAATGACAACGAAGCCTCGGAGAAAGGAGACTAGGAAGAAGGCAATAGAGATTTGTCGCAACTGCATGGAAGCTGCTGCTGCTGCTGCTGCTGCTGACTGAAGTCAGCTTTAGTCCTCACTGATTGCACTTATTAGTGACATGCCACCTGACCCGCTTGCTGCAGCATTAGAGGGCGTCAGCTTGCTTGCAGCTCCCAGTTAGCAGCTAGCAGTTGCCAGTTGGCAGTTGGCAGTCGTCAGTTGGCAGTTTAAATGTTGAAGCATTACATTTTTAATTTGATGGATCAACAGAATAAACGAATCGTAAGCGTAGGTAACGTCGAGCACTGAGGTAATTGGGAATTGGTTGTGAGCTCTTGGAGCACTGTTGCCACTCGCATTTGGGTGCGGAGGGGGTTTACGGTTTGACTTTCTGTTTGGCTTGCCGGAGTTTCACAATTTTGACAGTGGCTGCACCTGAAGCTGAAGCTAATTGTCACAGCTCACATCTATGATTGTGTCCGTGTGTGCGTGTGTGCATGGGTGTCATATTTGAGGGGATTTTTGGTAGGCTAGGTGTATGTTGCGGCTTTCTGATATGCTGCCAAGTTATGCTATGATATGCTACGATTGACAGCTCCTCGAATTACAGTCAACACTTGAATTCAACTCGAATGCTGGCAGAAGTTCTTCTTTGTTTGCTGACGACTTTCGAGGAGCTTCTTGAACGCATAGTAGACGAATAAATTGATGATTCATTAATGCACAGAGAGAGGGTCCTTAGAACTTATATTTTTTAATAGCCAGCTAACAACATATTTATGAGATAATTATGAGGATCTCTTGCCAGTTCTCTGCTCACCTCGCTCTACTTCTGCAATTAAGTCTCTGGTGTACTCTTCTCATTGTTATACCCAGTACCCATTGAGATTAGATTCAGGGTATACTGATTTTGTGAAACTGTCTATGAAAGGCAGCAGGAGGCGTGGTGGAAAACTTGAAGTATATGGACTCATGATCAGGATGACGAGTTGAGTCGATTTAGTCCTGACCGTCCGGTATAATGGTTTTGTTAAACTGCCGATTTTTTTCGACTCCTTCCCTCAGAATTTGCAACAAACCTATTTTAAATGCTACAGATTTATGATTTGGCATTTACACACATTTTTGTATTATTATCACGTTCTGAAAGTTAGATGAAGATAGTCCATCACCAAGAAAAGTTTAATAAGCAATTAAGTTCCAATTAGGTATATATATGTGTGTGTGTGTGTGTGTATGTGTGTGTGTGTGTGTGTGTGTATGTGTGTGTGTGTGTGTGTATGTGTGTGTGTGTGTGTGTGTGTGTGTGTGTGTGTGTGTGTGTGTGTGTGCTTGCATGTACTGCTTCTTGCGTATGCAGAAAATAAGCGGAGAATTTTTGAAATATTTGTTCCTCGAAAGGTTCAGGGGATTTTGTAGTCGAGCAGTCTCAACTAGAGCTTTCTTATTTGTTTATTTCGTAGTTTTTCTGGCTTTAGTTCCCAAAAGCGTATCTATATATTCTATTCAATCATTTATTCAAGTTTCATGTTAGCAAATAATGAAGTATATTCTTTCATCATATCTCTCGCCGTCTGCCGTAGTTCCTGCTTCGTCTTAACTATAGACTGGCGGTAATCATCCACACGCGACTCCAGGAACTTATTGATTGCAGTTACCGCCTTGATCACGTTCGGCTCGTCCGGAAAACACGTCAAGGCGTTTTGGAACATTTTTCGCAGCTTCTCAATGAACTGCTCAAAGTTATTGAACTCGTTGTTTTCGATCTTCTTCCGCAATATTCCCCATTCGAGTTTCTCCTCGCCATCATGGTCGTAATGCATGTTGTGGCCATACTCGCGCCACAGATCGCAGCGGTTGAAGGGCCAGTTTATCAGGGCACGATTGCGACTGGTGAGGCACTCGAGCAGATGTAGCGAGTGGTTCTTTTCCACCAAAAAGTTCTCCCACCCAATCAGTACGTCAGGCGAAATGTCGAGCTTAGTTTTTGGCTCAGTAGGAACGTCAGCATCTGCCTCAGCTGCCTCAGCTGCCTTAGCTTCCTTACCTTTCTTAGCTGCCTCAGCTGCCTTAGCTTTCCTGGCTACAACTGGACCCGTATGCTTTGAGCGCGGTTGGGGCTGCGGCTCTGACTGCCTCTTGCGCTTCCGGGGCATCGCTCCGTCAGTCAGCTCCCTCTCGTTGCTCAAGTCGAGCATGGCGACACCAAAGCGGAAGAGTTCGCGCAGCTCCTTGCCCTCGTCGCGCACCTTGGTGCCCTCCGTGAAAAAGCGATCGCAGTTGTCCAACATCCGTTCGACGTCGGCGATCGCCTCATCCGCCCCCCAATAATAGTTGTTGTCCAGGCGCTCTCGAATTGTGTTCAGGTCAATGGGATACAGGATCTTGATGTGGTAGTCAGGAATACCGAGAGTAATTGCATCGACGGGATACCTAAAAAACCGCGACCAGCGGCTCTTCCACAGATACCTCACCACCGACTTCATATTCTCCAGCACGTTGGTGCGCCGGCCCATTCTACCCGGAGGCGGCATCACGGGCGGCTGAACAATCCCATTCACCGGCTGAAGGCGCGGCTCGAACCGAGGCGGTACGTCCCCTTCAAGTGGTTGCGCCATCTTCGAATTCATCTTTTAGTTCTGTGAATGATATCAAATACCGCAAATTCTGAAAAAAAAATTTAGATAAATTATATAAAATTTCAAAAAAAAAAAAAAAAACTTACAATTTACACAGGTCTGAATCAGTAGACGAATGAAAATCGAATGTCAGATCAAACTAAGGCCAGCTCAGCATTTTCTCTCGACTGACATAAAATGCTAAGCTAACTAAGTTCGATAAACTTCAGGATTCATTTTGAAATTTGTTAAAATTATCTTAAAATTCTGCATACAATTTGAATGCAAGTTTTGTCTAAAGGGCGAATGAAGAATTTTATTTTTAGCTGCTCTTGAAATCGTTGTAACATAAATATTTTGTGGCGATCTGACACCACTCTTATGTTCCCAATCGATATACTCGATAATATATAGCACATTCTTATCAAAAGATAATAAGAGTTTTCATCTTTACTTTAAGCTTTATACATCATAAAACCATACACTGGGATACTAAAGTCATCGTACCCCTGATACATTTTCACGAAACACTCTGCAACTTTGTCAAATTTTAATAAAACAAAAAAGTTTTGGAGTTTGATAAAATAATTTTTGTACTATGTCGTAATTTAGCAATTGAACATATTATTAACTCATTCGAAATCAATGTGTTATGATTTGATAGCAATCATGAGAAACTGGTGACACCATCTCCATAATTGGTGACCCCGAGTTGATATAAACACGCAACCTTCGGATTTTTTTGATTATATATATATATATATATATATGTATATATATTTTATTTATTTTTATTTTTTTTATTTTATATATATATATATTTTTAATTCATTATTGCTGATTTTTTTCTATTCTCTATAGCACATTTAGCTCAAAACCTCAACTGCTTAGTGGGCAGTATGCCGTTATATACATTACATACAAATTATTTATATATTAGTAATTCTAGATTCCTTGTTCCCCTACGTTCCAGATGCTAAAGTCTTTTGAGTCTTCGCCTTATATTGTTCATAGCCAGATTAGCTGCAAGACGATTTAGGTGCGCTCTCATTCCGTTCTCGTATCTGGAACTGTGTCTCCCAAGCAGTTCTGCGATTGCTGGAATTTCAAGGCCCCTATGCAGGACTGTGTTTATCACGAACTAGCCAACTGAAGCCCATTTTCGTATTGCTTTATTTTGCAGAACTTATATTTTGTTGATTGATGTTCGTGCCGCAGAGCTCCATAGAGGCATTCCGCATAGGAAAGTAGGCACTACTATAGCCTAAGAGATGACTGCCTTGCCTCTATAAGACAAACTGCTGCAGGCTATCAGCATTTAATCTAGTTTTATAAATTTTACTTTGCACTTTGACCACATGGCTTTTGTGCGTCTTGAACTGAAGTATGAACTTACCATATAAAAAGTCCGCCTTTGTCTGCTTTATGCTTCCTAATAAACTCTCTCTCTCTCTTTCTTTCTCTCTTCCAATCAGCTACTTCCTCTTAACACATACATGAGTACACATATTATTAGCTTACTCTATAAGAAGCAGCTCCTTCCTGTCTGCTTTATGCTTTCTAATCAACTCTCTCTTTCTCTCACCCCCTCTCTTTCTCCAATTCAGCTTTTAACACATACATACATGAATACACATATTAGGAACTTGCTATATAAGAGCTTCGTCTCTGTCTCTCTTATGCTTCCTAATCACCACTCTCTCTCTCTCTCTCTCTCTCTCTCTCTCTCTCTCTCTATCAGCTGCTTAACACATATATCAACAATCACATAATCAACTAGTTAGTTGAGTTCTTATAAGGATAGTATTATGATAACTCCATCTCTGTCTGTTTAACGCTTTCTAATCATCTCTCTCTCTCTCTCTCTGTCTCTCACTCTCTCCCTGCTCTCTGTCTCTCAGCTGTTCCTTCTTTTTCTATCGACCTTGCTTCATTCTCCTACTCCCAATATAGTCCTCTTTATTATAGTCTTTGGAGCATTTCAAGCGGATAGCTATTGGAATTATCTCATAATTGATTCCGTCAATTCACCACATATAAATACAAATACATATATATGCATTGTATATATGTTTATATGTAAAAAAAATCATATTAAATACAGCTTTTGCCAGCATTGAGTATTATTTTTAAGCCTTTTACCTCATTGCTCGCTTCTCAATTGCCGGTCAGCTTTTCAGGGGGGGCTCCGGCTACGGTTCCGACTCCGACTCCGGCTCCGGCTCCTGCTCCTGCTCCGTCTGTGGCGCTCGCTCCGGCGCCTCATCTTGTCCAAAAATCGTGGCAGCTGCTTTGATGGGCAGTTAAGCTGAAGCTGCGCTTGGCCCAATCGACCGGCTCGCCCAATGGCCATTAATCATGTCATGTAATGCCGCCATAAATCCAACAACAATTTCAGTTTCCCCTGCCCCACTCGCTGCCCTTGCCGCCTGCATTGGCAGCCTGCTCATGTGGCGGCTGTGCTGCATTTTATTAAATGGCCAAATGAAAAGTCGCGCTTATTGTCTGCCATGCGATGTGCCGCACAATGGAGCGTCCAAAAGCGTCCTGTAAAAAGGAGGAGGATGCGTAGCAGCAGCAGCAGCAGCAGCAGGAGCAGGAGTAGTAGGAGGAGGGCTTGTTGCATATTTGCGGCGCGCATTAAATTTGGCTGACAACGGCGCATGAAACATGGCCATCAATATGGCCATGTCAATGTGTGTGTGTGAGTGTGTGTGTGTGTGCGAGTGTGTGTGTGGGTGTGGCATGTGTATTTGACTGTGGGCGTGCATGCAAACGCAATATGGCGACCGCAATGCTTCGGCATTGCCAGCGATGCCTCGCAAACACACAAAAAAAGAGAAAAAAAGAAAAGCAGAAAGGGAAAAGGCAACGCGACAAAACAAAAACATGGCCAACATGGCCAACACTGGCGGCTTCGGCCATAATGCCGCAACAGCTACAGCAACAACAACAACAACAACAAGAAAGCGCGGCAAACAGCAAACAGCAGCAAAAACAAGGGCAGCCAAAAATCAATTGAGTGCTAAAACCAACAACAATAATAACAACAAGTGCCATTGTCGTTAACGCTCCGGCCAGTAAAATAAAATTGCAGTCGCTTGGCCAGCACTTTTAAAAGCCATTGCCTTAAAGCAAAACAGCTGCGGCTCCTGCTGTTGATGATGATGATGATGCTGCTGCTGCTGCTGCTTCTGCTGTTGACTTTGATAATAAGTCTGAAATAAATTTGTGAGAAAAATATGGCCAAAGTCTGCGCTGCTGCAGATAATATTGTCAAGCAGTCAATATGAACAGCCAACAGGTGGGATCTAAATGCATTCATCTCTATGTTCAAGTTGATAAAGGAAGGCCTAAAGTTGCTGAAAAAAAAAAAAAATTCATAATAATTATTATTATTATTGTAAATGATAATGATATAATTATTTTAAATTAAAACTATTAGTAGCAAGTCCAGATCCTTCCGCAACCATAACTATAATCACTCCCGTTAACACTTTCTCTCCCGTTCTTGCTCTCAGGTCATCTTAGGCAAATCACACACATTGTCCAGGAGTGAGCATAAGCTTGATGATCAGACATACCTCACACTTTGTGTAGTGATTAACCATTGCTTTATATTTCTTCCCTCCAGAAAAAGAAGTATTCTGTTTGCCTTGTCTATTATTTTACATGTTTTAAATAAATAAATAAAAAAAATTCATACATGCATTTCCCACTCACGCATAAGCACGCGCTCTGCTAACTGCGCAGTTGACGCAGCGACTGTGCTTGGACTGCAATTCGGACTTTATTATGAGAACTTAGTTTTTGAATAAATCTTCTTGTAATTATTGAGATAAGAGACTTGAAACTTGGAATAATATTATTTATACAGATATTCAAACAAATAAGCTATCTTTCAAGAACTCAGAGCATGATGTAGACCACGTTCATATGAAGTTTGAAGTTTGCTCAGCTTTGGAGTACTTTGTCATTTAGTTTTGGAGAGAAAGTTGTTTGGAATATGGGTTACTTTACGAAAAGTAAAGCTGCCTCAAGAGTCGATGGGATTATAATAAATTAGCTGAACTTTTTTTATAAAATAAAAAATATAAAATTATATACATATTTTATATTTTTTATTTTATAAATTTTATACATATTTTATATTTTTTATTTTATAAATAAAATAATAATAATAATAGAAAAAATAATGTAATTATATCAAATAATCCATTAAAAACACAAGTACTAAAAACACAATTTAAAAAATAATTTTATATAATTATATAAAATAAATTATTTTAAGAATTACATAAAATAATTGTTTGAACGGATATAATTGAAAAATTGTATTCTCTAAATTAAATTTTAGAAACTTATTTTTATATTTTTTATTTTTATTTATTTTACATTTTTCATATATCATTATATATATAATAATAAAATATAATAAAATTTTTAATAATGTATATAAAAAAAAAATGCTTGAAAAAATGTGAATTTATTGGTTCACAATACTTGAAAAAGTCTGCAGCTAGCCGTTGCTTTATGAAATGCATTCTAAAGAGCTTTTGTGGGCAGACTTATAGACCTACAGACTTATATAGTATTAGAAGCATTCAAAACTACTCAAGCTGACTAATGTCGATCAGCTTTAGCCTTTTCAAATGTCACCTGCCTGAGTAGATGGTAAAGAAGTCTTTAGCTGAAAGTCTATAGGCAATTTTTATTAATTTAAACTTTAATTATATATATAAAAATGATAACAAATATATGTTTTTTAACAACTGTAAACCAGACGACAAATATTTGTATTTGTATTTTAATTAATTTAAATTATAATTACTTATATAAAAACTATAAGAAATCTAGTTTTTTCTTTTAAATAACAGAAAAACAGACGACAAATATTTCTATTATTTAATTAAATTTTTGTAAATCTAGATTAGTCTCAAAATCGCAAATTTGATTTAAATATTCGTGACTGACTCCACTTTGTGCGCTGCATATTAGCCTTGCAAATGGTGGGTGGGTGGGTGGTTGGGTGGTTTAGTCTGGCCAAGTGTCGGCATGCAGTCGTTTGCCATACGGCTACAGCTCCACAATTCCAATTCCAATTCCAATTCAGTTGCTGCTGCTGTTGTTGCTCTGAATGACAGGCAGCGGCTAATGCACTTTTGCAACCGCAGCAACGTCGGCAACTTGAAGCCGGCGTCAAATAAATTGTCACAAAAAAAAAAAAAAAGTAAAAAGAAAAATATATACGAAAATGCATTGGAAATGGTGGGAGGGGGGAGGCAATGGGGATCAGAGGTGAAATACAATCGCAGTGGTCAGAGATTGCAGGGCAAACTTTTTATGGACCACTCCTCGTATGCGCAATGCGCGAGCAGGAGTTGGTGTTGGGATGGGGATTGGGGTTGGAGCTGGGGTTGGAGCTGGGGCCAGTCAAAAAGAAAACACTGTAACGGCGAATGAATGTCACTGCGAACACGATGCGACATGTGCACTTTATGGCGGCCAAGCGATGGACGCTATTGCCACAGAATGAAGTGAAGGGTGGGCGAGGGGGTGGCCTGGAGAGGGGTTGAAGTTGGCAACTGCTACGAGCCATGAAGCGACAAAATCAAATTGCGTTGCAACTGATTGCGCATTGGTTTGGCGGCACGGGGATCGTGGAGCATGCGACTGGGCTTGCATTGATGTCTGCTGGAGGGAGGGGGGGGGGGGGGGAGGTTGCTGAAGGGGCGGGGGCGGGGCGGTACATTCGGCTGCCTGTCAAGCACGGCGGCAGCTGTCACTTGGACAGTTGTACGAGCAGCGCGCGTCGTGCGAAAAACGGCACAAAACAAAGCGAGTGAAACGAAGCAACCAACACCAACAACAAACAGCCAAACGGGGCAACAACAATAAGGATCAGCGCCGGGGGCAGTCAGCGTGCAGTTGCAATTTGGCGGGCCAGCAAACTATACTTTATTCTTTCATTTTACTTCTCTCTGCCTTTTTATATTGTCTGCTCCACTCTCTCTCTCTCTCTTGCCCTCTCTCTCTCTCTCTAGTCTTGAGGGCAATGCAGTCCAGGCAGTAGTCGGAGTGCGGCTGACGACTAACTTTGACTCTGCTCACTCAGCTGGAAAATCAAGTCAAATTATGGTCAACACACACACACACACACACACACACACACACACACTCACACACATACATACACTCACATATTGTTGTCCGTCATCCACATTTTACTAATTGTTGACCAAACACGTCCGGCATTGGCCGTTGATCAGCCACTGACAGCGGCAGCTAAAATGTTTTCGGTTTGATTTCATGCAACCAACTGCGGCAAGTCAGAATTTTAAGTGCCACAATACATGGCGTATACTCAACTCCACGTGCGACTGCAACAAAGACGAAGTTTTTAAGTGCTTGGCTTGTTGTGCTTAGTCCAAGCTAAGTTGCAGCATGCAGCGCATTTATTCAATTAGCCGGCTGGCTTTGGGCACAGCCGGCGACCCCAAAAAGTAGACTATATATATTTTAAAATATCTATATATGTACATATATTATAGCAATTGATTTGTCATATTATGCTTTATCAACTGTGTTGTCATGATGCCAAATTTAAATGGCATAGACTCAAGATTTAATGATAATAATAGCAATAAAAAATTGAAATAATTTGATATGGATTGTTGCTTAGGCATTTTCGAAACTTAGCTTTAGTTAATTTTTACAGATTTCATAATATATGAGATAGACTCTATTAAAAGAAGATTAGGGTATACAGAATGTCTTTGAGTCATTCACGATGGAAGCTATTCCTTTTATAGCCAGAACCTATTGAAAATGGGGAATCAGGGTTTAATGTTTTTCCTTATTAAATGAGGTCCAGTTCTTTAGACTAAGCTATCATATTTGATTGCCATCATATTCTTACAATATAATATTCCTTTATTTAGATTTATTATGATTATATTAGATTTAGTATGATTATATATTAATTATGTATTATGGATATACTTTCTATTCTTTATATATGGATTTTAGTAGCTTTTGTATGAAGATATCTAAATCATCTATGATGGGTATACCTTAATTTACATTATACTTATTAATTAAATTAATGTATATTATATACTTTACTCTTTTTATATTTAATTTTTTCTTCAACCCCTAGATATTTCCAAAAGTCTATCATAATTTTGATGGATTGTTTTTTTACTAATCAAATTTTATTATTTGTATTGCTTTTGTTTTTTTATTTATTTAATTTTTAATTTTAAAGTTTTTATGTTTTTATTTTATATTGTTTTTGTATGCTATTGACTGAGAAAAGTATAGAAGATACAGTGAATTATATATGGTCTTGAACAAGACAGTTATCTCGAGACTCTATTGAGGCATATTTGTCTATCCATCTGTTTAACTATACGTCTATCAATACATTCGTCCGTCTTATTCTCCGTCAGTTCATTCGTTCTTTATTCCGCCCATCCGTTGGATCTTCTTTTCGTTCGTCCATCCCTCCGTCCGTCAGTTTGTCTTTCGTTCGTTTATACGTTCGTCCGTTCACTCGTCTCTCCGTCCGTTCTTCTGTCCGTCCGTTCGTTCATGCGTCAGTCCATATATCCGTTGGTCCGCTCGTCCATCCGTTCGTCCGTTGGTCCGTTCGTCCGTTCGTCCGTTGGTCCATTCGTATGTCCGTCTGTCCATCCTGTTTTCTGTTCGCCCCTTCGTCTTTTCATCCTTTCGTACGTCAGATTTTTCCGAAATATGAGATCTCGTATAAATTGTCTTACAGTTTAAGATTACCTAAGGTATTTTAGCCAAATTATTCTATATTCTATATTTAGGTATAGATAATCTTTAAATTTGCGTATTCCACGTATCATTCATCGCCGTTAGTTTGCTCTCTTCTTAAATCTGTTACTTTTGTGTGGCATGGATGCCTGCTAATATTAATTAAGAGCTTACTGCATTTGCATTTGCATAGGAAACTTGAGATTGGTAAAGGCACACACACACACACACACACACACACGCACACATATATGTATGCACAACACGCCCACGCACACATTGTGACATCCGCAATGTCACAGTCACAGTCACAGTCACAGTCAGAGGCTGGCGCGGGGTTTGCCACAGACAAACTTCACTTGCAGTTGCAGTTTGCATAGCTGGCAGCTGCGGCTGCAGGGGGCGTGCCCCCCCCCCCCCCCCCCATAGTCCCGCCTCCCCGATTGTTGTCAGCTTAGCAGCGCCATTTTACCATTGTGTTTGCCAGCCTGTCTGTTTGTCTGTCTGTCTGTCTGTCTGTCTGCCTATCTGACTGCCCGTCTGTGTGTCCATTGTCCCTTGTCCGACTGCGTGGATTATTTGCGCAAGTGAATATTAAATTTGAACCACAGCCGAACGCGTCGAGCCGCCAACAACAGCAGCAGCAGCAGCAGCAGCAGCAGCAGCAGCAGTGGCAGTGGCAGCATCAGCATCAGCAGCAGCTTCGTCAGAGAGAGGGACTGTAGGCGATGTGGCTGCTCTGGCCTGCCACGCAAGTTAACTTCCGCTCTTGCGGGCAGTCACAGGAGAGTGTGAGCGAGACCGCGACTGACGGAGTGAGGGAGTGAGAGAGAGTGAGAGAGAGAGAGAGAGAGAGACATTGTGTATTGGGCATTGCATCCAATTATTTGCCAGAAGCCTGCAATTCCGGGCGGGGTTGTCCGATTGTTTATGCTTCTTCGTTTTTTTGTCTTTCCTCTTCTTTTTTTTTTTTGGAGCTACTAATGTAGTGGTGTTGTTTGGCGGTTTCGGGCAGACGGTTGCAGATTATTGTGTTTGCGCGCTCTCGTTTCTTTTTTTTTCTTATTTAATTTCACACTCAATAAAAATATAAAATATAAAAGGCACTCTTTACAAATTTTACAACTTATAGCTTAAAAGTCGAACATGAAATGCATGAAAATGTCTTTTTGGATCTGTGAGCTCCATTAGCTTGTGGTTATTAAGGAATTATGCAAATTTGTTAATAATTATTTACAATTGAATTGGAAAAAACGTATATTGTGTAGGGTTTATTAGTGTTTTGGATATTTATTTTAGTATATTAGGATATTTATTTAGTATTTTATTTTAGAGAGAGAGAGAGAGGGAGAGAGATGGAAGAGAGAGAGAAAGAGAGAGAGGGAGACAGAGAGAAAAAGAAAGTGATGACAAGAAAGAGACAGAGATATATTACATCGAAAGAGAAAGAAACAGAGGGAGGGTGAACCAGTAGTCAAATAAAGCAGTGCAATACTTTTTTTTTTTTTAATTTTACATTTATGAAAAGCTTTTGAGATAAGAGACTGGCAACTTGGAGTATTATTATTTCTATAGATATTCAAACAAATTTGCTATCTTTCAAAAACTCAGAGCATGATGTGGACTACGTCTATATTAACTTAAGTTTGTTCAGCTTTGGAGTACTTTCTCATGTACTTTTGAAGAGAAAGTTTGGAATATAGGTTACTTTAAGAAAAGTAAAGCTACATCGAGAGTCAGTTTGATTTTAGTAAATGAGCTAAAATACTGTTATTAGCAGCATCATAAACTAAAATGTTAACGAAATGCTTTCCATACTTTCATTAGCAACAACATAAACTAAAATGTTAACGACATGTTAACCACAAAATTTGCTGAGAATTTTAGTTGCTCAATAATTAAATGTGGGAAGAAGGATTATAAATATTTTTATTATGATTTAATTTCTAACTAAATGTATTATCATATTACAATCAGCATAAGCGGAAGGTTTGTCATACAAAATCACTAAAAAGTTCGATATCTTTTATCTACTGCCAAGCATATCTGATGTAAGTATTTGATTCTAGTGACACTTAACAAGTGATTGATATAAATATATAGATATACATACATATATAGTGCAGAGTTGGAAGCTGTACGTAATATGGAACAAATATAAATGTTCAACTTTGTGACATATGTTAATTGATATGTCGCATATTGAATTGCCGTTTAAACAAGGATTAAACAAGTATTTATGTATTTGCATGTTGGCTTAATTAAAATGCAACAGTTTATAGATACACTTTATATATATATATATATATTTGCTATTTACTCAAAATTCATATTAATTTGACTGTTGTGTAAGTAGAACGCATAATGCGGCAAAGGCATAAACTTATAAATATTTATGTGTATCCGGGCCAAAGTGAAATGGCGGGGTGTCGACTTAGGGTGAATGAACACAAACAACAATATCAACAACAGCAACTATATCGAGTGGTAAACATTGAGTGGTCACTGGCACAAATGCACATATGTGTGTGTGTGTGTGTGTGTGTACTCATGTGTGTGTGTGTTTGTATGTAAAGCAGATTCGTAAGTGAGAGACACATACAGAGTGTCCTGGCATCCGTTTGCTCGTCGTGCCAGATTCGCGACTAAAGTAAATAAAAGGCAGCCTCTGCTCGCTGCTCGCTGCTGGCTGCTGGCTGCTGGCTGCTACTGTTATCTTTTTTGGAAAATCGCTAACAATAAATAATTTATGTGCTGGGCAAATGATAATGAAAAAACCACCCCGTGCATGGCCAATGGGTCGACTGATGCGCGACTGATGCTTCTCAGCAACAACAGCCCCCTGTGATTCCAGGGCCAGCCCCAGCCCCAGCCCCTGCCCAGCCCCTGGTGGCACTTGGCTTGGCCCGGCTCGGTCCGGGGTTGCAGTCGGTCGCGTTTTTCGCATTTTCGAAATGGACTGTTTAAGGCGATTTTCCCAGGGCGGCAGCGGCCAGTTGAGTGGCATTGAAATCAAAATCCAAATCGTACAACCACTTCAAACACACAGCCATGCCCACCATGGAAGGGGGTTGCACAACCGAGGAGGGGATGGGAGTGAGGTAGGGAGGTAGTTGGGCTTACGAGATCGTATGCATGGTGAGGTGGGCACATACACACATTATCAGGCATATGCAGACAGTCGAGCAGAATAAGGACTCGCTGCGTTCGACTTATGATGTATTTTTCCGGGGATCGGCCCCCTGGCGAGCATTAGATAACCAAACAATGGCGGCACACACACACACACACACACACAGAGTCATGCACTCACACACACACACATACACATTCAGCTGTGACTCTGGAGATGCAAATATAGAGTGGCCGCATGTAAGCCAAGCCTCTGCAAAGGCACTGGCTCTGGATATGGCGTTAAGCGCTGCGAGTGCTCTGAGTGCCATCATTAAAATGCGTGCGGGGCGAGCCTTTGGCGGCCATTGCCTGAATGTATGTCAAGGATGGATTTGAATTTGAATTTGAATTTGAACTGGAAGTGGGAGTTCCTATAAAAAAGTTATGATAAATTGGAACTGAAATGTGCTTGTAGTAATAAAGAAAGTGTAAGTTTATAAATAATGAAGGATATAGATAAGTCTGGTAGACTACAGTATAACTAGGAAAATATGTCATGTAAGAGGAACTATTATGAGCTATTTAAGTTGATTCTTGTACTAGAAAAGGGCCTATTGATTTTGCTTAATAGACAAATTGTTACTAAAATTAGTATACAATTATCATTCAGACTTAAAATACGAACTATAAATGTTCTCTTGAGTAAACACTTCTCTTACAATGATAAGATAAAAATGTCGGAAATAAATCATATTATATGATTCATATGTATAGAATTTCCTCAGTATATCATCTTTTTTTTAAATATTAATATTAAAATATTGTAAATAATTTTGTGAAAAAAAATTATATATATAATTATATATATAGTAGACATAGGCTATGTCTACTATATACAGATTTTAATGTCTTTAGACCATTTATTATGCGATATCGAGAGCTTATATTATATGACATAAAATCTATGGACCAATTTAAAGTCAAGGCAGCACAACAGAGATATTAAATATACATAAATTTCAGGCTGTGATCAGGCTAAGAAATTGTTATCAATATTAAATTAAATATGCATAAATATACTGATTGTCAAAGGTATTTATTCATATTTTCATCAAACTTCCACCTGCTCTGCAAAGGGTTCATTTAGTTGCCTTTGGCATTTGTTGTGGGCTGCACATGCACAGAGCAAATTACAGAATCATTCAAACAATTTGACTTTATCATCAATAAATTAATTGAAAATTAAGTAAGCAAGCGTATATTAAATTTGTTGAAATGTAAAGAGAGATGAAAGTAAATAAATAGGCAAAATATACATAGCATAAGTAAGCGTATGAAATATATATACATGTAATTATATAAATATATAATTATATTCAGAATACATAAAAAAAATTATAAAATAAAATATTAATAAAAATAATATAAATATTATATATTAAATAATATAAATATCACAATTTATAAAATATACTATGTACAATATAAAATAGAAAATTATATAGTTGCTGATAATTGCATATTTTTATCAGCAAATTAATGAGTTTGATTGCTTAGTTCAATTTCATATGTTAAAAGATAAATATAAATATAAAAGTTAGATATACATATATATCAAGACATACGCATATGTATATGTATGCCTTTTGGCAAAACAAAAAAAAAATTGATGTCAGGCTTGGCTTTAATTAATCTATTTTATTATATCTTATTACCAAAACAATATTTTTAAAAATAATTGTTGTATATTTTATTAAAAGATATTTACTATATATATATATCTGTAAAATATAAATAATATTTATAATTTTGATCATGTAAGAAAATTCTAATCGGGCGTAACCGATAGCGGAATACTCATTCATCGTCCAATGCTGCCAGATCAAATTTCGGATTTGCCACGCCCCCATTTGGTATATATATATGTATATATTCTTTTTGTACATATCAAAATACAGTTTTTTCCGTATTTGCCACGCCTCTAGGGGGCGGATCGGGAAAATTTTGACATTTAGTAGTTCTAAAATATACACGAGTATATTTTCAAAATTACATGTCTTTTGCTTCAATAGCGTCGAAATGGTTCGCGTTCTTGTAGAGAGGCTGACGGACAGTACAAAAACCAATATACCCCCTTCACTTTCGTAAATGAGCATATATATGATTTAAAATACATTTACATTGAATGACAAAAACAGTGAGCTGATTAGCTTCATTTAGAAGGCGGAGAATGTGCTTATATTTATTTATAGAGTATATTTCTATTACAAAGAACTTATACATTTATATATAGTTGAATATGCTATTATATTTTATTTATTATTTATATATAGTAGAATATGCTATTAGTATTTATTCTATATGCTTATGTCTCTCACTCTCAATATAAAACACTCCTTTTCATTTTGTATTCAAGTCATCTAACGAATTGCAGTTTTTCTTCAAGCTCTGATGCCCACTTTACCTCTTATCAACTGCATTTGTTGTTTAGGCTACTGCAACGCAGCAACAACAACAACAACTGCAACATCATCAATATAAATAACAAAATTAGATTAAAATATATATACTATATATATAAATATATATATATTACACAATTGCCTAGGCAAAGCAATTGGCAAAACAATTGCCGTATCGGGCAATCGTTGTTTTGTTTTCTGTTTTCAGTTGTTGTTTTTGTTTTGGCAAAAGAGGCCTGTCAATTGTTTGCAATCATCAAGCCGGCTAGAAATTTCTAGCGCAGCACTATTAAAACGCAAGCAACAACAACTAAGTATAATCAAAATAAAATAAAACAAAGAAGCGAAAAAAAAAAAAAAAAAAAAACAAAAAATGGGAATCAAGCAAAATGTACTTCCAATGGGGCCATAAAATTCTGACAATTTTCTGACAGCAAACATGCCAACACTCAAAAATCGTAATATACATGGGGAGTGGGGAAGGGGGCGTGGCTGGCATGGGTGGCCGTGGGGCGGACTATTGTTCAGTGCTTTCACTCGACTGTTGGAGTTGGAGCTGGAGTTGCGGTGTGGCATGTTAAATATACGTCACAGCTAAAACGAGCACATGTCTAGCGCCAAAAAGTTTCAAGGATATAACCAAACGCCAACAGCAAAACAACAACAACAACAACAATAACAACAGCAACAACAATGCACGCTAAGTTGTTGGCGGCATCGAAAATTAGCCAGTGGCATCAAGGGGTTGCCAACCCAGGCAGGCAGCCGTTGTCCTTGCCTTGGATCCTTGTCGTTCGCTCGTTCGTTTTGTCTCCTGGCCTCCTGGTCTGCTGGTCTGCCGGTCTACTCATATTTCAAAAGTGAACACACTGACACGACGACATTTTACTGGCACAAAGGACACTTATTGTTATTAGCACATTCGGGGGCTAAAGCGCAACGCTCGCATCGTTGTCCGGCCCAGCCATTGTCCTTTGGCCACTGGCTACCACATTCACAGCTGGCCGCTCTGGCTCCTGGTTACCAACAACGTGTTAACCTTTTGCCGCGCGCACATTTCAAAAGCCAATTACATGCGCTCTTAAGCGTGTAAAGTTTTGTAATATGATTTGTGTTTGGCCTCTTTTTTGGGGTATCTCCAGTATCCTTTGCCGTCCTGTCCTGTCCTGTCCCGCTCCATCCCATCCAGTCCTGTCCCGTCTCGTACCGTCCTGTCGCTACCTGTCGACCTGGCTGTCTGCCTGCCTGCCTGCCATTTTTATGACGATGTCCTGCCAAAAAGCATGCATAATATTCTAAAGCTTAACATAACAGTTATGCTCTGAGTGTGTGTGTGTGTGTGATTGTAACTTTGGTCTACTCCAAGGGTTGCTCTGCACTTGAGTTGGTATAAGAATATACGAATGCGTAAATATTAGTGGATATATGTATATGTATTTATATATATAGATAAAGATATCATATCAGTAGAGCTCAGTTTACAAATTGTCAGCAGATTGTTCAGATAGCTCCATCAATAAGCAGATCTTCTACAATGCTTATAACGTTCCTAGATCTTATTTAGTATAGTATAGTACAGATCTTATATAGTTTACCTTACGTATATCTTGCATATATTTTATAGATCCTGTATAGATATATCTTTATAGAAGATCAGCACCCAGATAATTGCAAAGCTTGATGATTTTATGATTTTAACTACATATATACTATATTAGAATTTTCTATTCATTCATTTGTTAAAATGTACGAGTTTACATATATTCGATTTTAAATTTTATTTTTTATCATTATTCAATTAGTTAAATTTGAATGACATGTTAACCAATGTTGGACCATATTCTTCAAACATATCTTTCGCCGTCTGCCGCAGTTCCCGCTTCGTCTTAACTATAGACTGGCGGTAATCATCCACACGCGACTCCAGGAACTTATTGATTGCAGTCACCGCCTTGATCACGTTCGGCTCGTCCGGAAAACACGTCAAGGCGTTTTGGAACATTTTTCGCAGCTTCTCAATGAACTGCTCAAAGTTATTGAACTCGTTGTTTTCGATCTTCTTCCGCAATATTCCCCATTCGAGTTTCTCCTCGCCATCATGGTCATAGTGCATGTTGTGGCCATACTCGCGCCACAGATCGCAGCGGTTGAAGGGCCAGTTTATCAGGGCACGACTGCGACTGGTGAGGCACTCGAGCAGCCGTAGCGAGTGGTTCTTGTCCACGAGGTAGTCGGGCTGAAACCCAGTCTCAGACTCGAGCTGAGTTTTGACCTCTGTGGAAAAGTCAGCACCTGCCACCCTAGCTGCCTTGCCCACGGCTGGCTCAGTATTGTCTGGGCATGGTTGGAGCTGCGGCACTGACTTCGCCTTGTGCTTCCACGTCATCGCTTCGGGAATCAGCTTCATCTCTTGCCTCATGTCTCATGTATAACGTTTCTTGCTTGAGCTAGTCTTGGCCTAAAACTAGAGATTGAAAGTCTATAAATTCAATAAATTAATTAATGCTCTCTATATACTTATAAAACATTATATATACTCTCTCTCTCTCTATCTATCTCTTTCATTCTCGCTTATCTAACACACTTACTCTTCATAATTTATAATTTATATAGAAATATCAAAATTTCATTTGCTCAGCCATTGAAAACTGCATCTCTGCTTATCGGTCAAGATGTTAGAACCAATGTGAGTAGGCGTGGCTGGAGCCTTCAACGTGAGACCTGCTAATGTCAGTGTTTGTCAATTTGTTTCAGTTATATTTCATCGGCATACAGATCGGGTTACAAGCACGCTTCAAACTTTTAGAAATTCGCTTGGCGCTCGCAAAACTTTTCCGTTTCGGTTTTAAAATTCAAAACGCCCACAAAATAGCAATGGCGTCGAATAGCAACAATAGCAACAACAACAGCAACAACGACACTAGCTACAACGACAACAACACTTACACCAATAACAGCAGCAACAACACCAGCCACACTTACCACAGCAACAACAACAACAACAGTCATCCACACACCCACACCCACACACACAGCAACAACAACAACAACAGCAATAGCTACAATTACAGCCACATTTCGATCAACCGACGCCGCCGCCACAGACAAAACATTTTTGACTATATGCAACGCATGGAGATGCCGATGATGTTGCCGTTGACGATGCCGATGCCACAGCCGATGCCAATGCCAGTTACAATGCCAATGACAATGCCAATGCCAATGCCAATGCCGATGCCAATGCCGATGCCAATGACGATGCCAATGACGAACCCCTTGCTCACCCAAATGGAGCGATATGCGAGACAGACAGCGCCGCCGCCTGGCGACAGACGGCACCTGGCCGGCGGCTTGGGTGGGATGGGCAACGAGGGCCAGGCTGGCGATGTTGGCAATATTGGCGATAATAATCATGTGGTGGGCATACCCACGGTTGCCCCAGCCAATCATATGGCCCATATGGGCGGCGGCGATGCAGAGATCATCATTGGGGCACCATTGGCGCCCCAACATCGTGGCGCCGGCGATGGCGTGCAGGGGGAGGCGGCACAGCCGCAACCACAGCGAGTGATCCAGCCACCCAGACGGGAGACTCTCGAGCAGCGTCGCGAGCGCAGTGTTCAGCAGATATTGCGGCTATGCGACTTCATACAGCAGCAGCTGGCGACCATTGCCGCCCAGATCGATGCCTACGAGAGGAAGCTGGCCCAGCACAATGCCCAGTCACCGTCGCCCCCGGAGCCCGACGGCGATGTCATATAGACGAAGATGAGCTTGCATACCGTGCTGCCGCTCTTGGGGATGCTGGAGGAGATGGGCGCTGGATCTGCAAGAGTTGGAGGAGCTGCGTTGCTGACGCTCAGTACTCTGATCTCGGTTTCCTTATTCGCACAAAATTCGCTAATTGTTGGCGTGTTTCATTTTGTTTGCATTTTTTAATCAACAATTCCTTTTCCAATCCAAAATTGCCTTCGAGTGCACGTGTTATCGTTGGACGCACAATTGAAGCAAGTAAAATGTATGCGCTCCAAGAAATCCAACCGACTTTTATTTACACACGAACTCCTCAGAGATGGAGCTGCTCTCAGTGCTTCAGCTTGTGTTTAGCAATATCTCTCTTTAGGTGAAAAAACAAAGAGTGTAAAGCTAGAAGAAGAAGAATTGAATGCAATCATAATATCTTTATCATTGGATTAGCTCAAATGTCTGTTTTGGACTATATCCTTAAATCATGATAAGTTCATTAAATCATTATTTAGTCAGGATAATTCTAACTAAAAAGTATCTATATCATTTATATGATTTATCATATATATAATTTTTATAACTTTTAAATTATATTATTTTATTTATAAAAAATTAATTGATAGCATATAAACAGCCTGGAATCCGATGGGAACATCTAATGCATTAAGTGCATAAAGCTAAATATCAGCCAATCAAATGCATCTTTTTTTTCAATTAAAGTTAGTAAGATTAATAACTGGCATAACTGTTGTGGTATTAACTTTATAGAATATATTTAAATAGAGCTTAAAAGAATTTAATAAAACAAGTTGGATTATAATTTTGCAATGTTAGTAGATTTGCTTTTGTTTAGCTTAAGACAGATAGCAAATAAAATATGGATTTAAAAAGATATATATATATATATATATATATATATATATTTATATTTAATATTAAGTGTTTATCTATTAGATAGATAACAGATACATTAGATAATTAATAAAATTAAATAATATCTAACTTTTACAATATTATATATATTATATATTATTATAAAAAAATATATTATTATTATTATAATACTATTATTATTATAATATTATATTATATTTTTGTAAAGTCTATTATATTCATTTTATTGTATATACTTTTTTACAAATCTACTTTGATTAAATTTTTTGTTTTATTTCTTCCTAAAAAAAATATAAATATTTTATATTATTTCATTACTAAATCTGTTAATATATTTAATTTTTTTTATATATTTTTTTCTTTATACTTTTTAATGCGCTCATATTATATATAATTTTATATGATTTAATTAAAAAAAAAAATTTTTTTAGAAATAATATTATTATTTATAAACAAGTTAGTTAGTTACTAGTCAAGACGAGGAGATCCCCTGAACCCTTCAAACATCTCATATTCCTATCACTCTACGCCTATTTTATGCACACATACACAGACACATAACGCGCTTAAGCAAGTGCTCTGCTAACTGCGCAGTTGAAGCAGCTACTGAGCTTGGGCTGCAATGTGGGTGATACAATGAGAAGTTATTTGTTGAAACCCCCCTTTAGTAATAGATAATCTTCATCAAACTTTCAGAACGTGATAATAACATTCAAATGTATGTTTTTGCCAAGGCACAAGTCTCTACTATTTTTTGGGGTGAAGGGGGCGTGGTATCCAAATTCCATGAATTAGAAAATCTATGTATTAGTCACATTGATCTATACACTGAATCTTAAGTCTCTATGTCAAACAGTATTCAAATTAAACTTAAAAAACGAAATCAAATTATCAATTATTGTGGATAAAAAAGATAAGAATATGATAAATTCGAACAGCGTATACACGAGTATACATGTAAAAGTCCCTAGTTTTTATACCTTCTGACACCTTGGCGTTCGTACAGACGGACGAACGGACAGAACTAGATCAACTCAGCTCGTCGTCCTGTTCAAAAGTATATATTCTTTATGGGGTCGCCACGCTTTCTTCTGCCTATACATTTTCACCCAATTATCATATCCTGATTTCCCACTTTCAATTGATTCAGGGTGCTTAAATATTTGAGCATTAGGATTCATGACTTTAAAAAATGTGAATTTTGTACTTGTTAAGCTGCTAAAGTTGTTGATCCTTAGCTTAAGATGTGTATAGCTTTTCAACTGTACCCATATTTTTTACACCGATTATACATTTCTTCAAAACTAAATAAAGAAAAAAATTTTAAAAAAATTGTATTTCTATTAATTATTAATATTAACATTTTTTATAAATATAATTTTTAATATTTGTGAACATTTAAATGATTTAAGCAGTTAAAAATTAAAAAACTTAAAAGATTAATCACAAAAAATAAATAAATATTTTAATGAATTAAATATTATATTATATTATATTAAAAACAATTCAATAAAAAATGTACATGTATTATATTAAATTGAATACTATAGTATATTGAGATATAAATTGTTTAAATCAATAAGATCAGAGCGTTGAGTGTGAAGTTAAAAGATTATTTTATCAACTGTCATCCATCAAAGCTTTTGTGTTTTATTAAAATTTGACGAAGTTACACTGTCTTTCGTAAAAATGTATCAGGGGTACGGTGATTTTAGTTGCCCAGTGTATGTTTGTATGATGCGCCAAGTTTCGAGTGAAGATGACAACTCTTATTGTCTATAGATGAGAATGTGTGTGATTATTATTATCGAGTATATCGATTGGGAACATAAGAGTGGTGCCAGATTGCCACACAATTTTTATTTCAAAATAAATCCTGAAGTTTTCCGAACTTAGTTAACTTAGCAGTTTATGTCAGTCGAGAGCAAATGCTGAGCTGGCCTTAGTTTGATCTGACATTCGATTTTCATTCGTCTAGTGATTCAGAACTGTGTAAATTGTAAGTTTTTTTTTTTTTGGAAAATTTATATAATTTATCTAACTTTATTTACTGAATTTGCGGTATTTGATATCATTCACAGAACTAAAAGATGAATTCGAAGATGGCGCAACCACTTGAAGGGGACGTACCGCCTCGGTTCGAGCCGCGCCTTCAGCCGGTGAATGGGATTGTTCAGCCGCCCGTGATGCCGCCTCCGGGTAGAATGGGCCGGCGCACCAACGTGCTGGAGAATATGAAGTCGGTGGTGAGGTATCTGTGGAAGAGCCGCTGGTCGCGGTTTTTTAGGTATCCCGTCGATGCAATTACTCTCGGTATTCCTGACTACCACATCAAGATCCTGTATCCCATTGACCTGAACACAATTCGAGAGCGCCTGAACAACAACTATTATTGGGGGGCGGATGAGGCGATCGCCGACGTCGAGCGGATGTTGGACAACTGCGCTCGCTTTTTTTCTGAGGGCACCAAGGTGCACGACGAGGGCAAGGAGCTGCGCGAACTCTTCCGCTTTGGTGTCGCCATGCTCGACTTGAGCAACGAGAGGGAGCTGACTGACGGAGCGATGCCCCGGAAGCGCAAGAGGCAGTCAGAGCCGCAGCCCCAACCGCGCTCAAAGCATACGGGTCCAGTTGTAGCCAGGAAAGCTAAGGCAGCTGAGGCAGCTAAGAAAGGTAAGGAAGCTAAGGCAGCTGAGGCAGCTGAGGCAGATGCTGACGTTCCCACTGAGCCAAAAACTAAGCTCGACATTTCGCCTGACGTACTGATTGGGTGGGAGAACTTTTTGGTGGAAAAGAACCACTCGCTACATCTGCTCGAGTGCCTCACCAGTCGCAATCGTGCCCTGATAAACTGGCCCTTCAACCGCTGCGATCTGTGGCGCGAGTATGGCCACAACATGCACTATGACCATGATGGCGAGGAGAAACTCGAATGGGGAATATTGCGGAAGAAGATCGAAAACAACGAGCTCAAAAACTTTGAGCAGTTCATTGAGAAGCTGCGGAAAATGTTCCAAAACGCCTTGACGTGTTTTCCGGACGAACCGAACGTGATCAAGGCGGTGACTGCAATCAATAAGTTCCTGGATTCGCGTGTGGATGATTACCGCCAGTCTATAGTTAAGACGAAGCAGGAACTGCGGCAGACGGCGAAAGATATGATGAAAGAATATACTACGTTATTTGCTAACATGAAACTTGAATAAATGATTGAATAGAATATAGAGAATATATGAAGGTAAAAATTGTATAGTTAAAATGATCGAGTTGTGCGATTGTTTGGGTGTTCATCATCTTTACAGATAGATTCATAAAGTGTATACAGGATCTATAAGATATACTAGATACGTTCTTGGGAACTTTAGAAAAATGAAAGTGAGGAAATCTATATTCACTTTAAAATATATAGGTAAGCTCTAGTCGAAACTGCCCGACTACGAAGTCCCCTGAACCCTTCGAGGAACTGATATTTCAATATTTGCTCGCTTATCTTCTGCATACGCAAGAAACAGTTCCTGGACACACACACACACATACACACACACGCACACATAAGCACGCATGGGCTGCAGTGTGGGTTTACTTGATGGGAACTTAATTGCTTAATAACTTTGCTTGTAGATAGGCTATCTTCATCAAACTACCAGAGCGTGATAATTACATAAGAATTGCCAAATCATGGGTCACTAGCATTTAAAATACGCTTTTTGTTAACTTTGTGGAAGGGTTTGGATTTGGGAGTCGGGGTGGAAATAAATAAAACTGAAGTTCTATAAAATGCACATTAGTTTATATTTAAAATATGGAGATTTTAGCTTTAAAGATGTATGAGAATTACATTTGTTACAGATTATTGATAATGTTTTTAGTCGATTATAATAAATGAGAGTAGTTATAGATTTCTACAATTAAAAAATATGCACGTGCTATACATAGTGATGGCAGAAAATATACATTAATCGATTATTGAATCATATGATTAAATTTAGCTGGGCGATTATAAATCGAAATTAATCGAACAAAAGTGGAAATAATCGATTAATCAAATGATTTTTTATTTGTATAGAAAAGTAGAAATTATGTTTATTATTTATTTAGTATTTTATTAGGCCTAGCAAAAAGTAACAAATACATTAATTATTATTTGTTATTGAGTATTGAATTGAGGAACAGTAGCTCAGACAGGTGCTCAGTGGTTAACCTGTTCCTCTTTTCGGTAAGTGTAGCAGCTGCCTTAGAAAAAAGACGTTCTGCTGGTACAGAAGTGCCAATCAGAAAGCAATAGCGACAAGCTATGATATATAGTTGGGGGTATACAGTACTCATCTCCTCCCAGGCATCGACTACATTGCGTTTAAGCTCCAAAACAGGAGCATTTAAGAAGAAACTAAGTTCGTCCTGAATTTGATAAGGGTCGTCTTTTTTACGGCGTTTGTGTACCAACGACTTGTGGTGGGCCCAAAAGTCAAATTCAATTTCTCCAGTAGATGAACCGTCACTAATGCTTCCTTGACTTTCATTTTTATCTGAAAGTTCTGCCATTTCCATTCGTATCTGCTTCATAACTGAATCCAAAGCTATCGGGTCCTGAAAATGAATTTTCTTGAAGCGCGGATCCAGCAATGTAGATGCAGCCAATAAAAACGACTGCTCTATCGCTCCAAATCTGCGATCGAACTGTTCCAAAATAGCTACTTTGAGCTTTTTTCCCGTGGGTGACTTACAAATTACCTTCATTATTTGCTGGCGTCCACAATGCGCGATAGGTATAACAAGGCTCAAAGTAGCATATTTTTCCCCACTTATTTGTGTAGTCATTGCTTCCAATGGCTTCAGCAAAGCAATAATTTCAATCATATCGTCTTTATCTTTGGTGGATATCATTTGTGGGGCATCCGAAAAGTTTAAAACCACTTGGCCGATGTACGAAATTAAATTAATGAATCTCTGCAGCATATAGAATGTTGAATTCCACCTGGTTTTCACGTCTAAAATCACTTTTAAGACGTTACCCTCCGAGGCGCCAGCAGAAACCTGCAGCTGTTGCAAATTTTCTTTGGATTTCCCGCTGCGTTTAAGCCAAACTACTATACTGCGGCATTTGGCAACTAACCCTGATACTTCCTTAATTTCCAAGGCATTACTGCACACTAAGTTCAGAGTGTGCGCAAAGCATGGAATATGGTGCGACTTTCCGAAGCTTTGGTGTATTGCTTTTACGATGTTTGCGCCATTATCCGTCACCACTGCAGTAACTTTCTCCTTAGAAATGGAAAACTTGTCCAGCGTCGTTAACAAGACTTCAGATATGTGCGCAGCAGTATGGGCTTCTATTAGTTTAAACACTCCAATCGTTGCATAGATTTGCTTCTTTTCAAATAAGCCATGAAGTGTTATTCCAATCACACCCGTCATATTTATGTCAGTCCAAATATCCGTAGTCAGCGATATACATGAAAGCTGACATACCATGCGCTTGAAATTTTCGAGCTCCACTTTATACTTTTTTATAATTTCCGCCTTGATTGTGTTCCTAGCTGGAACTTTGTATAAGGGATGATGCTCCTTCATCAGTTTTAAAAATCCTTTTCCTAAATTTATATTCAATATTACATTAATATACATATTGTCTTAATATACATATTTTATAAAACATTACCCTCCACGTGTGAAAATGGCAAGTTATCCATGACAATCATCTCCACTATTGACTTTGTCATCTTGGTATGTTTGGAGCCACCCGAAGCAAAGCTATGCACATTTGAAAAGGCTTCAGTAATGTGTTGCTGTTTTTCAACTGGCTTTGATTGTCGGCTTGTGCTAGCCACTTCCATGTTCAAAAAAGCATCGGTAATGTGTTGCTGCTTTTTAGCTGGTTTTGATTGTTGGCTTGTGCTAGCCACTGCCATGCTCTCCTCCTCACGTTCAAAATTTTCATTGGGTGTCTAAAGAAACAAATCTAAATAAAGTTCTGCTTATTACAAGTAAAGTTTAAAGCTTACCTTGAGAGACGCGAACTCGTTGATATGCTTCAGCTTTACATGCTGAAGCATGTTGGTTGTGTTTTTGCAAAATTTTAATTGTTTTTCACATAATCGGCACTGCACTTCTGCATCACTTGTTTTGGAAAAATATTTCCACACTTTACTAGTTGTTGGTGCCATTATAAACATAAAAGTTTTGTTTTTTTCCCTCTTCCAACTTATGATATGCGCGCTAAAGTTGCTTCTTAGTGATGCGATTATTTGAGCAATTAATCGATTAATGTTTCAATTAATTGAACCCCGTTTTGCGATACAATTGAATCGCAATTCGAAGCAAAATAATCGATTAATGGACATCATATGATTAATCGTGCCATCACTAGCTATACACGGACCTAGGCTTCAAGCCTTTGATCGACGCGTTCACACATACAGACAGACAGAAAGATAGACGGACAGGGCTAAATCGACTCAGCTCGTCGCCCTGATCAGTATATATATATATATATGCTTTATGGGGTTTGCCACGCTTCCTTCTACAATTCCTTCCAATTCTACATTATTTATCTGAAGTTTACTAAGTTACATACACTATTTGTAGAATTGTAAAACAAAAGTTAAATAAATAGTGAAAAGTTCTTAAAGATGAGTTCGTTTTTGGCAGCTGAATTGACAGCTGAGTTTCGGGCCGTCGTCCTTGCGTCGAAATGCACAGAAAACTGCTTGAGGTTCCGTGGTTCAATTAGAGGCTTTCGCAGAGTTGTTTACCCATGCAGCGCTTATGCAAAGCTCACTCAATACTTTTGCCTAAACACACCCCCAAAGCACTCCCCAACCGTGTCGTGCAAAATGCTCAAATTTTCAAGTGTGCTAAAGAAATGACATGCAAATTAGTTTTGTTCGAATGACTGACAAGTTGTAAAAGCGCATTGGTGGGCGGGGAAAGTACGGGGAAGAGAGTTCAGAGCGTGGGTTGTGCAGTGTAGTGCAGTGTAGTGTAGTGCAGTTGACCGAAAATTTCCAATGAAATAAGGGTTGCCGTCGCCTCGCTCGCTGCTTAGGAGCCGCAAAACCCGCTTGAAAGGGGCCATAAAGGCTGAGGATGAGGCTGAGGATGAGGATGAGGATGAGGGCAAAGCAATCACCGTTTGCTCTGGCCACACAATGCGCCGACTGCATAAATAAACAGCAAACAACAGGAGCGGCAGCAGCGAAAAGGATACATAGAGTTTATGAGTGCTCAGCTCAGCTCACTCCTTTTAACTCTTTCGGCGCGCTGCGAGGCTGCGAGGCTGCGAGGCTGCGTCGCTGCTTTTGGCAATTGACATTGATCTGAGGGCCATGGAAATGGGCCATAAACCTTTGACCCGGTTACCATATTGTTTGGCTGACCAAAACTCCGTGCACAATGCATCCGCCAGCTACCTGAATTGGCTAACCCGTTTTTCTATTTTTTTTTCGTCCTTCGACTATGTCCTGTTGCTGCTGCTGCTGCTGCTGCCGCGCAGCTGGTGAGCATTTAATTAGCTGCAAATTAGTTGAAGCGCTCAGCATCAGTTTAGCTTGGCCTGCCACGCCCACCAGCAAAGAAGACGCGCCCTCGCCAAATATTTGACAATTTAATTAGTCTAAAATGGGGATTATCTTAGTATATGTGCGGGCGGCATGTGTGTGTGTGTGCGTGTGTGTGTGTGGGCGTGTGTGTGGGCGTGTGTGTATTGCACGCATTAACAGCGCATTAGGCAAAAGGGTTTTTGGGTGCGTCTTTATGCCGCTGCTGTTGATGTTGCTTACTCTACTGCTGTGGCAGCAGCAGCAGCAGCTTGTGGTCGCCGTTGCCGCATCAGCGATAGCACTTGATCCTTTGATCCTGTTTTGGGGCCGTCGAGGGAGTTTCCAGCTAGTGTGAGTGTAAGCAAATTTTTAATTAAATTGCTGCTGCAGCTCATTTAGCTTATGGCCTTTGGCCTTTGACCTTTGCTTCGCCTTGCTTTTTTGCCTTTGCTTGGTGCTCTTTGGTTGGAACCCGATGCGCCGTGGCCAAAATTTAATTAGCTTAGATTGGGCCACAGTCCGAAAAAATCCTTTGACAACGACCAAACATGTGCGCTGCATGTAGCGCCATTATTAACAACACTCCGACACAAACACACACTCACACTTCCACACACACACTCACACATACACTGACTATGTGTCTAATCCCCATAACCCTTGCCGAGGGCCACCCACGCCCACTTCCTGCTGCCCGCTGCGCACAACGTTCGACGCTGGCACAACACATAAACATTTAAAGGAGCCAGCTTGCAGCGACTCGACTTGGGGCTTGGGGCTTGGGCTTGGGGCTTGGGGCTTGGGGCCGACGACAACTCTTGCTGGGCTTCAGACAATTGCGACGCTCAAGCTTAGCTAACTAAAAACAAAATCCAATAATTGAAAATCCGCTTTCAACGAATCAAGTGACAAGAGTGTGCGAGCTCAAAGCAATTCGCATGCACAGAGCCATCCAAAATGCATTACATTTAACAACAATAATGAAGGGAGGCTTCTACAGGCAGGCTGCAAACTAGCTGAAATTTGCATATGTGCATTCAAAATACACTGAGACTGAGGCAATATGCCAGCCTCAAAAATACTCTAGTGCCATGCAGTGCAACCAGCTTTGATATGAGCAACAATAGAGAGCTCTGGGCCTATGCCCAGATTGAGAAAACGTCTTTGTAGAGCTGTAGAAGCATTTAAAGACATGCATTTTGAAAGCTTATTGGAGAAAATTTGCTTATGAATTTTAATTATAAATTAAAATTAATCAAAAATTAAATTAATTGTAAATTGAAATTAGGATATATGATTAAAATTATTCAATTGAATTATTTCTTTGCTAAGTCTAATTTAATATTAATAAAACAAAAATTTTCAAAAACAATTTCAATCAATTTTTAATAAACTGTAATATACAATATATTTGTAATACATGTAATACATGTACAAATATATATTTGATAATATAAATTGTATTACATTACACGAATAAAATATAATTTTTTTTAAGTTTTGGATTTGGTCACAAAATTGTTACAATATACAAAATATAAGCAATATATAAATAAAAAAAAATTAAAAATAATGCAAATTTAATAAAATAAAAAAATAGTTTAATAATAAAATATTACTATAAGGTAAAATATCAATTATATATAAATTTACTTAAATGTCTTCATTTATTAATAAAACTATTAACTTTTTAATAAAAATAAATAAAAAATGGAAATTAATTTATTAAAGTAATAATATAATATTACTATTGTATAAAAAATACTTATAAAAAATTATATTTTTCTGAAATGTTTTTATTTTCTCATAAAATTATTATATTTCTTATGTTATAAAAGCACTTTTTAAGCTTTTTCTGTCTTGGTAGGCCCGACTTGCTTCATCCTTGGATTCGTCCTCGTTCCTCAACTAATTCTTAAGAAAAAATTAATAATATTTGAAGTGCTTTCTGATATATTTACTTAATTCACTCTTAACTCTTAATGGTTTTTGCACAAATACTTATTTTCTAAGAATGAAAAACATTGTTAATTATTAAATTAATTGCTAATAATTATTGAAGTACTTTAAGGAATTTCTTAGTGGCATTAGGGCTATAAGGGGCTATTAGGGCTATTTTAAATGCACATATACTTACTAAATTCAAGTTAATTCCCAACATTTAAGTTTTTATCTCTCATTGATTCTTTCTCAAGACATTACCTTGCTCAATATCAATTCCATTTAACTCCATGAAGCTGTCACATACATTATCAAGACTTAAAAAAAAATAACTTATTGATAGATCTTAGTAATTAGTTTTAAGAGTTGGAAATAATCCAAGTTTTCGTCTTCATTTTCACTCAGAAAATTAAATTTACCATTTACAATTACTTACCAGCTTTTTGCAGAAGCTTACCTAGTTATTATTGAAACTCGTGCTAAATAAAATGTTATGTCTTATTATTTTTTTTATGGTTAGAAATTTGTTTATAATTTTCTAGCCTAAATTTCACTATTAAGAGAAGAAATATATAATAAAAAAAACACAACTGACTATTCTTACATTTTTATATAATTTTTCTACAAAGGTGTATGTATTTGGTCATTTTCCCAGTAGACTGTAAATGGACATAATTTTTCTCATTTTTAATAATGAGACGGCAGAATTTAAGTAAATTTTAAGCAAGAATCAGACTATATTCTTATTACGAACAATCAGACTATTATTATAAATTAATATAAAGTTTTTTACGTTACAGGTTTCTCTTCAGTCAAATAAGCTGTCAGATATACTTAGATTTCCCAGATCCATAACTAGATTAAAATATATATAAATATTATATAAAATTGAAGTTTCTCTAAATATAATTTTTAATTTATGACGAATCCCATTCACACTCATATTATATTTGTATGGCTTTCCATCAAGATTGCAGTGTATAAGCATCGTCTGCTTGCTGCTGGCCGCATGTCTATCCTTTTTAAGCTGCTGTTTCAATTGACAGGACATTGTCGCGTCGCGTCGCGTTACACGTACAAACGCAACGGAAGCGCATGCCATCGAACATCAAACAGCAACATGACCAACAACTACAACAGCTACAACAACTGCAACAACAAACAAACAAATTTCAATTCGTTCACGCCTGCATGTTATTGTTGCTGTTGTCGAATGCTAAAAGTAAAAAAAAAAAAAAAAAAAAAAACAGAAAAAACTAAGTATAACAAAATGTGCGGGACGTGGCAAGGACGAGCCGCCTTTATTCCTTTTGCATGCAGCATGTTTTCTAAACAACACTAACAACAATAGCAGCAATATAAACAACATGAATACCAAACAGCGCCTGCTGCTGCTGCTGCTGCTGCTACAGTTGCAGTTTTTTCCAATGCAATCTAAACCGTAATCCAATAAAATCGACTGCAGGAATGCCGTCTAAGCCACCGCCGCCTCCACCGCTGCCTCCGCCCACGCCCACGTCACGAACTCCCCAGTGGACAACATCGAGACACGGACACACAAAAAGATTTGACAGTTCGGCATCTGTATGCGTGTGTGTGTGAGCAGTTGAAGCAGCAAAAATCGACGCGACGGCAACCAAAAACAGTTACCAGAAATCCGTTACAATGCGCCCGGGAAACCCATGCAAGCCCCACCATCACCAAAATGAATAGATAGCACCACCAACAGCAGCACCACCAACAGCAACAGCAGCAGCAGCAGCAGCAGTCCAAGTTAATGGCAATGCAACGTCCAAGCGCGTCTGTTCCCCTATGGGGGCTGGAGGGGACCGATGCTCGACCATGCCCGTGGGTGCTCAGGCTTATCCGCTTGAAATTCTCAACCCTCAATTCTGGGCCTAAAGTGCTGAAAGGAAAAACGAGCAAATTTCCAGATGCTGCTGGGCAGAATTGTTGCGAAATTGCTATTTGCACTCAATAACGCACTCACACAGAGGGGGAGAGAGATAGAGAGAGAGGGAGAGAGATAGAGAGAGAGGGAGAGAGATAGAGAGAGAGGGAGAGAGAGAGAGAAAGAGTGGGGTTAGGTGGTAGTTCGCCCACTCGGCACTGTGAAACCCGCAACCAGAACCATTCTGGCCACAAGCACTGACCCAACTATATCGGATACCCGCAAAAAAATGTCTATGTGGGAGCGTGGGATGCGCGAATGAGAATATGAAGGCTGGAGGGCTGGAGGGCTGGGCAGCTGGGCAGCTCGACAATTGCAGCATGTTACAGAAAACAGAAGCGGGCTGGCTGCTGCTGCTGTTGCTGAAAAAAATCCAAACAAATTTTGCTTCATAAAGCAAAAAAATAGTAGTGCAAGAAAACAAAGTAAGAAAAGTGCTGCAAGCGGATGCAATTGACTGCAGAATACTTTACACGAAAGCTAAGTCTGACGCAAAGCATTTTTCAGTTTTTTCAAAGGCTTATGCAATTCATAGTCAGTTCTCAGTATAGAGTTTATACTGGAATTCAAAGATCAAAGTTGTGTTAGATAATGGAAAAACATAAAAATGAATATAAATCAATTGAACTTCTATAGTTTTTATATATCATTAAGATTTTAGTTTATCTAACACAAGTTTGTTATTTGAAAGCTCACTTCACTTCATGCCAATATACCAGTTTCACTTAGTTAAGAGATCTTATGTTAGATAATGAAACATCATAAAAATGTATATAAATCTATTGAGCTTCTATATTTTTTGTATATTTTGAAGATTTTCCATTATCAGACATATATATGTTCTTTCTATTCTCACTTCAATTCATGTCAATATACCCATTTCCCTTAGCATTCCCAAGAATTGAAAGATCAAACTTATATTAGATAATGCAGCAACATAAAAATATATATAAATCTATTGAACTTCTATATTTTTTATATTTTTAAAGATTTTCGATTATATAACAAAAGTTTGTACTTTCCATTCTCACTTCAATACATGCCAATCAATATACCCTTTTCACTTAGTAAACAGAGCATGCCCAAGAATTCAAAGATCAAAGTTATGTAAGGTAATGGAACTTCATAAGAATGTATATAAATCTATTGAACTTCTTTAGCTTGTATATATAAGATTTTAGTTTATCTAACATAAGTTTGTTATTTGAAAGCTCACTTCACTTCATGCCAATATACCCGTTTCACTTGGTTAAGAGATCAAACTTGTGTTAGATAATGGAACATCATAAAAATATATATAAATCTCCTATAGTTGTTATACATGTTGAAGATTTTCGATTATCTAACATAAGTTTGTTCTCTCCATTCTCACTTCTCTACGTGCCAATATACCCGTTTCACTTAGCAAGCAGAGCATGCTCTATTGAACGGCTGACAAAGCACTTGCCAAAGGCGTTGGCCATATCGTATGCGTGTAGTTGGGCTGCATTGTAGCTCACGCAGACACCGAACAGCGAATTGCCATGCTTCGGGGCTGTTGCTAATGCTGTTCCTGCTGCCCATTGTTGTTGTTCTCTCGTTGCTGCAGTTTGTTATGCATAGGTTGGAGCAGGGGGGCTAAGGGAGCAGTTGAACAGCCAGTCAAGTGTTGTTCAAACGCTGAAATATATGAAATGTATTTTGTAGTTAAAATTATAGCTCATTAATGGTAGCTGAAAAAAAGCTAAAAATCTTTTTTTGTTTGTATTAATTAGAAAAAATAATAAAAAATATAATAAAAATTAAATATAATAAATAAGTATGTTTTTTATATGTGTGTAAATAATTTAACAAAAAAAAAATAGGTTTGACTTCTTTTTGAAATCTTAAAAGTTTCATCAACTTCAATTTAAATTAAATATTTTTTTTACATAAGAAAATTAATCAGTTATGACAAGGAAAAATATCAGGCACATTTTTTATTAGTTTTGACATTTTTTTAAGATCATTTGAATAGGTATCAGAACTTCAACTTTTAGCTGCATCAAATTTATGGAAATTAAAGACTATAAAATCAATTATTCTCTGTGTCCAGTATGTGATGAGATTAAAAATATAAAAAAGACACTGTGCTATATTTATAATGTCGTTCGTGTTCCTAAAAAAATATACATTATGTAGATAAAGCTGCGATCATAGAAGAGGTAATGCAACTGAGCACTAAATTTTGTAGTTTAAATAATATAAACATCTGAGTTAACAGGAATTTTTGTTTTCATAGAAGAGGTAATGCAACTGAGCACTAAATGTTGTAGAAAAAACCTTAACGATAAGTTTTGTAGTTTAAATAATATAAACATCTGAGTTAACAGGAATATTTGTTTCTAATGGCTTTCAAAATATTTAGTTTTTCAATTGCTTAATATTTAATGTTCCGTCACACTACTATTTTTATGACCTCAGTTTAGTTACTTATAAATATATATATATAATTACAAGTAAACTATTTTTGAACAAAAAAAAAAAAAAAAAACATTTTAACGAGACCTCGCATATGTGCATATATAACACAAAATATAATATTAAATTTTTTGTTATTAAAATAATTATATATTATAATTTTGAAATATTTCATAAGTGTTATTGTTTTAAATGGGTATTTTATAAATATGTATACATATATTAATACAAGTTAATTACTTAAAAAATAAAATATTCAAATAATTATATATTATAATTTTGAACTATTTCATAAATGTTATTGTTTCAAATGGATGTTAAAGAGTAACTATTTGTGGAGTTTTATTGTAATATTATATATGTATATAATACTATTGTTATTATGTGTTATATTAGGTTTTAGTATACAATTGTCTCTCTTCATAATAATAATAAGGAAATATTATATTAAAGAATTTAATGTTTTTTACAAAAATGTGGGGATCAAATAACTATATGTTATATAATATATGAAAACTTTTAGTGTGTGTTTTTTATTGACTTGACTTTTTTAAAATTTATATTCACATTCATTTATATTCACATCCATTCCTCCATGACTCAACAATTTTTGTTACTCATTTAAAGCAAGTCCAAGACTTTAGCTAGCTAGTTTCACAGATAAGTTGTAAACGTTTCAGCAATATTGAATACCAACTCAAAGCTAATCTCTTGAGCATGCTGATGATGTCATTCATTCACCAATCATTAACCAAACCCTGGCAATTTCACCACCTCATTATACACATGATTTAGTCATCAAATCTACCCGATAATAAAAGTGAAACATTTTTGTTGGCATTCCATAAATAGTAATTGTAGCCAAATTTTGTTCGATTTTCCATGCCTGCGTATATCGCTGGGCAAATCAATTGCACCGCATGATGTCCTATTAAATGTGCGTTGTCAACAATAGATCGAATGGCATTTGAGTATTGGAAATGATGTATATGCATATGCCTGCGTATATGTGAGGCAAGGAAGCGTGCAGTGGCAACGCCTTCCTCTCCTTCTTCTTCCTGCTCCTGCTCGCTTGCATGACACGTTTGCCTGGCTCTGGGCTATGAGCTATGGGCTATGGGCTACGGGCTCTGGTCGCGGGCACAGCACGCGACTAGCGCAGCGGTGGCACAGCAAGACGCTGCTGCTCTGCCCACAGGGAGCTGCGAATCGGGCACCCAGTGCCACATGCTAGCTGCAATGGTCTCGACTGCTCCGGAGCGGAGTGCATTCCAATGAATCGAGCGTCGTAAAGCTGCAGGCGCATGCAGTGTTCGCAGAAAGTTGTAAACGGGACACACACACAAACACAGCTACCTCTCTCTCTCTCTCTCTCTCGCGCTGTCGCTCTCTTTCTCGCGCTGTCCTGCTATCTTTCGTTGCGATTCGCGTGCGCAGCTCAGCGGGCGACAGGAAGGTCGAGCCAGAGCAGGACGCTGACAGAAAGTGAAAGAGGGAGTGGGAGCGAGACGGGGAGAGAGAGCACGCTGGTGCACAATAGGTGCCGAAAAGGATGGACAGCTTCTGTGCACGCGCAGCCTCAGCGAAAGGTAGTGAAGGTGCACGGATCCGGGCCTCTAAAGCGCTGACTTTTGGGCAGTTAACAGTCGAGGACATGGCCCAGCAGTTGGTCCCCGTGCATCCGACAGTTGCATTAGCACTAAATGAACTCAAGGACACAGCGAGCCGGAACAGCAGGAGCGGCGGGCGCGTCGCAATTGGGCGTGCTAAATGCATCTATCAGAATCGCGTGGCCGACATCGACAGGTAGCGCCATCTAGCGGCTGGGCAGGGCAACAAGAGCTCAGTGAGAACTGCATGAAATGCAGGCTTGAGCTGCATCAAAGCTGAATTCGAATGCAATTCAATTCAGGCTGACCCTATGCCCTTATCAAAGTCATAAAAATCATATTCCAAAAAAGAAAGATAAATAAAATAAAGTGATTTTGCAGCCTTTTGCTGTCTCTGAATCGCAATTACATACAATTACACACAAGTGGGCCGGCTTTGGCCCAACCAGAGAGAGCCCGAGTCCGAATTGGGGGCGAGCGGAAGCACAGAGGATATTAACACATGGTGCCAGCGACGTTAATTGAGTTAGTGTCTCACACGAAAATGGGCCAGACGTATGTCTATATGTGTCTGAGTCTGTGTATGTGTGTGTGTGTGTGTGGGGGGCGTGTCGTCCAAATGACCAGCGGCTACAAATACCAACTCATTTAGCCCGAGCGACAACAGGGATTGAGCAAAACATACGACCTAAAAAAAAAGAGCTGAGCTCAAGTCGGGCATAACCGACTGCAGGATATGCTGTCAACAACCAGCTAGAGACTCAAGAGATTTTGACTTGCGTTACGTACTGCATAGTTAGTTATAGATAAATATTAGACTAGATATACATAGTGAGACATTCCTATGCCTAGGTGCGCATATACTCCTTCTGCTACACACATGCACTGCATAGCTAACAGGCAAAGTAAGCTGGAGTTGCGTTTTTGTCGACAAAAACATAAAAACTCAATTAGACTCATTATTCGCCCAATTATGTAATATGAAATAAAGCGTCAGTCGATGAGAGCTGCAGGACGATGGGCCCCAATGCATGAGCTGGAGTTGGTGCATTGAATCTGCTATGGGCATGTCCAGGCTCTTTGCCCATATGAGTTTAAGGTCCGTGTTTGGGCGGTGGGCGGTGGGCGGTGATCCTTCATTTTTCGTTTTTCGCTTCACGGCCCAGTTGAGCAGCAAAATGGCAACTCGTAAATCGCGCTCACCCTGCTCACCTCTCATCCTCTCCTCCTCTTCTCCTCATCCTGTCCACCCATCCGCTCCACTTGCTGCCACGGATAGTTGTCTAGGTGGACGAGAGTCGATTCTGGTGCTGGCATTCATTGTTCTGCTTTAGCTTTTTCGCATTTTATGAGCCTGGAGCACCAGAGCAGCCCACGCCATGGCGATGGGGATGAGGGGGACGTGGGCAGGCGACGGATGAGGGCACTGCTAGAGAGTCAGTCCGCCAGCATATAACGGTACTCAACTAAATTGCCAAAGCGTTGAACATTTTTCACCCAATGTGGGCCAATAAATATAACGAAACTACCAAAGTAACTAAACAACAGCAGAGGACACTGGACGGCAGCGATGCGATACGATGCGATGCGATGCGATGTGATGCGATGCGATGGAAATGTGATAAGGGCAAAGGCAGAAAGGAAGAGTACACAACAAGCAGAAGAACGAGAGTAAAAAAAGAGATCAAACGACTAAGGTTGCACGAATTTTACAGTTACCTGGCAAATACCCTATCAAAAAAGGGAGTTTATGTATAGTAAATCATATAGGAAATTAATTGAAATTTTGAAAAATTAAATACAAAAATATTTGTTATAAATACAATTTTTTTTTAAACAAATTATCTTAATTAATTTTGCAATAAAAATAAATAACAATAAAAATAAACAAATGGAAAAAATTATTATGAATGAATTTTGTTTAATATCAGTTAAGAAAAAATTAAAAAAATAAAAACAAATTAAATTAAATTAAAGCAAAAATTTTGTTCCTGTTTATTTAATAAGCTGCAAAATAATAATATACTAACACACATAAAAGCAAATAACCAAGCAAAAGTTGCTAAAAAAAAACTAATAATTTAATAATAAAAGTACAATTTTTAAATTGAACAATAAATTGCTACAAAGTTTGATCTTTGACAATTTATTATAAATAAAACTCAAACAAATACAAATAAAATAAAAAAAAACAAGATATATTTTCTTAAATTTTAGAAATCAATAAAAACTTGCTGCTTTAAAAGAAAAACACTTTAATTTAAGTTTTAAAAAATGATATATATATATATATATATATATATATATATATATATATATATATATATATATATATATATATATATATATATATATATATATATATTATTTATTATTATATTTATATATATATATTTATTTATTTATTTTTAAATTTATTTATAAAAAATTGTTTTTTTTTCGAATTAAGGAAATTTTTGTATTACAAAACTTCTTTTCTAGAAAAACAAACAACTAACAAAATAAATACTTAAAAGTTTGATAAACTTTTAAAATCTGTTTTATAACATGAAAAAATAATATACTTATAAATATTTTCTTAAATTTCTTCAACATTAAAAAATATATATATATTAAAGGGATTTTTTTATTACATACATTCTTAAATTATATTTGTATAAAGAAATGTAAAGAAGTGCGATAAAGAAAAGAGTTTGTAATAACTAAAAAAGTAATATATTATATATTATAAATTTGCTTTATGGATAATAAAAAATATTACAAAACATCTTTAATTTCTTCAATATTTTATAAAAAGAAAAATATAATTTTCCTTTAAAATACTACATATTTAAATTATCTGTATATAAAATAAATGAGAAAAAGAAAAAGAGAAAACCAAAACTAAAGAACCAAAAGAATGGAAGTCCAAAAAATTAAATATATATTATTAATTTTCTTTATAATAAGGAAAAAACAAATTGAAAAATCTGATAACATAACTATATTCATACTAGAATTTATATTAAAATTAACAGAACTAAGTATTTAATGATAAATTTAATATAAATTTGTATATAATAATATATAGTTTATATAAAAGTATTTTAAAATTTTTTAAAATATATTAAAAAGTTATTGCGATTCAAAAAAATAAAAAATTGTGTAAGCTCTTAATAAATAAAACATAAATAAGTTGTATTTCATTTTATATAACTTATATTTCATTTTATCTTAAATATAGATTCTTTTTTAATAAAAGAAATCATTGATATATTTTTATATATTTATTATATTTACATATATAATAATTGAATTACGTCTTAAATTGATGAAGTATATTTTTAAAAATTGCATTTGCCGTAGAATATACATGGTAGTGTATTGCTGTTTGGCAGGTCGACTATGCAGTAAAGGTGCCGGTGGCGCTGGATTGCAGTTTCAGATGTGACAACCTCTCAAGCATCCAAGTACCCAGTCAGAGTTACATGGATGGCCCATGCCCGCACCCACGTCCAGCTCTCGAGCTGCTAGCATCCACAGCCGCGCCCACACACATTCGGTTAGCCATTTTTTAGTGCGGACTTTGGCTGTGGGTGGGACTCGTTTGGAATTGGCAATTCGTTGCTGCTGCTGCAGTCGGATGAGTTTTTCCCATTTTTTTTCCTCTTTTTTGGCCTTGTTACACGTTGGTCGGTTGGTCTCCACTTTTATGGCCACAGGCGGTATTTATATGCAGACAAAACACCGCCCTCAACTATGCAGCTGTTCGGCTTATGCCATGCACCCACCCACCCACCGTCAGCCCCATCCACATTCTTTAGTGAGCGCCATTCGAGTAATGTTGGCAATTGAAAGTGGCAACTGTGTCAAGTGTTGCCTACTTGTCGTACATGGCCAACTCTGACTTGGTCCTCGACTGCTGCTGCTGCTGCTGCTGGTGGTCCAAGTCCTTGTCCTGCTCCTGCTCCTGCTCCAATGTCAGCGATTTAAAAACAGAATTTTTTATTTCCATTGCATGCTCGATGTATGTGTGTGGGTGGCATTGCACGGTACTTGCCTCAGCGCAGTTTTTGTTGCTTCTACTTTTTTGCTCTCTGCTTCGTTGCTCTTTACTGTCGCTTTTTCATTTTTTTTATTTTTAATTTTTCTTTTTTGGGCAGCGCAACGCTTTTACTCTATTTTGTTGCCAAACTTTTCCCCTGGATATGGAAGTGATTTCAATTTATGAACATGCCGCTGTCCACACACCCACGCCAGCATGCCGCGCCCACACCACACCACACCGCCCACATGCCCAGACCCCTTGCCCGACATTCACACATGGCATTACATTCATCCATCAGAGGCAACGCCAGTGGCCATCTACAGCTTCTCCCATGCCATATCCAGCTCTGGCTCCGGCTCCGGCTCTGGCTCTGGCTCTGGGTATAGCTCCGGCTGCTGCTGCCTTTGGCTCTCCTTCCATTTCTGCATGAGTCGTCATGGTCGTCGTCGTCGTCGTCGTTGTCGTCGTGTAGTCGTCTGTCTGGGCCAACAGCGCTGGACATGGGACATGCGTTTGGTCTGCTTTTAAAACGAATTTAAATTTTTCTATAATTGGTTCTAGGGGAAATTGCAGTTCTGAGTTCAACTTCCGTAGCTTAATGAATTACCAAAAGTGTTTTACTTACATATGTATAAGCCAAATGCCCTGTGGCCATCTGCATATCTCTATACGCACACACACACACACAGACACTCACTTATGCCATCTGCATGTGTCTGTGTGTAAATAACTGGATTGCTGAGTGATGTAAATTTAATGACGCTTCAATTTCTACTGCATTCATATTCATACTTGGTCTGCATCATTATGAGATCATCGCAATTTATTTGGCATTTTAAAGGTTCTCTGTTGTTTTTAGAAAGTTTCGAGGGTAATTCTTTAGCACTGAATGTAATATATTATTAAGAACTTTCTGAGAGTTTACAGATTTAAGCACTTTTAATCTTTTAATTTTATTCATTTATTTAACACTTTTTTTTTTGAATACAATTTAGGTATTACTAGGTGCTTAATATTGTTGAATTAGGAGCACAGGACCTTAGGCCTTTTTTTCTCAAACATAAGCAAATATAACAAGAAAGAGTGCTCTAGTCAAAACTGCTATGAGATACCTTGAACCCTGCAAACATAAAGCACTAAAAAAATCAATAATATTAGTGTATTATATTAAATAAAATAATATATTTTATTAAAATATAAATTGTTTAAATCAATAAGAAGAAAGGTTGGGTGGTCATATCAACTCGGACTCACCAATTATGGAGATGTTTATCAAACCATAGCACATTGATATATCCAATTATTTTGAATAAGCTAATAATATGTTAAATTAATAAAATACGCCATAGTAAAAAGATTATTTTATCAAGCTTTTTATACCCTGAACCCATTGAAAATGAGAAATCAAGGTATAATGGTTTTGTTAAAAGTATGTAACAGGCAGAAGGAGGCGTGGCAGACCCCATAAAGTATATATATTCTTGGTCAGGGCGACGAACTAAGTTGATTTAGCCCTGTCCGTCTGTCTGTCTGTCCGTTATTCCGTCGTTCCGTATGTATGTGCGCGTCGATCTTAGAAGATATAAGAGCTAAAGACTTAAAATTTTTTTTCATAGGTCCGTATATAGAGCGCGCATATCAAGTTTGTTCTGAAAAATCGATAACTGCTCCCGTTATTTTGTTATCGATTAAAAACCATATCGAAAGCCAGTAAAAAAATTATAGAGTTTCCAAATTTAAAATGTGTATTCATATGTACTTTTAAGAGTTTCGGTTTTTGTCATATTTTACCCCCCACCCCTCGAAACACCCACTTCCCAACAAGTTTGCAAAACCCGTAATTCAAACACTAGAGACTTGAGCGTTGGCACACACTTATTTCAATGTTATAATCACGGTCTGAAAGTTTTTTCAAGATTGTCCGTCTACAAAAAAAGATATTAAACAATTAAGTTCCCAATGTAAGCCCACATGGCAGCCCATGCCTGTTTATACGTGCGTGCGTATGTTTGTATGTGTGTGTGCATGTGTTAGTAGAAGTGAAGCGGCGAATTTTGAAATATCAGTTCCTGGAAGGGTTCAGGGGATCTCGTAGTCGAGCAGTCTCGACTAGAGCTTTCTTACTTGTTTTTGATTAATTTTTTGTTTTTTATCAAATAATTTTTCAAGACTTAAAAAATTGCTGTAAAGTTTAAAAAAACTTGCGGTGTCAATAATTTAGTTCGTCACTGTAGATAAGCTAAGGATCGTTTTTGAAATACTCTTCCTGTTGAGATAATAAGATTAAATTAAATTTAGAATTTTTGTTTAGTTTTTGTTTTTATTTCTGTTTTCGTCGAAATGTTTTGTTTTTTTTCTTATTCTCACAATTAGAATTTGATGGCATCGTAATGCATAAAGTGCAGTTTATGGTATATAGAATATTATCGAGTTTTAATGCTATGTGAAACAGACAAGAATTTTGATGCAAATGCAAAGAAAGAGACTAGGGAAAGCCGTTGAACCCGATGGTATCACTGTTGTATTTTTGCTTTTTGGCAAAGGATAAGCGACACCAAGGGCGAGCAGCTTTCACGGCCTTCTCCGGGAATGTTAAGCCTTTCGCGTGCTTATCGCAATATTCGTGCATGAACTTGACATAGCCCTTACTCAGCGAGTAGCTTGGTTGGGGACACTTCTTGATGCCGATGCGCATCAAGCGTTTGCGTGTCCCAGCGTTGGTCCTATGCTTCGTAGCGATCATCGATTTGGCGCGCGAACGACGTTTAACAATAAGTCCCGATGGCGACGTCTGCAATTGAAAATATTATTTATATATTTATTACAAGATTTGATTAGATTGAATTCGCAATGCGAAGCACTTACCGTGTCTGTAGAAGAAGTTTCTACTTCCATTTCAATTGAACTTTTGTTCAAATTTTCAGTTGAACTATTTGTTTCCATTATATACTTTTGGGAAAATTATTCTGCTCTACACGCAACGAGAAACGATTGTGTACTGAACTAAAATCAGTAAAACCAGCCTTAGCTGCCCTGCTTTGACGAAGTCAATTGCGAAGCCTACTTTGCAATGAAAATTATGTAGCCTAAGTTCATCTCAATACTCACACTCTCTTTTGAGTCAAGCATGCTTTATAGATGAGTTCAATATAGTAGGTTTTGAAATATTCGTCCTCTTTCTAGTCAGGCATGCTCTATAGATTAGGCTACGATAACTATTGAAATACTCTCTCTCTGTTGAGCCACGCATCTTTAACAGATGAGTTAGGGATAGATATTGATTTACTTTTTCACTTTTTAGTTAAAAATGCTTTATAGATTTGGTTACGATAACTATTAAAACACTCTTTCTTTGCTGAGTCAAGCATCCTATATACAGGGATGAACTAAATTATTGGCACCGCAAGTTCTATTTATATTTATTTGATAAAACAAAAAATTAAACAATGTGTAGTTTTACTCATTTTTACCATCATATTTTGTATGATTTATTTTAGTAATTTTTCGATGTGCCAATAATTTTGTTTAATGAAATTCACGAGTTATTTGGGTTATTCAATTTTAGTTCATTCTACGTTTAAGTTTTGGGACAAGTTTTTCGTTTAATTTAATAATTTCCCTATTTGATTTGTTTATTTTTATACCCTGAACCCATTGAAAATGGGAAATCAGAGTATAATGGCTTTGTTAAAATGTATGTAACAGGCAGAAGGAGGCGTGGCAGACCCCACAAAGTATATATATTCTTGATCAGGCTCTGTTCGTCTGTTTGTCCGTCCATCCGTCCGTTTGTATGAACGCGTCGATCTCAGAAGATATAAGAACTAGAGACTTCAATGTTTTTTTTCTTAGGTCCATATATTGCACGCGCATATCAAGTCTATTTCCAAAAATCGATAACTGCTCTCGTATTTTTGTTATCGGTTAAAAACCTTATCGAAAATCAGTTTATATATCAAAAAATATATTTCCTACATCTTTAGAGCTAGGTCTTCAAATTTTTAAGGTAGATTTAAATATATTTTAAAGAATTTCGCTTTTAGTCATATTCCACCACCCCTAAAATCCACCCCTTTGCTTACAAGTTTGCAAAAATCGTACTTCAAATACTAGAGATTTGTGCTAAGGCAAATACACACATTTTAATGTTATTATCATGCTCTGAAAGTTTTATGAAGATTGTTCGTCTACAAAAAAAGTTATTAAGCAATTAACTTCCCATAGTAGGCCCACATGGCAGCCCATGCCTGTTTATACGTGCGTGCGTATGTTTGTATGTGTGTGTGCATGTGTTAGTAGAAGTGAAGCGGCGAATTATTGAAATATCAGTTCCTGGAAGGGTTCAGGGGATCTCGTAGTCGTTTAGTAATTTTTTCGATGTGCCAATAATTTTGTTTAATGAAATTCACGAGTTGATTCTACGTTTAAGTTTTGAAACAAGTTTTTTTTTGTTTCATTTAATAAATTCCCTATTTTTTGTTTTTTATCAAATAATTTTTCAAGACTTAAAAAGTTGATGTAAAGTTTAAAAAAAACTTGCGGTGTCAATAATTTAGTTCGTCACTGTAGATAAGCTAAGGATCGTTTTTGAAATACTCTTCCTGTTGAGATAATAAGATTAAATTAAATTTAGAATTTTTGTTCTTAGTTTTTGTTTTTATTTCTGTTTTCGTCGAAATGTTTTTTATTTTTTCTTATTCTCACAATTAGAATTTGATGGCATCATAATGCATAAAGTGCAGTTTATGGTATATAGAATATTATCGAGTTTTAATACTATGTGAAACAGACAAGAATTTTGATGCAAATGCAAAGAAAGAGACTAGGGAAAGCCGTTGAACCCGATGGTATCACTGTTGTATTTTTGCTTTTTGCTCAGCGAGTAGCTTGGTTGGGGACATTTCTTGATGCCGATGCGCATCAAGCGTTTGCGTGTGCCAGCGTTGGTCCTATGCTTCGTAGCGATCATCGATTTGGCGCGCGAACGACGTTTAACAATAAGTCCCGATGGCGACGTCTGCAATTGCAAATACTATTTATATATTTATTACAAGATTTGATTAGATTGAATTCGCAATGCGAAGCACTTACCGTGTCTGTAGAAGAATATTCTACTTCCATTTCAGTTGAACTATTTGTTTCCATTATATACTTTTGGGAAAATTATTCTGCTCTACACGCAACGAGAAACGATTGTGTACTGAACTAAAATCAGTAAAACCAGCCTTAGCTGCCCTGCTTTGACGAAGTCAATTGCGAAGCCTACTTTGCAATGAAAATTATGAAGGCTAAGTTTATCTTAATACTCTCACTCTCTTTTGAGTAAAACACAAAGTATATATATTCTTGATCAGGGCGACGACCCGAGTTGCTTTAGCCCTGTTCGTCTGTCTGTCCGTCCGTCCGTCTGTTTGTATGAACGCGTCGATCTCAGAAGATATAAGAGCTGGAGACTTCAATGTTTTTTTTTCTTAGGTCCACATATTGCACGCGTATATCAAGTCTATTTCCAAAAATCGATAACTACTCCCTTTTTTGTTATCGGTTAAAAACCTTATCGAAAATCAGCTTAAAAAATATATTTTCTACATCTTTAGAGCTAGAGATTTCAAATTTTTAAGGTAGATTTAAATATATTTTAAAGAATTTCGCTATTAGTCCTATTCTACCCCAACCCACAAAATCCACCCCTTTACCTATAAATTTGTAAAAACCGTATTTTAAATACTAGAGACTTGTGCTTTGGCAATTATACACATTTTAATGTTATTATCATGCTCTAAAAGTTTTATGAAGATTGTTCGTCTACAAAAAAGTTATTAAGCAATTAACTTCCCATAGTAAGCCCACATGGCAGCCCATGCCTGTTTATACGTGCGTGCGTATGTTTGTATGTGTGTGTGCATGTGTTAGTAGAAGTGAAGCGGCGAATTTTTTAAATATTAGTTCCTGGAAGGGTTCAGGGGATCTCGTAGTCGAGCAGTCTCAACTAGAGCTTTCTTACTTGTTTGTTTTGTGTTTTATAAAAATTTGACGAAGTTACAGAGAGTGGCGTGAAAATGTATAAGGGGTACGGTGACTTTAGTTTCCCAGTGTATGTTTGCATGATGCGCAAAGCTTCGAGTAAAGATGACAACTCTTATTGACTATTGATGAGAATGTGTGTGATTGTTTATTATCGAGTATATCGATTGGGAACATAAGAGTGGTGCCAGATCGCCACACATTCTTTATTTCAAAATAAAATCCAGAAGTTTCCCGAACTTAGTTAACTTAGCATTTTATGTCAGTCAAGAATAAATGCTGAGCTGGCTTTAGTTTGATCTGACATTCGATTTTCATTCGTCTAGTGATTCAGGCCTGTGTAAATTGTAAGCTTTTTTTTTTTTGAAATTTTATATAATTTATCTAACTTTATTTACTGAATTTGCGGTATTTGATATCATTCACAGAACTAAAAGATGAATTCGAAGATGGCGCAACCACTTGAAGGGGACGTACCGCCTCGGTTCGAGCCGCGCCTTCAGCCGGTGAATGGGATTGTTCAGCCGCCCGTGATGCCGCCTCCGGGTAGAATGGGCCGGCGCACCAACGTGCTGGAGAATATGAAGTCGGTGGTGAGGTATCTGTGGAAGAGCCGCTGGTCGCGGTTTTTTAGATATCCCGTCGATGCAATTACTCTCGGTATTCCTGACTACCACATCAAGATCCTGTATCCCATTGACCTGAACACAATTCGAGAGCGCCTGGACAACAACTATTATTGGGGGGCGGATGAGGCGATCGCCGACGTCGAGCGGATGTTGGACAACTGCGATCGCTTTTTCACGGAGGGCACCAAGGTGCGCGACGAGGGCAAAGAGCTGCGCGAACTCTTCCGCTTTGGTGTCGCCATGCTCGACTTGAGCAACGAGAGGGAGCTGACTGACGGGACGATGCCCCGGAAGCGCAAGAGGCAGTCAGAGCCGCAGCCCCAACCGCGCTCAAAGCATACGGGTCCAGTCGTAGCCAGGAAAGCTAAGGCAGCTGAGGCAGCTAAGGCAGCTGAGGCAGCTAAAGACCCTAAGGCAGCAAAGGAAGCTAAGGAAGATGCTGACGTTCCTACTGAGCCAAAAACTAAGCTCGACATTTCGCCTGACGTACTGATTGGGTGGGAGAACTTTTTGGTGGAAAAGAACCACTCGCAACATCTGCTCGAGTGCCTCACCAGTCGCAATCGTGCCATGATAAACTGGCCCTTCAACCGCTGCGATCTGTGGCGGGAGTATGGCCACAACATGCACTATGACCATGATGGCGAGGAGAAACTCGACTGGGGAATATTGCGGAAGAAGATCGAAAACAACGAGCTCAAAAACTTTGAGCAGTTCATTGAGAAGCTGCGAAAAATGTTCCAAAACGCCTTGACGTGTTTTCCGGACGAGCCGAACGTGATCAAGGCGGTGACTGCAATCAATAAGTTCCTGGAGTCGCGTGTGGATGATTACCGCCAGTCTATAGTTAAGACGAAGCAGGAACTGCGGCAGACGGCGAAAGATATGATGAAAGAATATACTTTATTATTTGCTAACATGAAACTTGAATAAATGAATGAATACAAAATAGAGTATATATGTTGGTTAAAAATGTATAGTTAAAATTATCAAGTTTTGCGATTGTTTGGGATACAGGATCTTTAAAATATATGTAATGCATACGTAAGATATACTAGATACGCAGCGCGGAGCGTAAGAACCCTAAGGCCAGAAAATCTATATTCACTCTAAAACACGTATAGATTCATATAGGTTTGTACATATATTTTCATATTGTATTTTTATACATCTTTATGCATTACATAAATAATCATTTACCTTAAAGAACTCTTCAGAAAGCTCGTCAGGCCTCATTTAAAAATGGCTTAGGCATCATAAAAAGAAATTTCGGTTTCTATATCATATTTCCATCCAGTTGAGTATGCTTCGTTTTCTAATATGCCGGCCACGCCCCCTTGTTATGGCAATGCCTAAACGGCAAGAATATCAAAATAGTTTAACGAAAGTGGCATTAATTAAATTTTTAATATGGTTAATCCGCAGCGACTGTTGGCACTTAAGTTTTTCAATTAACCCGCCAACGTCTTGGCAACAACCCTCAAGGCCCGACGCCCGACGCCCGACGTCCGACGTCTGTTGTCAGGGGAAGGTGGAAGGTGGACAGGCAGGGATGGCACGGGTGGCACGGGTGGCACGGGTGGTGCTGGTGGTGTTATTTTCATATTCATATACAGTATTAAACAGCGCGTGCGACAACATAATCAAACAGCGCAGATCAGATACGCAACTAGAAGGGGATAGGGTTTGCCGTCAAAGAGATAGATGGATAGATGGAGAGAGAAGGAGGGAGAGGGCTGAGGCAGGGGCGTCTGTTGAGGGGGGCGACAGCTACTTAAAAATGCCTCGAAGAGTCGCTCATATTTGTCGCCCAACTATTAAACATATGCTGGCAGCATTTACCGAGAGTGGAGCGGAGAGCGGAGGACGACAGCCAAAAGATGACGCGTGCCGTCATCGGCGTCTTTAGTTGACATTCGAGAATAGGCGCTGGCATGAATGCATGTATTTGTGTATCTGTGTGTGTGTGTGCGTGTGCGTGTGAAGTGGGGGGCGGGACACTTAAGACAAGTCACGAGCTAAAAGTCGCACTTAAGCGTTTTCTAATCTGCGAAGGGGCTGACGGGGCTATAAATATTTATGCCTGGGCGTATTTTCGGGCGCCTTCCAAATATGTGACAACAAACTGAAATTAAGCCATGCGCATTACTCACGCGCCAACAAATAGTGTCAACGGGTGGATGGAGTCTGTATAGTCGGTGGGTGGAAGGGGCGAGAGGGGGCTGGGGGTTCTGCTTATAAATGCCGTTTTGGGCTGGGGGAGTCATGTGATTTACCGATTCTCCAGGCATAGCATGCCTCATAAAAGCATCTCAAGAATGTTGTTAACAAAACAAATAGACGACGTGTCTCTGGGGCTGGGCTGGCCTGGGCCTTCAGTGGGCTCGTCAGTGCTTGTGTGTGGCATTAAGTGATTCCAGCCAAGGAGCCACACACAAACACACACAGAAGGGGGTAGAAGGGAGCGAGCTGAATGAATGAAATATGCTGCCATCTATTGATTAGTGCCTAATTTTAGGCACAAACTGAAACAGTTTTGATAATTGTTCTCTAAGCAGAAGCGAGATGGAGTGGGAGCAAGAGAGGGTGGTAGAGAGAGAGAGAGCATGGGTGCTGGTGGCATCAAGGGCTGACAGCTGTGATACGCGCCAAGAACTGGTCTTAAGTACTTAAGACCTCAAGTTGCAAGCACTAGAGAAACATTTCTGTTTAAATGGAAAAAGTCGCGTGGACTACGAAAGACAATGTGCGTAGTCTATGGAAATGAGAAATCAGCTTGCACTTAAATGTTCTGCATAAGGTAAATGGGATTAGATGCAAGAGTATTCAAAGTGTGTACTATTGATGAACTGATTCTATGATTAACTGATTAATAACTGCTTGGCAGCTGAGATACAGATTTTGGAATGAGTTGAAAGTGAGAAGTTACCATTGCTCTTGGATTATATATTGGAGATATGTATATAGGTTACAATTAGTATACAAAATATAATAAATATTTTGTAACTTATATATTATTTCATTATATTTTATATAATAATAATAAAAAATATATTTATATACCATACTTTTACAGTTTTGTATTGACTATTTAATATTTTATTACAGAGAGAAATGACTGCAAATAGATGTGAAGCAAACTAAACGTTACTATATAAGTAAGCTACTTAAAAATAAATAAAATAAATATTTTGTATACAAATTGTTACTTATATATCATAATTATTAACTTATATATTAGTTTATTATGCTATATTTTTTTATTACTTTTATATCATTATGATTAACTTATATATTATAATATTATGCTATATTTCATTATATATATTTTATATATACCAGAGTCACATACTTCCAAAATTGAGTCTTGATTATTTTACTTTTTATTGTATTAAGATAAGGAGAAAAACTTCTACAGCTATAAGTGAAGCAATTTAAACACTACTTTTGATAAATGAAGTAAGCTACTTAAAAATATAATTCCGAGTTAGCTCATCACAAAATTCTGAAAAAAAAATTGAAAATGTATAGATGAATAATCATATACCAGATAACTCATATGCAAGCCCAAGCTTGAAGACTTTAAAGTAACTTTAATTCTCAATTGTCATACTTAAACTTGGTCTAGTAAGCTCTCACTATAAGTAAACTCATTATTTAACTAATTTATATCAATTTATTATAAATATATGCACATAATATTATACATTACCTTTAAAAGAGACGTAAAGAGACTTACAACCGGAATACAGCATAAAGCTCAAATTGAGCAACTGTCAAGTAAAATAACTTAAGCTTATCTAATGTCGTACTAAAACTTAGTCTAGTAAGCTCTCTAAGTAATTTCATTAATCAACGAATATGAACAATTATAAAAAAAGAAAGTATTTACACATAATCCATTATCTGAAGATAAGTATGATAAAATCAGTTGAATAATGAGATTACTTATAGTAAGAGACTTAAACAGGAGACTTTAAGAATAACTGATGCAGCTAATTGAAGTACTTAATAAATACACCTTTAACATATGCCTAGCTGGTGGGGGTGGCTCAACTTCCATAGTATACATAGCACAATCAAGGGAATCTAGGGCATTCTTCTAGCTAAACCAAAAGCCGTCATTAATTCTGGCTGGCTGAAGTAAATGAAAAGCGGGCCAGCAGTTGGTTAGAGCGCCACTTGCTCATCCGTCTGAGCACAGTTTGAAAATTACGCTAATTTAACACCTGGTAACAGGTTGCCACGGCTAAATGGGGGGCGCCATGGGAAGGTAGGTGGTTGCTTGAGCGGTGGTTGGTGGTGCGTGGGCAGCAGCCAACTGGAAGTGGATTACAAATGTGCCATAAAATGGCGACACCAAATGCTGGCGATCTAATTCAGCGAGGCACAGGCAGCTCCTTTGGGACTTTGCACACACACACACAAACACAAACACACACACACACACACACACACATACACACGAATCTAGCAAGTGAATCAAAAAGTCATTTATGCGTTTGCTGTGCCGTTAGCTGTTAGGCTGGCTCCTTGGCGAACCAGTTTGTCCGGTCTCGACTTGCAGTGCCTCGGTCCATCCTCCCCTCCCCCCTACCCCCCCTTCAGTCCCCTGCCCTTGCCAACCATACCCTTGGCCAATGCTAATGACAAATGTCCACGCCCACCGCCCACTTGGCTGCTTGTGCGTGTGACAAATAGTTTATGGGCACAATGCGCAGATGAGGACGTATCTCTCGAGCGCGCACAACCCTTTTGTTGGCTAGGGCAGGATTCAAGGATTGTCGCGCCTTTTGTTGCCCCATTATGCGGCCGTCTTGTTGCTTGTGGGGTGAGTTGACATTTTAGTTTTGTTTTAATGTTCCCATTCGGTTGGCTTTTTATGAGTTTATTACCAAGCAAAGTAAATGATGCGGCGACACGACGCGACGCACTTTAGAGAGAGAGAGAGAGAGATCTGAATCTGCAAATGCTCCTGGCGTGAACGTGGACGTGTTGTTGCAACCCCGTAAGCCCGTAACTCTTTCACTTAACAATTGTGTGAAATCATATGAAATATGTTGCATTGCGTTGGCCCATGACCGTTGCACATGTGTTACCTTCGCCAGTCTCCAGCCTCCGTCTCAATGCCATTGTGTTGTTTAATTAATTATGTAAACATAACTTTTGTCGAACCCTTTTTTGCAACCCCCAAACTCGAACCTCTGTCTCTCCATCTCTCTCTTCCCCCTCTACCCATTTAACACAAACTGCGCCGACAGTTTTTGTGTGCTTTGCCTTTTTCGTCGCGCATTTATGGAAATTAATTTGCAACTGAAAATGAAAATGAAATTGAAACCGAATTCGAGTTCGCGTTCGCATCCGCATCCGCATTCACATCCACATCGGAGTCCGAATCCAAATGAAGCTGCAGCCTATGCACGAATATGCCTCAATTGATAAATTAAGAGATTAACAAGCCGCCGCCGTAACCAACATGGGTCACATCCAACATGGTCCACATTGAAACCCTTTGTCTAAATGGGCGTTTCTAATGTTTGTATGTCTTGCGCTCCGAAGGTGACAATCACTTCGTTTTTTCCCATGTTTCCTGTTTAGTGTTCACTTTTCGCTTTTCATTGTTTGTCTTGCACGTTTTCATTTTTTATGTTCTGAAAACTTCGGAATGATATGTAAGAATTTGAAAAATAATCTGCTGTAAATATGTATTTAATATAATATTAATTTTGTATATATATTATAAAAATATATATAATGTAATATTTTTTTAAAATTTCTTTTTAGTTTGCCTATTTGTTTGGTTAATTGTAAAATAAAAATTATGGTTTATTTAATTTAATGTAACTTTGGATTAATTTTATTACATTTTGAAATTTAACATTTTTATTACATTTTGTTCATGCTTTAATATTTTTTATTAATTAATTTTTTATTTCAAACAGTCGAGGCTTTCGGATATGAATTTATTTATAGATTTTTAAAATTTATAGATTTAAAAATCAAATAAATAACTTCTTTAATATAATTTGTTTTTCTTTTTAACCTTTTCGTTTTCACATTTGTTTCTTGTTGTAAACGTTCTTTATGATTTTAAAGGTTATCCAATAATTTGGTACACTTATTTAAATATTTTTAGATTTTTTTTGTGTACCTATTTGTTAAATTATTTTGTATTCATAATTAAATTAATTTTTGGTTCAAACTTTTTTATTTTAGATATAGACTTTATTTATTTGTTTATTTTTTATACTAAGATTTTTACTATATATTTTTACCTTTAATTAATTAATTTATTTTATTTATTTGTTTGTTTTTTTGACTTACTTAAAACTCTTTTAATAGCTTAGAATAAAAAATTCCCTATCTTAAATAATTATTATTTATAGTTGTAATTTTATGTATATTTTTTATAATATATTATATTATACTAGGAAATTTTTATTTTATCTCAAGAATTTTTTATTGATTTTTTTCTTTTTAAACAAAAACTCCTAAATCTAATAATAATTAATATATTGTTTATTTTATTTTTAACATTTTTTGTGGATTCATTTTTGTTCTTTTCGTATTCATTAAAATATATTATCCTTACAATTATCTCGAGTTATTTTTATAAAGATATCAAAGATTTTTTTAAAGAATCAAAGAGTTTGTTCAATATTAAATAAATTATATTTTTTCCTGCAAAATAAACTCATTGTAAGGCGCAAATTGATATAAGAGAAGAACAAGTTGTTTTCTCTTTTTTTTTTTTCTTTTTGAATTGCCCAAAAGAGGGAATTGATTGCCGCATTTCTGCGAAGCAAATAGTTAAGGCTGGCAGCAGCAGCAGGGCTCGGTCAGCAATTGACGTTGTGTTGAAAAATTGCCAGCTAGCCACAAAAGTTTTACGATGCCACATAAAAGACGCGGAGGCCGAACAAATGAGGCAAGGCAACCGCTGCGGGGCAACACATCAATAGCAAAGGAAAAGTAAAACCCGCGCCCGACTCTCAACCGATTGGCGCATATTTGTATAACATTGCGACAAAGGGACAACGTGGCTAGGATTGGAAATGTAAATGGAAATGGTATAAGAATAGATGGCTGAGATGGCTGGCCTAATAACCAATATTTACATTTTCGGGCTGGTCAAACAATGGCACAGCCTTTGCATATTTGCATAGAGAGAGAGAGAGAGAGTGAGAGAGAGAGGACATTGATCAACTCAAAGACTCAGTCGAAAAGGACAACTGAACGGTCAAACAAAGCACAAGGGCTGCGTGAGGAGTTAAGGGAAGGCTGTTGCCTTCGAATAGATTTCGTCAGAAAAATTGTCATTAAGCAAATGCAAATGCAAATGCAATAGAAATGTCGCGGCCGAGAGCAACCCACACAATTAGAGCGAGAGAGCGAGAGAGCGAACGAGGCGATGATAAAACCCGCTCGCTCGCGTCTTTCATTATGCTCTCTTAGCTGAAATGCAAAGTATGCGCAACTTTATATAATGCCCAGTTATTGTACAAGTTGTCCTATCCCTATCCTTGCCAACCCATATACCGTTCTGCTCATCTTCCGCTGAACCATCGCAGCGGGTGAATTGGGAAATGGGAATTGTGAAATGGGAAATGGAAAATGTGAAATGTGAAATGTAGACTGTGAAATGCTCTAGTTTTCGGATTGCATCATAAAAGTGAACAGTGAAATCAGGCAAAAGGCGTCGTAAAATGTCCTGCGACGACGCAATGTTGTGGACATGCTTTCCCCGAAAATCCTTTATGCAAATTGCGTCGAAAGGTTGCGACGACCTTGAGACCTTCATTCCCATTGTCTTGCAGCGAACGAATCAATTGCCCAACTCCGTTTACCATTTACCATTTTCTCAAAAATTTGCTTTCTCTTTATGAAGTTTTCTTTTTTTTGTTTTATTGTATCTCTTTTCTTTTATTTTATTTTATTTTTTTTTTGTGCGCTTGGTTTTGTATTTTTCGCCCGTTTTCAACCCGTTTTAGTTTCCCATTATGTGCTCCGATTATTATATCCATTAGAAGGCTGAACAAATCTGGCAACGCCCTGCCAGCCGGAACGATTGCGAGCTGCATGATAATGCAATATATTGCATGATTTATGCTTGCACCAGGCCAAGAAGGAGAAGGAGAGTAAAGGGTGAGAGGGAGAGGGAAAGAGGCAGTGAGAGCCCTTTTGCAAAAATATCTATATACACATATTCTTATACACAATTATCTTTCTTTATTATTTTATTTTTTGGCAACAGCTTTGTGCGGCCAACCCTCCGTCCTCCGTCCTTCGTCCTCCGTCCTCCGTCCACCTACCCATACCATTTGCGACAAATATTAACTTCAATAAATTTGACGCACACAGTCCAAATTATGGGTCATGGGCGATGGGCCAGATGAGTCTTAAATAAAAAAGGGTTCGGCATTGGCTTCACTTCAAACATTTAATAATCAATGTCCCCGCAACACCCCTGGATCGTAGCAGCCTCAGTCAACCCTCAGCTTCAGCCTCAGCCCCAGCCGTGCTCAATTGCTTTGTCATGTTCACAAGTTGTCGTACAGGGTGTTGATGTTGTACTGAAAAATTAAGCACTAGGTATAATGAAATCTGAACGGCACAAAAAATAGAATAATAAAAGGTCAGTTAAGTCGGTTAGGAGTGAGCAGCAGGAACAGAAGCCGAGTGCTACGATAATCAGACAGAGCCTCACACTCACAAATGAAAGCATCAAAATGTCGAGTGTCCATAACTTGGCTGAGTTTATTGAATATTTGACAAACATATATATAGATAGATAATTTAAATTTGAATATGGCATATATCTGAAGTAGAAATGTACTTTGTAATGAAATGAACTTTTGCGTTAGTAAAGTTACCCAAAACCTTTGAACTGCTTTAAATAATGTGAATTTATTTATTGTTAGTCCAACTCAAACTAGTTTTTGTTCTTTTTAAAGCATAAATAAGCTAAAAATTGTATTGCTATTGTATACTATTTAAAATTAATATTTATTATATTATATGTAGTATGTAATGTATATATGTACTTATATCAAAGTTATTGTTTATTTACTATTTAAAATTTATATATATGACTAAAAATATTTGTATCTTAAATATACCATTTTTTTTATTTTAGTTATTTATTTTTAGTTTATTATTTATTAATAATTTTTTTATATTTATTTTGGTGTGTTTTATTTATTTTTTATATATTTATTATTTTTTAATTTTCATTTATTTATTTTTTTTAATTTTGGTCTTAAGTGGGCATGTAAGCGAGCATCTATGTATATCTTAATGCTAGATTTAATTATACCTCCATTCTATGCTATTCTTTTATATTTCAAGCTCATTATACTTCCCCGAGGCTTAGAGGATATACATTGTCCAGCCGTTACCCAATGTTATTTGTTGCCACACTTTGAGCGAACTGGTTTGGTTCGGCTGTCCATAACTATCTACCTATCTATAGAGATATATAAGAGACATTTTTCTGTAGTGTGCTCAATTTAAATTCACTAAAAATCTGTCAAATTCTTATGTTCCTAATCTTCATCTGAAAAATGCAACAATATTCATTTGTTTATTACTTAAAATCTAAACAATTTGACATAATTACCATTATCCAGTGCAATCTAATTGTTATTCTCTTAATTCTATTCCATATAGAAAGACTATAGTTTAAAGTATTTATATCTAGTAATTGCATATTCAAATCCTGACAATGCACACACAATGCACAATGGCCAAAGCGCGAGAAAAAATAGCTTTTTCTCAATTAATTGGAACTTGGCTTAAAAGAGAGAAACAACAAAACAAGCTAGTTTGCTGTTATGGGTTTAACAGCTATGTTATGATATCATTGCTTGCCAGATTGCTTGGGGCTTAGCAAAATAAATATTATAAAATGTGCACAGTTTTAGTTGCTATTTTTATTTATTTTTGTATATTTTATTTTGTATTTTTTGATTTGATTTACATTGAGGCAGGATGAAATAAATGAAATGAGAAGCTGAAGCTGAAGCTGAAGCGGAAACGGGTAATCGGTGGCAGATTTGTTGTTGCCAAAGGGAATTGCAAATATTCTAAATTGCATTTTTTGTCTAAGCGCGCGCACGCACACACACAAACACACACACAGTCACACACACACACGCACACACTTGCATCAAGTGTTGAGTGAAAGGATTTTAAAACAAAAATGTGTGAAGCTTAAACAAAAATTAAAACAAAACACAAATAGACAGAAATAAACTGGCAAATGTTTTGCTGCATGTGTGCGTGTTTGTGTGTGTTTGTGTGTGTGTGTGTGTGTGTGTGTGTGTGTGTGCTTCGCCTTTTATTTTACTATTTATTTACTTTGGCAGACACGCGAGTTTATTTTTATGGTTTTAAAATGATTTTTAACCCTGCAGGCAGAGCGCTTTGTGCAATATCTACAGCAACCGTCTCGACCATTTGTTAGCCCCGCAACGCCCACCGACCGCCCCTCATCTCTCTCCCTCTCTCCCTCCCACGCTCTCTCTCTTGCTCTTCTGCCCACCTTAGCTGTGTGCCGTACGCTGTGTACGGTGCTTAACCGGAAACGGATGCGAATTGCATGCGTCACGTGACACACGAGCGCTTGTCGACGTCGACATCGATGTTGTTGTTGCTGCTGGTGTTGTTGTTGTTGTTGAGCGTTAAGCTTTTAGCGGCCATATTCGCTACTCGTTACTCGTGCCCCATGCCGATTGTCGTATGCCGCATGTCGCCTGCCGCATACCGCATGCCCCTCCACTGGCCCAGGGGCATCCTCTCAGCAAGCATGCAGCTTCACACACACACACACACACACACACACACACACACACACACACACGCGACTGATGCATTTTTATTTACTTTTCTGCCAAATGGCAAACTTCACAACACGTTCGCATTTCGGTATTCAGTATTGATTATGCAGGTTGTTGTTGCAAATCTCTGCACCAGCAATGACAACAACAGCAACAACAACAACAGCAACAACAACAATGACAGCAGCAACAGCAACAACGTCAACTGTAAACTCAATAAATCTAAATTGCGCACAAAAATAATTGAATCACTAAACCATGAACGGCAAAAAGTAGAGAACAGCTTCCATTGCTACCTCTAGCGATATTTTGTATAACATTATATATATATAAAAAAAGTTTATATGTATATACATATATATAGAAATATATACATATATATGTCCTATATGCATATTCTACTAGATATTTTATTTTGCTTTTTTTACTAGCTTTGTTTTCTGGCTTAGCATTTATTTTGGTTTGAATATTTGCTGTCGATTTTGGGCAGATTTTTACAGTTCGCTGCGCTACTTTGGTGGCATTTATTTAGGAGCTTACCTGAGGCACCTGTCAAATGGCGGCACCAGCACAGGGAAAAATTGCATATATATGTAAAATGCTGCTTGATAAGTGAAGAGTTGTGAAGCTGAGCTATATAGCACTCAAACTAAAGTAAATGGAAATTTGTGGAAGCTAGACCTTAAATGGTTATTATTATTATTATTTATTATTATTATTATTATTATTATTATTATTATTATTATTATTATTATTATTATTATTATTATTATTATTATTATTATTATTATTATTATTATTATTATTATTATTATTATTATTATTATTATTATTATTATTATTATTATTATTATTATTATTATTATTATTTCTTTTTTTTTTTTTTTTGACTGAAATCTAAACCCAAAAATTTTGTAAATTATGTAAAACATTTTATGAAGTTATGTATTCCCTTTCTTTCTTTCGGACAAGAAGTGGATTCCATGCTCATACTATTTTCGATCCTTGCTATAAAAAAAACTGCTTCCTAATTTGAGGCAAAGGTAATAGTTCGAAGGTGCCAAGTCTGCATAATGGATGTGGTAGTAAATCCCATTCAAACTGCAAAAACTCATCAAATATACTCTCTAGGCTATGCTGAGAAGTAAAAAAGTATCAGCTTAAAGAAACTGAAGAAAGTTGGCTAAAATGCAGGCAAGTCAGATTTGTGACTCGTTTTTTATTTTTCATGTGAAGGTCATAGTCAAGATCAAATTCTGCTCCTATCAAGCTAAAGTGAATTGATTTGCTATCCTTGATTATTTTCACACATAATACAATTGAAAATAAATAAAAATCATTTTCCAAACCGAATTCATAAACTTTCAAATAGGTTACACTTCGAATGCCCAACACAACTGATTTGAGAAACAAAAACTTTTTGATTAATAATTTCAATACAATAACAGCATTTAAGTTCGGCTTAATTGAAATAGAACATATGCAGATTGTAATGTTTGTCTAGGCATTAAAAACTGCGAACTTAAATCATTTTAATGCGCAACTCAAATAGAACGCGTTAAAAGCTGTGGCAAACAACCCGCACCAAGGCGAGGCAGGCGCTGTGATCCCCTCCGCTCCGCTCCGATCCAATCCAATCCAATCCGATCCGAACCGAGTTGAGCCAATCCGCGGCGAAAGTGTAACAAACTGAAAACATCATTTGCATCTTGTGTTGAAATTAAAAAACAAAAAACAAAAAACCGAAAAAAAAACAGGCGGCAAAGAAAGGAGTAAATAAATAAATAAATCCTACTTAATGTCACAATCAATCCGAGGCAGGACAATAGAGCGCGGGCTCAGTGTGGCCAGGAGCCCGGTCGGGTTGGTTACAAAACTTGCACAAGGGACGCAGGCAGCAGGCGGCAGGCGGGAGGCGGGAGGCGGGAGGCGGGAGGCAGGGGCAATCATAGCGAGCCGAGGATGTGTGTGGATGGGAACGGCAAGGGGTAAGGAGTGAGCAGTGAGGTATGAGGGGTAAGGACTTCTCTTGTTGAGGGCTAAAGTTGCTGAAATCTGAACCCCTATTAGCGCGCATTTAACTGTTCATTTGAAAGTTTTATTTGGCGCGCTGATGCGTTAAATCAGCAGCAACAACAACAGCAGCAGCAGCAGCAGCAACGTGGCAGTGACTGACAAGCAGCCAGGCTCAGCTGCCGCCTCAGTCGACTGTAGCCAGCAGCCAGCAGCCAGCAGTCAGCAGCCAGTGACATGTATAATTTTAATCCAGCTGTAACATAAGTTTTTGATTTGACAAATCCTCGAAACGCTGCTTCGCTGCTGCTCCTGCTGCTGATGCTGTTGAGTCCGACGACAATACGAAACTATTTGACAGAAATTGAAATGTTGTTTTGTGGCCATGGCAACGTCAATCGAGGGTGGACCGTGATGCGCACAAGGATCTCGGCTACGGCCGGGGTTATTTAAATTACGCTCGAAGCTCATACGCAAATATTCAGCCGAAAGGGTGGCCCACACCCCCCTTAACAATGGGAGTGAGTGGCGAAAAAGAAAAAAATGTAAGGGGGTTGCATCATAAATATCTCAACATTAACATTAATTGCACTCCATGTCCTCGATGTCCTCTTGTGTGGGCCCACAAGAGCGGCGTCCTGAGAAATCGAACGGCTGCGACCCGAACGGCCAGACCCAAGCTGGCCCAAGCTGTGCCGCTGCTCCTTAACGCATTTCGCATTCGCGTTCGCATTCATTGCCGATTGCCCCCTTTCATTGAGTTTTGTGTTTTTTACTTGGGCTTGGGCTTCGGCTTCGGCTTGGGCTTGTGATTGCGGAGGGTGCCGCATTGGCCACAAAACACAGCCACCGTTCTCGAATAGCTGGTCCACGAACCCTGCTTTGATGTGATCTCTGTGCATGTTCTCGTGGTTGTTAGTTTGGCCTGGCCGGGCATTGTGGCATTATTTTAATAATGAAGCCACTGCCACAGCCACCGCCCGCTCGCATTCTTCTTTTGCCATTTCCGCTCACACACACACACACACACACATATAAAGGAGCAGCACCCCCACAGCATCCAAACCTGATGGGCTTTTCAATTTTTTTGCACCCACTGACAAAGCACGCGGAATGGCATGAGCCACAGCTGCGTTCGATAAACAGCAACCAGAGTCTGCCTTGGCCCAAGCCCTCTCCCTTTCCCTCTCTCTCACCCTCTCCCTCTCTCTCACCCTCCCCCTCGTTGAGTGCTGGGCACAAACTAATAAGTTGACGCATTAATTGGCTTACAGACATTCCCCGCATAGCTCGCTCTGCGCCCGACCTTCGCCACGGCAGTTGACTCGTTGCCCTTAGACAAAGCCCGTCAAACGTGGCTCTCGTTACCCCCGCGCACAGCCAACTGGCCATGGACTAGGCCGAATCCATGGGCCAGGCTATGCTTCCGATGCTTTTCCACACATTTTATTTTTTTCTGAATCACAGACAAGTGCAGGAATCGAGTGGAATTAAAGAAAGTTGGGTAAATAAGATAAACAGATTTTTATTATTTTATTTGACTTCAATAAATATGCATAATATATTTTAAAATTTATTTATTTGGAGATATATATCTAAAGTATATATCTCGATTAATGGACACATAAATCACAAAAAAAAAAAATGACAAAAATAATATTTTATTATTATATTTCTATTTTAATTTGAATTCTACTTAGTAGTCTAATTGGTTTATACAAATACATATTTTTCTATTTTATTTTTTACATATATTTTATATATTTATTTTTATTTTTATCATATCTTGAAAATAGCTAAATTTATTTATATGTCATATATATAGCTATAAAACATTTTTATATTAAAAAAATCAATACATTAATTTATAGTTGGCATAGTTGACATCCGAGTATAATTGAAATCTTAATACTACTCTTTCAAAATAATATTATCACACATTTTGTTGTTGTCATAAAACCAGATTTATACTTGGAGCATTACCTATGTTTATTTTTATATATTCCTTGCATATGTATTTAAAAAAATAATTAAATTTAGTAAAAATTTTGGTATATTTATTTTTATTTTTGAATTCTACTCTATTCCTACATTTGTTTGGCATTCCGACTGAGACAATTATATACGGATCAAATAAAAACAAAAAGAAATAATATTAATTTCCAATAAAAATCATTCATAATTTGTGGCCTTGTGTTGACTTTGCCGTCCAAATATCAAGCGCCCCTTGCCACTACCTGAACATTTTGGGGCGTTAAATTCGATGGAATATGGGAGCTTACACAAAATTCAATAAATGTATAGGGTTTGGCTCGTTTTACATGGGAAACTGGACTGAAATATAGATATATAAGATATATTAAATATCTCTTTTATAACCCAAACATTAAAATAATCCTAAAATATAACATTTTTATTAGTTTTTATTTTAGGAAAATGTTTTAGTTTTTTGGCTAAATATTTAATTTTATAAATATTAAATATAAATGTATATGTAAATATTAAATTATTATAAATACAATTTATTTTAAGTTTGATTAATTAGACTATTAGTTTATTTTAAGTACCCCCAATTATTTCAATATTTAATCATTTTTATTTAATGAAATAATCTTCAATTTTTTAGCTTCATATTAAATTTTATAAATATTAAATATATAAATATTAAATTTATAAATATTAAATATATAAATATTAAATTATAATAATTTAGTTTACTTTTTGATTTACATGTTTATATTTGAATATATTTATTTAAATTTTAATAATTGTTTTTAATTCTTACATATGTTGGCCAAATAAAAAAAAAAAAAAAATTTTATAATATATATACTTTATATATATATATATATATATATATATATATATATATATATATATATTAAACTATAATATTAATTTTATTAAATGAAAAATTCTCTATTTATTGGCTACATATTAAATTTGATTTTTAAGGTAATTGCTGAACCCTCCACTTGAATATGTCTGGGCAAACTTCTATATATGAGAATATCTTCATAGGCATCAGTTCGTGTATTAAAAGCCAGACACTTTTGGGCAGCTTAAGCTCATATCGGACGATGTATGCTCGACTGCGTCAAGCACGTGGTTAGGTATGTGGCTCGGACTAAGCGGCATGCGGAGAATGGCTTGACGAAAAGAAGACAAGGACATTGCTTTTAACTTAACACACAGAGATCTTGAGCATGTGTGTGTGTGTGTGGGTGGGTGGGTGGTTGGCGTGTGAAGCGGTGCAGGAGGACAACAAGTTTGTCGCCTGCTGGACACGTGTGCGCTTTCTTTTTGGGCGAGATTTAAGCCCGGGCACGAGCCATGAGTAACGGAATCAACCACCCACAATAGCCGCGAGGCCGCGAGGTCGCATCCATCCCCAACCTGGCAAATTGCCGTATGAATACGACGAGTGAGTGTGGGTGTGAGTGTGAGTGTGGGTGTGAGTGTGTGTGTGTATGAATACGAGAGCATTGGCGCATTGTTGTTATTGTTGTGCCAATTTTGAAGTAGTTGATGGTTCAGCTACGTGCCCGCTTATTGTTTGATGTGGATTTTAATTGAACTTAAGTTGATGTTGATGGTTGATGGCTTGGCTTGGGGTGGCAGGCGGATGCTTAACAACGGGACCATCGACAACCGCAAATATTAAAAAACCAAAAACAGAAAACAGAAAACAGCAAACGGCAAGCGGGAGTAGAGGATGACGGACACTGGGTGCACGAGAGTCGACAAGAATGCGAACAAAAACACGTTGCACTCATTAAAAAGGCAGCCGGGCAGAGAACAAACGCCAGGATGCAGGAGAGTCGACAAATATACATATATTTATATATATTTATATATATAATCGTAATTCACAACGCATATGCCACTCAATGAGGCGCAATAAAAGGGGTGGTTGCTTGTTGTTGTTGTTGCTGTTGTCCTTGCTGCTGCTGTTACTCACTTGTCAGGACTCATTGTTAATGACAGGACTTATTGCCGAACAATTGCGAACGCAATGCCAGCGTTAATTTGAATTTGATAAATGGTAACAGGCGGCGTCATTTGACGTTTACTAAAAACCATTGCCAGCCCAAAGACACAAAACTAGTCTTTCATGTTTGGGCCTAGATAGAAGTCCACATCAGGCTAGCCTTAAATAATATAAATTATAGAAATATAGATTCAATTCTATTCTCGAACATTCCCGACTATTATTCCATTCAATCTCAACCTGAGCAAAATTTTAATTTTAATAATTCTTTTACATTTCCTTAAATATATTTTGCTTGATCTTTGGCATTGAGCATGTTTCCTTGTTAATAAGCCGGATGCGGTCAAATTGACAGCCAAACTGACAGTTGTCAACGGTAATCCGTCGTCACTCGGCCAGTTTGTCGGACTACGCGTCAAATTGCACCACAGCCACACAATTGTCGTATTTCGCATTGTTGCTCTAAGAGTTTTCTTTAATTTATGTGCACAGAGAGAGAAGTCAATGGGCAGAGCATTAGGATTTGGCCAAAGGAGCCAAAGAAGAGCTCAAATGTGGCTAGCTCTTCATTTAGAAAGACTCTATAAGACTCTCTCTCTCTCTCTCTCTCTCTCTCTCTCTCTCTCTCTCTCTCTCTATCTATCTCTCTCTCTCTTGCTCTGTCTGTGTTTGATTTGCGAGCAGCTACATGCCAAATTGAATGTCTGTAGCTCTTAAAGTCCTTATGAGATTAAGGAGCTCATTTAGATAGACAAAGCTGTGAAATGAGGAAGAAAGATGGAGGGGAGTAACGGCTGAGCTATGGTTGCAAAGTGAACATTTAGACAAGCAGAAGACCAATCGAGAGAGAGAGAGGAGAGAGTGGAAAGAGAGAGAGAGAGAGAAAATTATAGACATATAGAATTATAGAGAGAAGAGGAACCAGAGGGAAATAGAAAAAAAGAAAGACAAGAAGAGAGGCAAAGGAGCAAGACAGAGATAGTGTGGGAGAGAGATAGAGAGAAAAATATAGAAAGAGAGGCAAAGAGAGAGAGAGATAAAGTAACAAAAAAAGGAAGAGGGAGACCAAGAAAGAAGGAAGGGAAAGAGAGAGAGAGAGGGAGAAAGATGGAAAGAGAGAGAGAGGAAGGAGTAGAAAGAAAGGGAGAGAAAGAAAGAGGGAGGGAAAAAAGAAAGAGCTGAGATACAGTGGGAGCGAGAGAAAGAATAAAGAGAGAATGAAATGGAAAAGGAGAGAGAGAGAGAGCGAGAGAGAGAGAGAGAGGAATGAGGAAAGAGGAAAGAGAAAGAGCTAGATAGAGAAGAGAGAGAGAGACAGAAAAAAAGAGAGAGACAGGAAAAATTTATCTGACTCTTAGAGAGAATTTTAGCAAAAACTGCAAGCTTCAATTATTTATTTGATAAAAAATTTAAATTTAAAATTTCACTTAATAAATTTAATCAAATCAAAATAGAGAAAGAGTTATACGGTTCCGAGAAGGAGAGAAGAGAGCTCACCTAATTTAAATTTAATATATGTAATTATATCGTTTTTTATCTCATTCTCTTTCTTGCATTTTCACAAAGTATCTATTTCTCTCTCTCTCTCTTTCTCTTCTGTCTCTACTCATAATGTCCACTTTTAATGATTATCAACTATAAATTTAAAAGCTCCTGAACAAACTACAATTTCGAGCTGTCCCTACGACATACATATATACAAATATATGCATATGAGCTAAACCATCGCATATATAAACAATCGTAGGACAGAATACATGCATCTCTGACATTCACATATTTACATATTCACGTATTTCTAGATATATTTTCTATCTCATAGCTGAATTTGTTCAAGTCGAGTTGAGCATTTACTTAAATCTATCAACTTGAAAAGCTTTTTTAGTCTTATTTCAATACACTTTACAACTTTTGACTTTGTGCTTGTAATAGATTTTTTGCTTCAATGAGAGCTGAGTGGATCGCGTGGCTGTTGCAAAGGCAATTAAAAGTGCATTGGCCACGCACGTCGAGCCGCAGCGAAGTGTGAGCATCTCGTAGCCTTCAACCTGATGACAATATTATTGTCAAATTGCAAAGCGCGCAAATCAAATTAACATGCGCTCAGCTTTTTTGTCGTTGCCATTGTAGCTGCTGCTGCTGTTGTTGTTGTTGTTGTTGTTGTTGTTGTCTTTTGGCCGCAGAAAAATGGTTGGCAATGTTGCTGCCAACCACAGCAGCAACCCCCAAAAAAGGCGGCAACCACATGGCCGCCATGGCCACCCCAAAATAAAAAGGAGCGTCAAATGAAGCAGCATACCCACCGAGCCAAGCGAAACCCAACCCAACCATCCAACCACCCAACCACCCACCCACCAGTTGTGACCGGCTGGCGGCGTTAATGACGCACAAGTGTGACACTTTTCTGGCGGCAGCGGCGACGTTGAAACACGAAACACAGAAGCAAATTGTTACTATTGCTTTTTAGCACTGTGCATGAGTGTGTGTTGGTGTGTGTGTGTGTGTGTGTGTGTGATGACGACAGCAACAACAACTGAGCATGAATAAATGAAAGCAGAAAATAAGTTGATTTTAATATGGAATTTCACGCTGGCTCTCGCTCCACGTTCGTGGCTCATTTCGTAGTGGGCCATTCGCTTTTGCCTATGTCTTTACACACTCTCTCTCTCTCTCTCATTCACTCTCTCCCTCTCTTTCTCTCTCTGTGTGCGTTTTATTTCGGCAACAAGAAGGCAAAAGAAAATGCCGTTTAATTGAAAATTATCGCTACATGGTTGTCACGCAATTATTTCGCGTTATCACCGAACTCGCGGCAGGCCCGAAAGGCTGTGGGGGGAGGGGGAGGGAGGGCGATGCTAGGTGAGGGTGTGCCAAAGAACTCAGCCGCTGCTGCCGCTGCTGCTGCTGAGACAACCCCTGGCTGCCCCGCCAACGATGCCGTATCATTTATATTGTTGTTCGCATATCCCAGGCATGGCGAATGCGTTTAAACAAGTGCAACGCAACACAACAACAACAACAACAGCGAGTAGAAATGAACAACAATAGAAACAACAGCAGACAACAATTACAACAACAACAACAACTGAAATCGCGTTGGCTCTGGGGGCAACACCAACAGAAGAAAAGCAACCACCTCAAACAGCACCTGAGGTTGTCATAGCTGCCGCAATAATTTGCACAATAAATTTGTTGATTGACACAGGCACAAAGCGATACACACACACACACACAAGCACACACATACACAACAGCACACACACACATGGTCGTCCGCCTGTGCCTAAAGCGTGAAATTTTAATTGCCCTAAAGCCGAGTTTTGCAATCAAAAAATATAAAATACAATTTAACTGTAAAAAAAGCATGAAAAAAACGACCAACTGAGGTTAAGTGTTCTCTCTGTGTATGTGTATGTGAGTGTGTGTGTGTGTGGGCAGAATTGGGCCCTGAGGGTTGGACATTATTAAGTGCTATTGGACACGGGTCAAACATTGTGTTTATTGGATGTTAAATGTATATCGAAATTATAAACTCCAAATGAGAGATGATTTTATTTACCTTTTTTTGGGTTTGTCGGTACGTTAAAATTTAATGAGAAGAAGAAACAATGGAATAAATTTATTAATAAATTTAAGACACAAATATTTATTAAAATAATTTGAAGATTATATATAATAGTTTATTATAATAATATTTAATAACAATTTCCCTCCATTTGTGTATGTTTGCAAACTGCCTTCGACTATTTTGATTATTAAATAGAATAAGAAAGAAATATGTATAAATTTTCCCCAGCCTTTCTCAGCTAGAGAAAACCAATTCTTATGGCTTTCATTAATTACAAATAAGAACAAAGAGTTTAATAAATATTTATTAAAAATTTACAAAAGCCGCAACTAATCTGTTTGCAATTCCTAATACCTAATTATATTCTTTATTTTTAAATGCATAACATATATTTTAAATTTCTTATGCCTTGCATTAATTACATATAATATTTACAGCAATTTTTTTAGTATTTTTTTAAATTTATTTAAAATTGTATAAGAGCTGCGCCATTGAAAATGGGAAATAAGGAAATATTGGTTTTGCTAACAGTATGTGACAGGCAGAAGGAGGCGTGGCAGGCCCATAAGTATATTGCAAAATGAGAATGTTTAACCTTTATAAGCTATATCGCTCTATAAATTTTATATTGTATAATTCCCATGCAGAACATGAAAATACTAAAAAATTATATATTAAACTTGATAGCCTTATTAAACACTTATAGCCCATAATCTACAATGTTATTGTTGTAAGTATTTCTTCTTGATATCTCAATTTCTGCTGAGCACACCGTGACTCAGCAGCTCGAATGCTAACTAGGCAGCCAACAAATTGAGCTATTAATGGGCTTATTAAATATACACCGTGAAAATCAGACGTACAATTAAGCTACAAAAAAAAGAGGTGGAAGAAAAATGCGTAGTCAACAAGAAGCCACATAAACAAACCAACAGGAGGTAAGGGAACGTCCAGGTTCGATCAAAAGAGTCAACTATGAGCATTTAATACAGAGATCAAAAGGCAGAAGTCGTAGGATTAGAGCATTAATCAATCTCATCAAACAATGAGCGAGAGTCAGAGTCAGAGTTAGAGAAAGAGAGGGGTATAAGAAAAGGAATTCAAGAGAACTGGACGGCTAGAAGCCTGCTAATGTTTTCATACACCAATTTATACACAAACAATAAATCGCTGGGCACTAAAACGACTTTTTTACTCTTGTGAATGTGAATGAAAGTGAAGCTGTCCAACAGGTTGGGAACTCAACCGAACTGGGGGGAGAGCAACAGACAAAGCAAGGGAAATTGTCGTTCTCTCAATAGATGCCTAGGTATATATACACATTTTCTTCTTTGATTGGGTTTGTGGCTGTGTTCAGGTTAGATTTTTTTGTTGGTCTGCGAGGATCATGGGGTGTGTTGGCTCAATCAATGCCAGGCGAACAAGTGCTGTGAATGATTTGATGTTTTTATTTGTCATTGAGAGACGTTACGAGCTGTGCCACCTCAACAAACCGCACAAAGCAAACAAAACCAAATATCCGTAGAAGGTAAAAATCACCAATAATAGTTTTGATTTCACTTTTTCTCTTCTGCCGTCCCAGACGAGCTGGCGACGACCGCAGCTTCTGACATGATTTATGAACCAGTTATGCTCACTATAAAAAAAAAAACGAAGAAGAAGCAGAAGCAGCAGAAATAACACGAAATCGAAACCTGGCCGCAGCCATTGTCCTGCACGGACTTGGTTAAGAAAACAATCAGAAATGTTTCAATAAACCGAATCGCAGCCCTAAGCCGATCCACGCCGCACGGGGGATTCGACACATTGGAGCTAAACAAATAGCCGCCGCAGCAAACAAGGCCAATAGTCAGAGCCACAGCCACAGCCACAGCCACAGTCAGAGCCACAGTCAGAGCCATAGCCACAGCCACAGTTACAGCCACTGAAACATTCACAATGACTGAAATCGGACATTGTAATCAGTTTTCGTTTCTGCCATTGGGGCCATCATCATAAGCGGGTCGACAGCCGTATATTAAAGGCTTAATTGACCACGGTGTGGTCTGTGGTTGCTCTATCTCTACCCAGCTCTCTCCCTCTCTCGCTCCTACTATCTCTGTCTCTCTTTCACTTTATGCATGCGTCGCTGTGTCATCAACCTGGCTGCATTATTCTGCAGCAAAATTGTTCCCAGAGATAAGTGTATTTATTGTCTTTATAATATTTATTAAAAATGCTCTCTTGAACAGCTACAGAAATATAAATAGATAGGGTTTAGTAGTGCCTGATAGAGTTCTAAATACCCTGACTAATATTATAACATCAATTATTATTATTGAAAAGAAATACTGAGTTTGAAAAGTTTATTATGTATATAATAAATGTATGTAAAAAAGGTTGATTAAACTCAAAGAATTTAAAAAAGAAATTTTGTTGATAAAAAGGCTTAGAAATAAGAATATATAATATATATTATAATATATAAATATAATATATAAATATGACTAAATCAATGTGTAGAAAAAAAAAAGAATCTCTCTTTAATATGAAGAAAAATGATTTGAATATTACAACACAATGAAGAGACTTTGTCAGTGCAGTAATCTATTGGCTATTGAGATCCTGAAGATGCCCTGAAAACAAGGATTTTAGTAAAAAGGTAGAGTAAGAAGAATACTTTTTAAATTTACTAAAACTAATCAAAGAATGTATCGCCTTGTGCAAAGAATAATAAAAGTGGCAAGAGAGTTTGTAGACTGCAGTTAAATTGTTTTAAAGTAATTAATTGTTAAAAAGTTAAATAAATTAAAAGTAATTAATTGCAAAGAAAATTAATTTAAATTAATAAAGGCATAAGCAATGTTGCACTAAAAATTTTTAAAATTGTTATATATTAAAATATTAATATTATATTATTTGTTATTATTTATTTGTATATATTTTAATATTAATATTATATTCTATATATTTATATTTAGATAATATAAAATTAATATTTATTAATTGTTATTCAATTGTACATATGAATATATTAATAATATATTAATCTATGTTTTCTTTTTATATTGTAATATTAAAATTATATTACTAATTTTTATATATTATAAAATATTTAATTATTATTATTTTAATTTTCATATTATAATATTAATATTAAACATTATATACATTTTTATATAAATGTGTTCTAAATACTTTCAAAATATGTTTTAAATATATATAAGCAAACACAAATATCTCTAACATAGACACAAAATGCATTAACTCACTCATACTCATTTCTGATAAGTATTCTATAAAATGCGTATATCCTATATACAAAATGCATATATCCACCCATACACATTTATAATGAGTATTCCATACGCACACTCCAGTAACAAATTGTTGGAATTAGTTAATGGGCAGATCCTTACAGCCAAAAAAAAAAAAAAAAATCAAATTTTTTTTTGTACATAGCAAAGGCGAAAATCAGAAATCAGAGGGCAACCCCCAAAATTAACATCCTAAGCTGTGCTGAGCGCGAATGCCGGAGCCATGGGCTAATCAATGGGCCAACATTTGTCTGGCGCAGCCCCCGCACAGACCCACAGCATCGATTGCATCCCCTTGGCAAATTGAAATAACTTATTTGTGCTTTTCGCATTTTTGATTTTTGATTTTCAAGCTGAGGCATATTGATTAAATTTTTCCTTTATTCCCCCTGCTTTAGAGCCACATGCCCTTATTTTACTTGTTGATTAAACAATTATCGGCACGCACGCCCCGCTTGACCTAGTCGCATTGTGTTTAGAGCTGGCTTTGTTTGCTTGGCTGTATTACCTAATAGAATATAATTCAGGAAATGAATCTTGAAAATATGATGAAGACTGAGCTTTGTATTTTGTGAAGCTGCAGGACATTGAGCAGCAATAGAATGAGAAGCCTGAGAGTTACTATAAATTATATACAGAAATGTGTTGCTCTCATTGATTATGAAGAATGCTTAACTTATCATTGTTAACTAACTATTTAGCAATTAGATAATAGGGATTGACTTAATAACAAAATATTAGTCATTTCAGGTAGAGTTTTATGTTTGCTGTGGTTCACTCAAATCCTTCATGTTTCGACTTGATCTAGAATCTAGATTCTTGATACAATACACTAAACTTGCATAAGTCATATGTAATAAGAACAAATCTAGTCTAACCGAAGTAAACTATACATATTCTTGATCAGGCACGCGAGCTGTATGTATTATCTGTATGTTTTTCTGGCTGTCCACCCATCCATCTGACCATATTTATAAATGCATCTATATCATAGCTTACAAGATCTGAAGACTTGCAGCTTGTATCTAAGTATCCAATGCCAATAATATAAATAAAAGTTCAGCTATATGAAATATTTCTTACGTCTTTATATCTAGAGAAAAAAGTTTACATTAAGTATAAAGTATGCATTTTATACATTTAAAAAAAAATATTTTGTATGCAAATTCTTTATTTTATTTGAATTGTTTTTATTTTAATTTGCAGCTGTCTCGTATGACATCGAGAGAACTTGTATAACAAGCTGATTAATGTTATAAATTATCTTATGAGCTATTAAAACTAATGATAATTTACCCTTCTATGCAAATATCTTATCTGTACATAAAAAGCTGGATTTCAAATTGTCTAGCAATATATATAGACTGCTAAAATTCCAATAAAATTAGATAGTAAGCTGTTAGTAATTAAGTCAAAACAAGGTTTTTCTTCCCATGCGGATTCTTGTAAATCAAAAAGATGTAAAAACACGTAATCAAATCCTTAACTATCAAAACTAAGTCATATATCAGTTGATAGCAATAGCTTACATCAATAATTTATACCAAACGCTTTACATGAATGTACGAATATTTTAAGCGAAATGAAGGACAATAAATAAAAGATATAAAAGAATATATATATGTTACTATATAGAACTATAGTGTGAGTAATTGAATTGTAGATCGACCTGCAGGAAAGGGTAGCTGTTGTTGAGTCTTGAGTCTGTTGAGTCTTTTAGGCTGGCAGCATTGATTGACAGCCAATTAATTTGAAGAGGTTTTAGTCTGTGTCAAAAGAAGTGATGGGTAAAAAAAAACTGTTAATATAAGTCTGTCATGGGTAAAAATTTCTGCCTATGACTTGATTATCTACATACTTTTGAGTATTTATTGGCAGCTTCGACTAAATCCACTGCTTTTTGGATGTCTAGTCTTCTGATGTAGTTTTCTATTTATCCAATCACACAGATCAGTTCAGCTTTTTTATATACAACTATTTCCTCTGCAACTTCTATACTTTTATTATCTATCCTGAAATTAAACTTAATTCGATTTATCATACATACAAATTAAATTATCTACATATTTGCCCCCGAAATCGTTCGCTCTCGTTTGAAGCTCTAACTTTTAATAGATTTTCGTGTTCATTCGCATCATGTGAGTTAAGCTTTTTCCGAACGAGCTGCAATTATTAAAGGACTTTTGTCTAATTTCCTCTCTTAACGATTTTCCCTTTTTTTTTTGCACCTATCGTAGCTAAAACATTTGGTATTTTTTCCGATGCGAGCAATGCGAAAACTACGTTAATTGAACCATCAAAGGAGTCATTTTCGATTCTCTCTTTTGAGGTGATTGAGAAAATATATTGTACTATAATTGCTGAACGCTCTGCAGCTCGTCCAGTTGGCAGCAGTCATAAAAATAAAAATAAACGGCTAAATAAACTGCTAAATAAACGGCCAAATAAATGGCTACACCGGAAAAAGAGGAAAACGGTTAAATGACTGAGAATAGAGTGGTTTGGCTTGGCTTAGCTTGGCTTGGCTTGGATTGGCTTGGATTGGCTTGGCTTGGCCTGCAATTCAATTGCAGTTCGAAAATATTCGTTTCTATTGCCCGGCTGCTTAGCTAGCCAAAATGCCAAATGCCGAAAGCGAGGCATTTCGCCGTTATCCTTTCACTCGAATCCTTTTTCGCATGAAACTGCCAGCAGCAACCAAATGGAAGGAGTGAGAGTGAATGCCAAAAAAGAAAGAGAAGAAGTCCAAGGCGATAAAAAGAAAAGAGTTTGGCCGCGTGTTAGAAGCGTGTCAGGTAGTCGAGCTGAGGCGAGCCGAGGCGAGTCCTGCCAGCGTCCTTGACTCCAGAGCCCATTGCATAAAGTTGCCAGCGGCCTGACGCAATGGCCAAACACAATGGCAGGTAGATCTTACCTAGAAGATGATTCAACTCTATGCAACCCGCAAAACCTCAGCCGAAAACTCGGCCCTGCCATAAAGTGCCCTTGGGCTAGTGTCTACATCTAATTACCGGGAAGTTGCGGCCGGTTTTTCGTTGCCAGTGTCATCGATGTGCACAATAAACTACAATTTGTATATTGCTGTGCCTTGTGTTAAACAGAAACTTGGCTAACAGAAATGTAGAAATGAAATGCTGCCCTCGGTGACTGAAACTCGATGTGGGATATGGATGGGGACTCTATTTGATAAGCTTTTGATGGCCAAGAATGAATGCAAGTGACAGCAAATTGAACAGAATTCCGCATATCGACCAGCTCGTAGATCACAGCATTGTTTGTGTGATGATCTACGAGTCGATTCATATGCTGTAGTAGGTCAATAGTAATTAGAGATGATATCATAATAATTAACTAATGATGCTTAGCTATAATGTCATTAAGAATCAACTATTGGGTTGTTCACTGAGTAATTTCGTTTCATGACAACAGCTGATTTAACGTTATTTATATAACGATATATCGATATTTAAATAACTGATATAGTAAGGCTTGTTTGTATGAAATGTTGATAAATTATTTGAAATAGTTTGGATTTAATGTCCCATTGAAGATGGAAGATCAAAAACATCACTTTCGGCATATTTTACTATTTTATTATTGAGTTTAAGAAAGCGAAAATGATGTGATTTGTATGGACAGAGAGGATCAAAAATGTTATGGAATCCATCTGTTGCCCAAAAGGTGGCAAAAGGTATTAAATCAGAATGGAGAATACATATTTTCATAAAATATTTTACAAAAATAAAAAAATCGTGTTTAAATTTCACTAAAAAAACGAAATTACTTAGTGAATGACCCATTAGAATGTCATTAGAAACAGAAGAAAAGTAATAAATTAGAGTTCGAAAGGTAGAGCGAAAACATTAGCATAAGAGTTGTTTAAATAACTAAGATAAAATTCAAATAAAGCATTTCCTAATGCTAAAATCAGCTTGATTTCCTGTTTCTTACATAATATGTGTAATTTTAAATAAATCAAATTTGATCCTTTAACAAAAACTTTGATTAACAGGCATTGATATCATGTACTTATCTGTATTGGCAGATCAAAATAGCTCGTTTCTGCAGCTCCACTTTCCTCTTGTGAGAGCATCTTCTTTTCCAGTCCGTCGTCTCCTCCAGCTACGTACATCCAAACGTATTTTTCTGATACTACAAATTGAGTGAAGATCTTCTCAGAGAGGAGTCTGCACTTGCATTTGGCACTCAACTTCTCTCTTCAGTTATGCAATCCATATAATGTCTACAAATTCATTGCTGTCTTCAATTAAGCTGCAGCTTCTCATGCAAAGATTATCTCAACCAGATGCATCTCAATTCACTGTGTCATGACGAAAGACTGTGAAAGTGAATGTCAATCCGCCTAATGCATTGGCTGACGATTGGCTTACTATGATGTTGCTATCAATATTATCAATTTACAATTTGTACAAAAGATTCTAGCACGAAATCGAGCATATTGATCTAGTATAATAGCCCCCTAAGCAAAATTTAGCTTTGGCTCTCAGTCAGCTTCAGTTGACGTTTAGATCGTAGACAGCTGAGATAAAAACCTTTGCGAGGGTTGCTTGCATCATAAACCAATTGACTTTCTAACCAAGCAAACAGCCCACTGCGCATTGACAAAAAACTTAGAAAACAAAAAACCGATTGCCGATTGCCGAAGAATTGTATGAAATTTGACAACAATTTCGCCGAAAAAAAATGCACAAAAATCGGCAAATTTAATGTGCGGAGAAAAAAGGAGAAAAGCGAAAAAAAAAGGATTTGCCCACGAATTCAAGCGAATTATATTTTATGGCACATGGTAGAGTTAGCGCTAGGGTTAGGGGTATAAACCCTAGCCCTAACCCTAAAACCAATGCGACTACCTGACCAGAGAGCGGCTTAATTATGTCATTTGGCGTAAGTCAAGGCTGCAAAGTCAATTGCCAAAAAAAAAGGGAAAAAATTCCCAAAAAAAAAAGAAACACATAATAAAAAGATGACAAATGATATGTAATACATGTCTGACCAGGCACATATGTATATATGTGTATGTATATAGAAATATGTATATATTATATACATTTCACTCTTTCTCTCTGTCTCTGTCTCTTAACACCCTCTCACCCACTTTTTGCTGGCCGCCTGTGACACTTGCCTCTCCGCAATATTGCGCTGACAGCAACGAGAAATAATAGCCCAACAATTTATACAATTTATGAGTTTGTGAGTGTGCGACAGCAGCAACAACAGCTTGAAAAAGGGTTACCAAAAAAAAACAAAAAATATATAAAAGGGGGCAGGCTGGGCGTGGATGCCAGCACTGGGCGTGGGTTCACCAAAAAAATGAAAAAAGGAAAAAATCAAAACAAGAATCATAAATTCGGCATGTCTAATGACAATTTCCTTGGCTGCACACACACATACATACGAGCATGTGTGTGTGTGTGTGTGTGTGAGGGGGTGTGCCTGTGCTGGGGGGTGTGAATGAGGCTGTTTAGCCAAAAGCTCGGGGTAGTAATTTTAACCGTTTTTATCGCTTTGATTCGTCTTTGATTTGGGCGCGCACATAAAATCGTTTATTGTGCCACGATTTACGGGGGGAGCGGGGTTTATCATAACAGATTTCGATATGTCATGGCGCGCAGGCCAATTTAAAAGTGATATGCCCGAACCTCCAGCTATGATTTATATAATTGAATTGGCATTGGCCAGAGCCAGCTGGACTGCAGCCTTTGATGGCTGCCAATTATGGCCAGAGTCGAGAACGGGAGCAGTCAACGGCGGCTGCAAAGTGCCAGGCGCATCCGCAATATAAATCAAAGATGTGGCTCAAGTCAGCAGCAGCAGCAGGAGCAGGAGCAGCAGGAGCAGTTCCTGCTGCAACTCGCTGCCCATTGTGACTGAGCCTATAACTCACATTGCCAACAGAGTAGCCTCTTTCTCAGCAGCAGCAGCAGCAGCAATCGGGAGCTGTGGCCAAGCCAATGCCAAGTCAAGCAACATTGTCTGCAGGACCTACTTGGTCGCCTGGGTAATTGTTCCTCGTCCGTTGCCCAAATTATAATGGCTGCTGATGTCACCACACACATTGAGAGAGCGAGAGCAAGACCTTATGCTATTGTCGTTTCCTGTTCCTGTTGTCTCATTGTCTAACGCTCTTTCAGCCGTTTTACGATTATCTTTCTCGGTGCCCGCTCGGGCATCAACATTACAAGTCCAAACGGTCGACCCCAAGCCCTGAGCTGAGTCCCTGACCCACACTCATTGTGGCCAGGGCACTTTAGGGCCCTTAGCCACAGCGTGGGTGGCCATTCAAGTTGTCACATTGGCTCTAAGTCTCAATAAAAACGCATTTGGTGTGCTTATGGCCTCGGTATGCTGCCCCCGGGCCGACCTTTAAACAGATAATAGAAATCGAAAGGCGATTGAGCTTCTAGCCAACTTATTAAATCAGGCTCGCAAAACCTAACCAAGCATATACTCTGCTCCAGCCCCAGTCCCAGTCGTCGACGTCCATCAACCCCTTCACAGCAATCATTCAGTTCCAGTTCCAGTTCCATGTCCACTTCCATTTCAGCTCAGCAAGTCTTGTTTACCCAAACTATTAGTTGGCCAAAGAAGAATTTGGGTGCGCATTCGGCAGGGCTTTGCGGCCTCTGATGCTGACCAGCGATAGGCAGAAAAAAATGGAAGAAGAAAAAAAAAATGCAAAATGAAATAAAAATGAGCATAAAATAATGCTAATGGAGGAATGCTCAAGTCGCAAGGGACAGACTACCTATATACCCTGTAAGTAGAAAACATCAATTGGTATATATATTTTAGCTGTTAAGGTTCAGATAACTAAAGCAGAAAGACGTTGCTGATTTGAAGTAAACCTAAGAATATTTTCAATACTATGCAAGTCTTAGGAAATTCTATAAAGGAATATTTAGAAGGATTACTCTGAATGATATTCACTAGACCAATGAACATATATGCATGTTAATTGCAGCTCAAGTATCTAGTCACACTCGGACTTGACTCTGCCCAGGCCTCAGCCTCAGTCTGGGCCTCGTTCTGGGCTAGTTCTATCACTAACCGCAGTTGGTCAGCTTCTTGGAAGCGTGTCGGCATTTCTTAAGTGTCGCAACAGCTACCATCCAATTGATTTTCCATTTTCAATTCCTGACTTTTTTGCAATCCTGTGAAATGAAGTCAATACACTTAAAAATTGAAAATAAATGTGGATCTGATTGGGCAGATGTTTGCCTAAGCATATGCTAGACTCAACTGTGCTTACAAGTTTTGATTACTATGAAAGATATGAGCTAGAACTATGATAGAGTATAAATATGTTTTGCAGCTCAACTATTATCGATAATTTATCGATAGGTTATGGAGAACGTGCCTTAAAAAGCATGCGTTGAGCTGTGAGTTTCAGCTAAGCCCCATAGGCCAATAAAATGAATACAAATATAATGAATAAAAATTAGAAATAGAATAGAATAGAATTAAATAGAATGAATAGAAATTATGACTTGAACCTATACATATATATTGTATATATGATAAATACTATATATATATATTATAAATACTTTTTGTTTTGATACCTTAACACTTCGAATAAGCTCATTGTCATTAGGCTTAGTAAGTGGTTATAGACCTACACAGCAATTAACATAAATTTTAGTATTAATAGTTGGAATGCTAAGAATTTCGAATTACCTATAATTATGAAGACTTTATATTCTGAATATTATCTTCAATTTCTCTCTGTAATCAAATATATCAGCTTCTACTACAAAAGAACTATCATACCCATTCTTTAGCATCTCACTAGATACAGGGTATAATTAAATGTGTTACATTGATGGATGGTAGCTCGGGGAGTGGAGGGGCGGTGCTTGGCCAGGCCAGGCCAGGACAGGCCAGGCCAGGCCAGGACAGGCCAGGCCAGGCCAGGACAGGCCAGGCCAGGCCAGTCCTTGTTGTGTCCCGGGAGACAGAGGCTGTGGCAGAGCCAGGACACAGACCGTGCGCTATCAACATGCAGCGTTTAGTTTGATTTTGTTTTGAATGTTTATTTTATTGCGTGGAAAATGACGCCAACGTGGCCAAGAAATGTCCACGTCGCCGCCTTATCGACGGTCGGGCCAAAGTCCTCATCCTCGTCCTCGTTCGTGTCCTCGTTGTCCATTTGCAATTCCAACTCATGCTCATGCTCCACTCTCCACTCTCCACTCTGCTGCCCAATTGGGTGGACGGGCTTATACAGGGGCCGTTTGGCCGTTTGGCCATTTGGCCATTTGGCAGGCGACGTGGACACGGCTCCAGTCGTTTTTTATGGCCACTGATTGTATCGAATATTTCGTACGCAATAAAATTCAAATATACTTGCGATAAAAATCAAATCTTGTTGGACATTTAAGCAGCCCAGCAGCCGCTGCCGTTGCCGTTGCCTCCTCCACAAGCTGGCCTAAACAGCCTCCCATCAGATCAATTTCCCTTGCGGCTCTTTTGGCTTTTCCAATTTTTCCTTTACTACTTAGCTGGAAATTGTGTGGATTTCAGTTTTTTGTTTCACTGAACGGGTCCAAGGCTTCATCCCATTGGCTTATGGGACTTAGCTGAAAGTCGCAGCTCAACGAATGCCACGTTCTCCATAACCTATCGATAAATTATCGATAACTATTGAGCTGCAAAACATATTTATACTATATCATAGTTCTAGTTCATATCTTTCATAGTAATCAAAACTTGTAAGCACAGTTGAGTCTAGCATATGCTTAGTCAAACATCTGCCCAATCAGATCCACATTTATTTTCCATTTTTAAGTGTATTGACTTCATTTCACAGGATTGCAAAAAAGTCAGGAATTGAAAATGGGAAATCAATTGGATGGTAGCTGTTGCGACACTTAAGAAATGCCGACACGCTTCCAAGAAACTGACCAACTGCGGTTAGTGATAGAACTAGCCCAGAACGAGGCCCAGAATAAGGCCTGGGCAGAGTCAAGTCTGAGTCGGGCCAGGTCAAGGCACAGATAAAGATAGTTGTAGACAATTAGAGATAAGGGCAGCAATCATCCAGCCATGTGCAGACGCACGACACTAATGAAGTGCTCTCGCCCAGCCCGAGGCAGTGAACGACAAATAAAACACCTACACTCCATGACAGAGGTCTCCAGATACATAGACGTCACAGCAGGAGCCCCAGCCGAAAGACAAAGAGCTGACAAGACGATGTGCAGATTTGAGGCACCTTTTTCTTGCTGCTTTCTGTTTTTCTGTGTGTATTTAGTTTGTACATTTTTTTTTGTCAGTTTCCTGGCGAAAACCCAAACAGTAGGAGCCCTGGTTGCCGACTGGTTGTCGCTGCAGGGCAATTAGAGCATTATCAGGCGGCAATAATCGGCTCGTTTGCACCCAAGTGTCGTCGCAGTCGCTGCTGACATTGTGTAATAAAAGCAGCGATGCGGCGGCTGCCACATGAAGTGTCTCCGCATCTTAGTCTCTGTCTCAGTCTCAGTCTGGCCAGAGCATGCAGTATGGCATGCAGTATGGAGACTAAGGAGCACAACAGGACATTTAGTCATAGCTATCGGCTGTAGCATGTATTATCTGTCGAGCTGGTCCTTTTGCAAACATCTAGTAGAAGAGACGCTGCATGCATTCCACGCTGCGGCAGTCGGCAGTCGGCAGTCGTCGGCAGTGACAGTCGACATCAAAGTCAATTATCGGAATTCTGTTTCGGGATTTGCTTTAAATCACGCACACGTTCATATCCAATGAGCCTCTACGGGTCACATATGTCTTTGTTATCAGTGCTGGCATGCGTTCAACTCAATTAAAATACCAGGAACACTTTTATGCTGCTGCTGTTGTTGTTGTAGAAAGTGTTTTTCATCAAGCGATTCTGTGGTTTTTATGCATTTCTAGCGACTACGTCGCCATAATCCCCTTAATTAATGATAATGCGCGCAGCAAACTCGTAAATATTATGCTACCCTGAGTTAGCAGAGTGGACAGATTGCATATATCTATATAAGTATATATATATATATATATATATATACCTTGTCAGGTCTACATGTGTCACGTCAAGTCACACAAGCTGAGCGAATGATTCTTGACCGTCTGAATTCCATACTCAAGGCAAAAGATAGTCCCATCGAGCCAACATAGTTTGAAATAAATAAGAATTAGGTGACAAACAGAATTTATTACCTTTTGAATAGGTGACACTTCTAGTGCACAGCCTTATAAGTTACAAAATGATTGAGCTTGAACTGTATTAGAGAAATCAGATGAATTAGATATTTGCTAAAATTTTGTGGAAATTTGAAATTATAATTGTTTAAAATATAAAACTTTTTCATTATAGTTCCTATATTACTCATTTACTTTTAATAATAACTTTACTTCCTTATAAAAGCTAAATATTTTAAGAAATAAATAAATAAAAAATAATATGTCTATAAATAGATAAACAGATAATCAAAAATGAACCGAATAAATAATTTAATTAGGAATACGAATAAATAAAAAATGAATAAAAACATAATTGAATAATAATAATAATAATAATAATAATAATAATAATAATAATAAAATAAAATAAAAAAAATTCAAAAAAAAAAAAACAAATAAAGAGGTAAATAAATAATTAACAATATGGAAATAGGAATTAAATAAATTAAGTAAATACAAAAATAAATAAATATATATATAAAAAAAAAATATATATATATAAATATACAAGAAAAAAAAAACTAACCAATAAAAATAAAAATAAAAAAATTATAATAATAATAATAATAATAATAATATATAAAAATAAATATATTAAACAAATTTTAATGAATTAATTAACAAGTAATAAAATTAAATAGATTGCGAATTAGATAAATAAGTAAATAAATAAATGAATATAAAAATTTGTAAAAATGAAGAAAAAACGAGTAAGAAAGCTTTAGTCGAGAATGCTCGACTACGAAATTCCATGAACCCTTCGTGGAACTGATATTTCAATATTAGTGATTATTTGCTTCTTTTCGACTTATGCAAGAAACAAAGCATATACACACACATACAACATCCGCATATGGATCTAAGAAAAAAAACATTGAAGTCTCTAGTTCTTAAATCTTCTGAGATCGACGCGTTCATACAAACGGACGGACGGACGGACAAACAGACGAACAGAGCCTGATCAAGAATATATATACTTTGTGGGGTCTGCCACGCCTCCTTCTGCCTGTTACATACAAAGTTTTAACAAAGCCATTATACTCTGATTTCCCATTTTCAATGGGTTCAGGGTATAAAAATAAACAAATCAAATAGGGAAATTATTAAATTAAACGAAAAACTTGTCCCAAAACTTAAACGTAGAATGAACTAAAATTGAATAACCCAAATAACTCGTGAATTTCATTAAACAAAATTATTGGCACATCGAAAAATTACTAAAATAAATCATACAAAATATGATGGTAAAAATGAGTAAAACTACACATTGTTTAATTTTTTGTTTTATCAAATAAATATAAATAGAACTTGCGGTGCCAATAATTTAGCTCATCCCTGTATATAGGATGCTTGACTCAGCAAAGAAAGAGTGTTTTAATAGTTATCGTAACCAAATCTATAAAGCATATTTAACTAAAAAGTGAAAAAGTAAATCAATATCTATCCCTAACTCATCTGTTAAAGATGCGTGGCTCAACAGAGAGAGAGAGTATTTCAATAGTTATCGTAGCCTAATCTATAGAGCATGCCTGACTAGAAAGAGGACGAATATTTCAAAACCTACTATATTGAACTCATCTATAAAGCATGCTTGACTCAAAAGAGAGTGTGAGTATTGAGATGAACTTAGGCTACATAATTTTCATTGCAAAGTAGGCTTCGCAATTGACTTCGTCAAAGCAGGGCAGCTAAGGCTGGTTTTACTGATTTTAGTTCAGTACACAATCGTTTCTCGTTGCGTGTAGAGCAGAAAAATTTTCCCGAAAGAAGTATATAATGGAAACAAATAGTTCAACCGAAAATTTGAACAAAAGTTCAATTGAAATGGAAGTTTCTACTTCTTCTTCTTCTACAGACACGGTAAGTGCTTCGCATTGCGAATTCAATCTAATCAAATCTTGTAATAAATATATAAATAATATTTGCAATTGCAGATGTCGCCATCGGGACTTATTGTTAAACGTCGTTCGCGCGCCAAATCGATGATCGCTACGAAGCATAGGACCAACGCTGGCACACGCAAACGCTTGATGCGCATCGGCATCAAGAAGTGTCCCCAACCAAGCTACTCGCTGAGCAAAAAGCAAAAATACAACAGTGATACCATCGGGTTCAACGGCTTTCCCTAGTCGCTTTCTTTGCATTTGCATCAAAATTCTTGTCTGTTTCACATAGCATTAAAACTCGATAATATTCTATATACCATAAACTGCACTTTATGCATTATGATGCCATCAAATTCTAATTGTGAGAATAAGAAAAAAAAAAACAAAACATTTCGACGAAAACAGAAATAAAAACAAAAACTAAGAACAAAAATTCTAAATTTAATTTAATCTTATTATCTCAACAGGAAGAGTATTTCAAAAACGATCCTTAGCTTATCTACAGTGACGAACTAAATTATTGACACCGCAAGTTTTTTTAAACTTTACATCAACTTTTTAAGTCTTGAAAAATTATTTGATAAAAAACAAAAAAAATAAACAAAAAATAGGGAATTTATTAAATGAAACATAAAAAAACTTGTTTCAAAACTTAAACGTAGAATCAACTCGTGAATTTCATTTAACAAAATTATTGACACAACGAAAAAATTACTAAACGACTACGAGATCCCCTGAACCCTTCCAGAAACTGATATTTCAATAATTCGCCGCTTCACTTCTACTAACACATGCACACACACATACAGACATACGCACGCACGTATAAACAGGCATGGGCTGCCATGTGGGCTTACTATGGGAAGTTAATTGCTTAATAACTTTTTTTGTAGACGGACAATCTTCATAAAACTTTCAGAGCATGATAATAACATTAAAATGTGTGTATTTGCCTTAGCACAAATCTCTAGTATTTGAAGTACGATTTTTGCAAACTTGTAAGCAAAGGGGTGGATTTTAGGGGTGGTGGAATATGACTAAAAGCGAAATTCTTTAAAATATATTTAAATCTACCTTAAAAATTTGAAGACCTAGCTCTAAAGATGTAGGAAATATATTTTTTGATATATAAACTGATTTTCGATAAGGTTTTTAACCGATAACAAAAAAACGGGAGCAGTTATCGATTTTTGGAAATAGACTTGATATGCGCGTGCAATATATGGACCTAAGAAAAAAAACATTGAAATCTCTAGTTCTTATATCTTCTAAGATCGACGCGTTCATACAAACGGACGGATGGACGGACAAACAGACGAACAGGGCCTGATCAAGAATATATATACTTTGTGGGGTCTGCCACGCCTCCTTCTGCCTGTTACATACATTTTAACAAAGCCATTATACTCTGATTTCCCATTTTCAATGGGTTCAGGGTATAAAAATAAAGAAATCAAATGGGGAAATTATTAAATTAAACGAAAAACTTGTCCCAAAACTTAAACGTAGAATGAACTAAAATTGAATAACCCAAATAACTCGTGAATTTCATTAAACAAAATTATTGGCACATCGAAAAATTACTAAAATAAATCATACAAAATATGATGGTAAAAATGAGTAAAACTACACATTGTTTAATTTTTTGTTTTATCAAATAAATATAAATAGAACTTGCGGTGCCAATAATTTAGCTCATCCCTGTATATAGGATGCTTGACTCAGCAAAGAAAGAGTGTTTTAATAGTTATCGTAACCAAATCTATAAAGCATTTTTAACTAAAAAGTGAAAAAGTAAATCAATATCTATCCCTAACTCATCTGTTAAAGATGCGTGGCTCAACAGAGAGAGAGTATTTCAATAGTTATCGTAGCCTAATCTATAGAGCATGCCTGACTAGAAAGAGGACGAATATTTCAAAACCTACTATATTGAACTCATCTATAAAGCATGCTTGACTCAAAAGAGAGTGTGAGTATTGAGATGAACTTAGGCTACATAATTTTCATTGCAAAGTAGGCTTCGCAATTGACTTCGTCAAAGCAGGGCAGCTAAGGCTGGTTTTACTGATTTTAGTTCAGTACACAATCGTTTCTCGTTGCGTGTAGAGCAGAATAATTTTCCCAAAAGTATATAATGGAAACAAATAGTTCAACTGAAAATTTGAACAAAAGTTCAATTGAAATGGAAGTAGAAACTTCTTCTACAGACACGGTAAGTGCTTCGCATTGCGAATTCAATCTAATCAAATCTTGTAATAAATATATAAATAATATTTTCAATTGCAGACGTCGCCATCGGGACTTATTGTTAAACGTCGTTCGCGCGCCAAATCGATGATCGCTACGAAGCATAGGACCAACGCTGGGACACGCAAACGCTTGATGCGCATCGGCATCAAGAAGTGTCCCCAACCAAGCTACTCGCTGAGTAAGGGCTATGTCAAGTTCATGCACGAATATTGCGATAAGCACGCGAAAGGCTTAACATTCCCGGAGAAGGCCGTGAAAGCTGCTCGCCCTTGGTGTCGCCTATCCTTTGCCAAAAAGCAAAAATACAACAGTGATACCATCGGGTTCAACGGCTTTCCCTAGTCTCTTTCTTTGCATTTGCATCAAAATTCTTGTCTGTTTCACATAGTATTAAAACTCGATAATATTCTATATACCATAAACTGCACTTTATGCATTACGATGCCATCAAATTCTAATTGTGAGAATAAGAAAAGAAAAAAAAAACAAAACATTTCGACGAAAACAGAAATAAAAACAAAAACTAAGAACAAAAATTCTAAATTTAATTTAATCTTATTATCTCAACAGGAAGAGTATTTCAAAAACGATCCTTAGCTTATCTACAGTGACGAACTTAATGACACCTCAAGTTTTTTTTAAACTTTACAGCAACTTTACAGCAACTTGAAAAATTATTTAATAAAAAACAAAAAATTAATCAAAAACACGTAAGAAAGCTTTAGTCGAGACTGCTCGACTACGAGATTCCCTGAACCCTTCCAGGAACCAATATTTCAATAATTCATCGCTTGATTTCTAATTGTTTAATAACTTTTTTTGTAGACGGACAATCTTGATAAAACATTTAGACCGTGATTATAACATTAAAATGTGTGTGTGTGCCAACGCACAACTCTCTAATATTTTAAAGTTTTTGCAAACTTTTTGGAAAGGGGGTGTTTTGAAGGGTGGGGGGTAAAAATACATATAAATCTACATTTTAAATTTGGAGACTCTAGCCTTAAAGATGTAGGTAAAATATTTTTTTAACTGGTTTTCGATAAGGTTTTTAATCGATAACAAAATAACGGGAGCAGTTATCGATTTTTGAAAACAAACTTGATATGCACGCTCTATATACGACGCGTTCATACATACGGACGGACAGACGGGCGGACAGACAGACGGACAGAGCTAAATTAACTCGGCTCGTCGCCCTGATCAAGAATATATATACTTTTTGGGGTCTGCCACGCCTCCTTCTGCCTGTTACATACATTTTAACAAAACCATTATACCTTGATTTCTCATTTTCAATGGGTTCAGGGTATAAAAAATCTGTTTCTTTTTTGATGGTTAAATTTTAGCTTGCCTAATATTAGTTCAATTGAATATTGTAATGTGCTACGCTTTGTCTAGGTGAAAATTCGAAGGTAAATTAACTGAAATTTCTTTTCATATCAATCACATCAGTTTATTCAAGGTGCAAAATCTTTGTATTATAGTGTTAAACAAAGAAAAGCATAAATTTTGCTTTTATTTTTGGAGCTTAAAAATGTTCCTACATATATAAGAAATAAGTAACAAGACTGGCATTTGGAGTTGGATTCGTAAAAGCAGGAACGTCCTGCTGTGCTCCTCTGCTCATTCTCTGTAGTTAAATAATTGCAGAATAAATGCCTTTTTAAATTGAAGTCAAAGCGAGCAGTTGTACTTTTGTTGGTCATTTCATGAATGAAGATGCCACAAGTTGCAATTAAAATATTTTATACCTTATGACAGGATAATACCTACATCATACATATGTATGTATACATATATGTCAGAGATTTACTTAAATCACATAAAATACGAGTTAACTTTGCTTTGAAGAGCTCTTAAGTAGCATTAAATTATAATAATTGCATGCTGTTGTCTTTTAGTGTTGTGACATTTGTGCAAAGAATGAGAGAGGTCCTTCAACCGAGTGTGGCGCAATTGTCATTGTGAAAGGCACCGAGCACTGCATTAACAGAGAGGCAGGAATAGAAACAAGAAGTCCACTCGGCATACAAAAAACGAATAGATTAGACTGAATTGTGACTCGCTGTGGCGATTGTGGATATCTTTTCACTTTATTTGTAGTTTGTAGCTTTGTAAATTGCAGTTCCAGGTGAAGTAGTTGTTGGACGGACTATCATAGGGGCTAGTAGGGCCAGGGTCCCAGGGCCTAACGAATCCCTTACTACAACTTTTGCTCACAAAAAATCGCGAAAAGTTAATATTAATCATTAATATTAACTCTCATTATAATAGTTCACTCTTACCACTGGGATACACCGCCGGCAAGGAGCTACGCGACCTCTTCCACTTGGGTGTCGCCATGCTCAACTTGAGCAACGAGACGGAGACGAAGCGATGCTCCGGAAGCGCAAGAGGGAGTCAGAGCCGCAGCCCCAACCGCGCCCAAAGCATAAGAAGCCAGTCGTAGCCAAGGAAGCTAAGGAAGCTATGGCAGCTGAGGTCTCTTCTGAGCGCAAAACTCAGCTCGAGTCTCAAAATGACGTGCTGATTGGATTGCAGAACTACCTGGTGGAAAAGAACCACTCGCTGTGGCTGCTCAAGTGCCTGACCAGTCGCAGCCGTGCCCTCATTAACTGGCCCTTCAACCGCTGCGATCTGTGGCGCGAGTATGGCCACAATATGCATGGCGAGGAGAAACTGGACTGGGGAATATTGCGAAATAAGATCGAAAGCAACGAGTTGCAGAACTTTGAGCAGTTCATCGAGAAGTTGAGGAAAATGTTCTAAGATGCCTTGACTTGTTTTCCGGACGAACCGAATGTGATCAAGGCGGTGACTGCAATCAATAAGTTCCTGGAGTCGCGTGTGGATGATTACCGCCAGTCTATAGTTAAGACGAAGCAGGAACTGTGGCAAACGGCGAGAGATATGTATGAAGAATTTAGTTCATTATTTGCTAACAAGAATCTTGAATAAATGATTGAATAAAAAATTCGAATAGAGTATATATGTATGTAAGTCAAAATTGTATAGTTTAAATCATTAAATGTTGATATTCTTTGCAGATAGATCTATAAAGTGTATACAGGATCAATAGAATATATTTAATGCGCACGTAAGGCAACTAGATACGCTCTTTAGAAAAACTAAAGCCAGAAAAGCTATATTGACTCTAATGCATGTAAGAAAGCACTAGTCGAGACGGCTCGATTACAAAATCCCTTGAACCCTTCGAGGTACTGATATTTCATTAATTCTTCGCTGCTTTTCTGCTTACACAAGAAACAGTATATATATATACACTCACACACATACTCTAGCTAGTCTCTAGCTCTCATATCTTCTGAGATCGACGAGTTCATACATACGGACAGACGGACGGACGGACAGGCGATAAGGGCTAAATCGACTTAGGTCTTCGCCCTGATCAAGAATTTAAATACTTTAGGGGGTCTGCGTGTTATGTACATTTTTAAAAACATTGTACCCTGATTTTCCATTTCCAATGGGTTCAAAGCATACCAAATTTGACTTTATATCAAATAATCGAACTTTTTGAAGCTGACATAAATAACGGGCATAAACAGAGTGCATAAAGTGAAGGGTGCACTAATATGCCCATTATTATAGAGTCACTCATGAATGCACTCAAATGCGTTGATCTTCTAATCAAAAAGTGTAGAGTTTATCAATGAATATTTTCTTGTATTGTCTTTTTCTTTTATTTAGCTAAAAAGTCCAAAGAATATCCAATTTCTATCAAAACGTTGAGCGCATTAAAAAGTTGATTTGTACTGGACTTAAATTGTAGTCTAATTGCGTTGCGGAACTACCCCTTGCTTAAAGAGGCCCATGTCATGCGCACTATAGGCCTTACCCCAAAAGCCAAGAAACCGCAACACCCACTGGTAGAGTCAGCCCCCAGCCATTGGAGTTCATGCGCTTAGCCGCAATGAGATGCAACCCTGACGCGCAGTTAAAGCAGCTATGTGATTACATGTGTGGGTGTGTGTGTGTGTGTGTGAGTGTGGAGGGGATGGGTGGGTTGGGTGAACGGGTTGGGGTGGATGTCTGTTGAGTCGGGTCAGTGGTATAGTTTGTCTGGGCCAGGCTGCATGCCTGCTTACCCAAAAAGGGATACTTTGAGCCACGTTTTATTCGACTGACAGTTGTTGTTGTTGTTGTTGTTGTTGCTGCTGTTGCTGCTGCTGTTGTTGATGTGCTACGTTTTCGCTTGGCTTTCTTTTTTTGTCCTCTGTTGCTGTTTGCTTTTTTAATAGTCAGTTTTACAGATGTGCTGTGCTGATGTCGCGGTGTTATCCTGCTGCTCGTATTGTATGTGTCGCATGGGTTAACTGGACTCTGTGTGTGATATCCTTGTTATTGTCCTTGCGCTTGCTGTTGCTCTTCCTCTTGTTCTTGCTCCGGCTGTCGCTGTCCAGTGAGAATGCCAATTTGCATTTAACACCGAGTGTTAGCCACTGGGTGACAGGCATTAAATAATTAACGCGCCTTAAACATGCACAAGGCCAACGTGAATGTTAGCTAAAATAACAACAAAGAGAGAGAGAGAGAGAGAGAGAGAGAGAGAGAGAGAGAGAGAGAGAGAGAGAGAGGGGTAGGGGCAGTGCAAAAGAGTTAAATAAATCGCAATTTGCGTAGCCAAAAGCAAAACATTCAGCATCAATTGAATTAAGCCAATAATGTTGTAAAAAAAAAAGAACTAACTCTGATTGAGCTAGAGTTGAGGATTACGAGGGCTGAACTGTGTGTAGATATTTATTCAATAAACATTGCGAATAACATGCAAAAAGCAAATCGCACAAGGTTACACAGATGAACATATACACACACATATATATATATATACATATATATATTTATATGTATATGACAAATCAAAGGTAAAGAAATATGTAAAGCAAACAAACTTGGCATTGCCACTGCACCTGTCCCAATCAAGTCTGTGGGTGGGTGTCTCTATTGGTAGTGGAGCGCCCATCAGAGAAGTGCGGGTCACAGACCGCCAATCCCTTTGCTATCACTGATTCAACCTTCTCTGCCAGCTTGAGATACCTGAGCGGGCGCTACCTTTGGGTGGGCTGGTTGCGGGCTGTAGGTTGTAGGTTGTAGGTTGTAGGTTGGGGACTCCTGGCTCCTGGCTCAGATTCAGGTCCCAGCATAGCGTCGCTTGAAAGCCCGGCATATCTTGATTGTTTGCATGTAAATCTGCACAAAATCCCCAAAGTACCAATGGCAGCAAGAGCAGCAGCAGCAGCAGCAGCAGCAGCAACAGAGGATGCAAAGGATGCCCTTACAGCAATGGCAACAACTGCTCTGCGCCGCATCGTTACCGTTACCTGTACGTCAACCACTCCCCCTCCCCTCCCCTCCCCATCCTCCTGCTCATGCTCCATGTCCTGAGTCCTCGCAATCTATGATGATGACGATGACGATAATGGCCTTGGCTGCGCCAGTCTCCGTCGCAGTCTCCGTCGCAATCCCTTGAACAATTGAGCTGAGTGCCTGGGTGCCAATAGTCAATTTGTTTGGCCTGGTCAAGTGGATTTGTTGCCTCGCCTTCAGTCAGCTGGAACTGCATAATGCACTGCAATGTAAAAGATAAGAAACTTATAGAGATTATAATATATATATATATCATGAAGTAGGAGAAGGTTGTTGATATCAGCTGCCATTGTAGGTAATGTAAGACCATATGGAGTCAATGGGTCTTATCTCAAAGTCAATATTGAAGACAAAGCTTTCGATTAGATTATGATGATACCTTATAGAGTTTTGTCAGATAAGCTAAGAATCACCTAAAGGCGAGCTTAAGGTAGATTTTCTTTTTCGATATACATATACATAAATATAAATATGTCTATATATATATATATATATATATATACATATATATATATATATATATATATATATATATATATATATTATTTATTTTTTATAAGACTTTTACTAATTAGCTCTGGGCTTCATTTCAAATTCATTTCTTATTCGATATACATATACATATATTTAAATATGTCTATATATATATTTATTTATTTTTAATTTTTTATAAGACTTTTACTAATTTACTCTGGGTTTAATTTCAAATAAGAAACTTTAAAACTTTATTTAAAATTTATTATATGTATTTTTAAGCAACATCCTAAAGTCAAATATGTCTTCTTTGCATTTCTAAATATTTCTAAATATAATTTTAATATATATATAATTCCTAATATAAATTTATTATTTTTCACCACTTTAAACAAATACATTGAAAATATGGTGTTAAAAAATTATTAATTATATAAAAAATAGCAGAAGAGTGGTTTGACAATATATAGAAATTTTGAATTAAATAAGAAATTGATAAACAAATAAATAAATATACAAAATTGCTGCCATCCTTCTTTATTATGCGCATATGCTACAAAAAATTTATAAATCATATAAAAATTATATCAGTATCAGTATCAGCAACTGTTGCTTAATGAAAAATGAAAATTTATAAATAAATAAAATATAAAACTATAAATAAATATTCAAAATTATATAAAAATTATATCAGAACAGTTGCTTAGTGAAAATAATTTTTTTAATTAAATAAAAAAAAAAAAATAATAAACAAAGTGGCTAGCTTTAAGCATTAACTTATTCGTAAATAGGCAAGGCCTTATTTATTTGGTAAAAAATTACTTCCACTTAAGTCCGAGTTCATATTAGAAGTTTTTGCACCAAATTTAGTCAGCATAAACTTATTTGATTGCAAATAAAAATTGCCTAGCTAGTAGGCTAAACTAATCACTCGACATTCGATGATAGCGCATAGCTGAAGTTCAACTGGCCGAAGGTGTAAAGTATTTGCATTTTAGCAACTCGTTCTACCGCTGTCGCGTGGCCAATTTTTCGATATTTCGCTTTGGTTTTCCTCTATGTGTGTGTGTGTGTGTGTGTGTGTGTGTGTGTGTGTGTGTGGCTGGCTGTGGTGCAGTGTTTTGGTTTACCTTTTGCTGGGCTTGCGCCACCACCGCCGCCTGCAAGACGACTCACGATACGAGTCCAACTGCATTTATTGGAATTTTACAATAAACTAGCGACGCTGCTCGCCAGGCACGAGGCGCGGACCAGAGACAGCGTTGCTGATATTTGTGAACAGGTGGCCTTGGCTAGGCTGTAAGCTGTAAGCCCTGGGCAAACAAACTAAAGATCTGTAGAAAGAATTTAGTATCAATTAACGGAGAGCTGCAGATAAGAAAACCCGAAGAAGACAGATGGATAGATAGGGCAAGTCCTAGAATCATGGAATAGTCCATCAGCAGTTGGGATTTGTGTGGTGCATACCCTGTGCAGGCTGTGTCGCCGTCTGAGGTATAACTTGTAGTCATGGTATGTTAACTTTTGTACTTTTTTGTTTTTGTTTTTGTTTTGTTGTTTCTGTGCCTTTGTGCTTTATTTTGCTCGATTGCCAAAGGCGCGTCATACACGGCGTATGCTTGATGCACCCCTCGTTGAGGATGTAATTAAAAAACGGCAACAAAAAGCTGCACTGACAGCATGTACAACTTGCTTGCTGCACGACACCGACACTCGAGAGAGAGCGGTGCCCCGGCCAGTCTCAAACCGAATGCCAATACCTCAATAACTCAATGCCTCAATGCCTCAATGCCCCAGCTCCTCCTCACAGCTCACAGCTCACAGCTCATGGCTCATGGCTCATGGCTCGCTTCGGCGACGACTGAATCGATGAGCTTCGATGGCAGTATACAAAGCAGTGCCGACGATATCCATAGCTCAAAGCTAAATCTCTGCACAAACAGGATATATATAGCAGGAGTCAAAGTCAATCGCAACCATCCACCACCAGCACCACCACCCACCCGAAACACTCTCCCACTCTCTCTTGAGCGCCAAGCGTGCCGATGTCGATGCCGCGCGTTCGTTTCGACTTGGTTTTGTAGTCAGTCAGCTTTTGTTCAGCTGCTTTTTATTTTTGTTGGTCTTTGTTGTTGTTGTTGTTGTTGCTGTTGCTTCTGGTGTTTTTTGAGTTTTTCCTTTCTTTCCTTTTCATTTTTTTTGTTTTGCTTCTTGCATGTCCCTAACCAGAGCTCATGTGCGCCCTGCTATGTGATTTTTTGCGGGTACTTTTTGTGATATTGAGCCGGCTGCTGCTGCTGGCTGGGCTCACTCAAGGGAAAGCCAAAGTTGACTCCTTGCAGTTGTTGTTGTTGTTGTTGTTGTTGTTGGAGCAAAGCTACTGCCGCCTGGACGTATTCGGTTTAGTGTGATTTGTATGCGTACCGATTTGTGCTCCCGCTCCTAGCCGGAGCTCTGCTGGCACTGCTGGATATCTGGATCCGAGTCAAGTTGCTGCTATGTAGCTGGGATAGCGATTGTACGAGCTCAGCGAGAAGTAACCGGGCAAAAAGCTGCACAAGTAGCTGTGCACATCAAACCGAGCTGAAAGCGGAACACTTAGTTGAATCAGTTGAATAGACTCGACAACAGACAGCGACAGACAGCAAAAAGGAGGAAAAAAAGCAAACCCAACTGGACTGAAAAGGCAGGCGCATGGATCAAAGTGGGAGTAACAACAGCAACAACAGCAACACGAAAACACGCACTTTGGCTAGAAGCAACAAAAAATATACTCAACAAGTACTTGAAATCGAGCATCAGTTCAGTTCGCCCCCCAGTACATTTATATGGGTATTCAAATTCTTAGATCTAAGAGAATCTTGTAGAGAAAGTTTATTTTACTCTAGACTTGAAAGGCTTTTGGCAGAGATAGTAATTGGTGTAAGGCTTGCAGATATAAGCTAAGTTGAGATTGGGATAGCTAAGAGCATTTAGATATCAAAGCTAAAATTATAAAAGTTTATGAGGTACTCATTTATGCTCAGTAGGAACGTCATCATCTGCCTCAGCTACCTTAGCGACCTTAGCTGCCTAAGCTGCCTTAGCTGCCTCA